>JAOQMR010000212.1:20468832-20488074 GCA_027563865.1 Erythroxylum pelleterianum | reverse complement strand
CCCCGTTTTATTTGCTTTAATTGCATGCATCATTCGACTAGGCTAGTTTAGGACCAATTGCATAACGGTTCCTTTGAGAGACAACCCGAGGTTCAGCTTGCTGCAATCTTGGATTTATTTTTATTTTGACCGGTTTCCGAGGTCGATTAATTTAATCGAACGATAAAGCCGCGATCAGTGTCCTTGTCCTCCGGAGACAAGGGACGGGGACGCGGAGACAAGAAGCAAACACTTACAGAGATAGGATTTTTTTGTCTTGTCCACTATCCCCAGGGACGGGGACACTATCCAAATGCAAGGTTAGAGATATTTTCCTGAAATATGAAAGGGCTTATGGGCAGTCTATCAATTTTACTAAGTTCGGAATTTTCCATAATCCCAATCTTAGTAGAGAAGTTACAAAAGGTATCTCTAATGTTCTTAATGTTTCTAATCTGCTGGGTGACAGTAATTATTTGGGACTTCCATCTTTGATTGGGTGGTCTAAGAAGCAGGTTTTTGGATCTTAAAGGATCGGTTAGAAAAAAAGATGGGGTGTTGGTCTAGTAGATTCCTTTTGAGAGTAGGAAAGGAGATTCTTATTAAATCAGTTGCCCAAGCCATTACTTCTTATTGTTTGAGTGTGTTCAAAATCTCTATTACTATTTGTGATGCTTTGCAAAAGCGGATGAATAAATATTGGTGGGGTGATAAGGCGGATGGGAGGAGAAGTGTCCACTGGTTAGCTTGGGATAGGATGTATGGTGGGAAGAAATCGGGTAGTTTGGGCTTTCGTGATCTCCATTGTTTCAATTTGGTCATGTTAGTGAAACAAGGGTGGCGTCTTATGACGGAACTCAATACTCTTTTTGCTAAGATCTTCAAAGAAAAATATTTCCGTAATAGAGATTTTTTGGAGGCATCTCTGGGGCGGTCTCCTAGTTACATCTGGAAGAGTATTCATGCTTCAAATGGGGTTTTGAAACAGGAAGTACGGTGTAGGGTTGGGAATGGGGAGAGTATAGTGGTTACAAAACATCCTTGGTTACCTATTGATCATAATTTTGTGGTGAAAGATAGTAGGGCCTTTATTGTGCCCAATATGAGGGTGAGTGAGTTGTTGGTGGAGGGTGAGAGGAGTTGGGATGTGGAGGCATCTCTGGGGTGGTCTCCTAGTTACATCTGGAGACGTATCCATACTTCAAATGGGGTTTTGAAATAGGTAGTGTGGTGAAGGGTTGGCAATGGGGAGAGTATAGTGGTTACAAAACATCCTTGGTTACCTATTGATCATAATTTTATGGTGGAAGATAGTAGGGCTTTTATTGTGCCCAATATGAGGGTGAGTGAGTTGTTGGTGGAGGGTGAGAGGAGCTGGGATGTGGAGAAAATCATGAGCTTGTTTAGTTTGAGGGAGTTTAGGGCCATCCTTAGTATTCCTCTTCGTTTACATGCTTGTCAAAATCATCTATTGTGGCATTAGGATAAGAAAGGGAAATATAGTGTTAAATCGGGGTATCATGTAGCATGGAGTTTGATTAGGGGGAGTGGGGAGGTAGTTGAGGGAGATTGGTGGGGGAAAATTTAGAAGTTAGACATCTCACCAAAGGATAGGGAGTTTATGTGGCTTGCTTTGGGGAATATTTTACCAACTAAGGAGAGGTTAAAGAGGAGAGGAGTTGAGGTTGATTTAGGGTGTCCATGGTGTAGTGAGGAGGATGATGTGAATCATATTCTTGTGTCATGTTGTAAACCTCGTGGAGTCTAGAGGCAAGTCAAGTTTGTGGAGGAAGATACTAACCTTTCTTTTTTTAATTTCTTCTAGTAGGTACTTAAGGGTGGTGATAAAATTCAGATCCAAAAATTTGTGATTTACGGAAGACACATTTGGATGGCAAGAAATAATATGCTTTGGTCTCACAAAAATAGACAGATGCTACACAATGCATTTGGAAGCTCTAAATTTCTTGGACCTTTGGAATCATTCTAGGATACCTGCGTTGGCTTCTTCTTCATCAACAAGTAGATTATTGTAGCATTTTTCATCTTCTTCTCCGACGGACAGCAGCAATAACGGTTGGCAACTTTTCATTGAAGAAGCGATATTCCACATGAAGGTAAGTTTGGTTTTGGAACAGTGTTGGAGAGCGCTGAGTGAGAGTTTATTAGATCTTTTTCTGGTCATTATGTTGGTGGTACGGATCCCTTGATTGCGGAAACACTAGCACTTCGACAAACCTTGCAAATTCCAACACAACAGCACTGATTGAGCCTAAGTTTATATTATTAATTGGCTGCATTTTCATAACTATTAATGCACTTTTTGACTCCTAATTGTGACTTTTGTGCCTAAATTAGTTCCTTATAGTGAGCTCATAATGTTCTCAATTTTTTAGTAAAATGGTTGCAAATTGATATTAATGGAATTATAATTTTCCAAGGAAAATTGATGCTGCAAATTGTGATTTAATTGTAGGAACACAAGGAGTCAACCATGCCAAAAAGTCAACAGGTCGTAAGCCCTTCTTCCATACATCGCGACGCATCCAACAGAACAAATCCAGCACGTTGCGACGTACGCCAATTTTCCACTCTCGATGCTTCAACGGAAAACCTCACGTCGCGACGTCAACAAATTCACACGTCGCGGCGAGCAAGCCAGAGCGTACGTTGCTATGAGAATTAATTCGCACGTCGCGACGTGCAAACAGATACCCGAACTTCAAATAGAAATTTCCCTCATTGTATTAACCCGGCCCGTATCCATCACTTATAAAATTGCCAAATTAGGTCATACTAGGGAGTCGGCACAATACAGAACACAGAGAACGACACACGCAGACACATTTTGGAGACCTAGACAGAAACGATCCGACATTGCACTGCCGTCGTTCGCCATCACGACTAGCAACCGTTCATCACTTCATCATCATCCACGTATCATCATTTACACCATAGGATCATCTCTACCATGGATTCCATCAGAGTACCAACAGTGTTGAGGACTACGACCGACATGCTTGGCTAGGCATACCGATCCTCTTGAAGATGTAGCGATGGCTTGAGTTCACGGGCTTCAAAGGGGAGTAATAAATATAGTCTGAAAATTTAGTTATATTGTTGTTAAGCTCTAGTTAGAGTTTTCAGTGGTATGATTAGATTAGCATGGTTATAGTTTAACTGTGTGCTGAACAATATTTTATGATATGAACATAGTCATATGTAGAACCTTGATGTCTGATATATGAAGTCTCATATATGTCTTTTGGTGATTGCATTAATCCTCTTTATCTGCCTAGTTGTGTTTGATTTGGATGATTGAGTTTGATCCGATGGACCAATTGCATTAACTTGTCTATTTTACACGCTAAGGTGCTTTTAACAAAGTTTTAAGTAATGAAGTTCATTAATTAAAACTTTGGACTTAAAGAGTCCTTTAAGGTTAATCTTTCGGAAACTTAGTGATTTCACTCCCCGATATTTGTTTTGAACCGTGATAGCCTAAGCTCATTTTCAAGAGGGCTTTATCTCATTTGATCATTATTTAAATTTTTGTTAATTTTAATTTCCCAAAATCCAAAGATACCTTTTTACAATTTGTTTTATCTTTGGTTTTATTTTCTAAATTTCGATCAACGATACAAAATCCCCTCTTTATTAGCTTTAATTGCATTTTCGACTATAGGCTAGATTTAAACCTTTTTCATCGGTTCCAATTAAGTGAAACAACTCGGGGTTGCATCTTATACTGCAATCTTTGGAATTTAATATTTTTATGGAAGGCGGTGGAACTATTTTTATGGATTCTCAAATTTTATTTTTTGCACTTAGTTCACCGGACTTTGATCTTTCCGAGTTGGGTACTGTTATTTGTGATTGTAAGACTTTGTTATTATCACTACTAAATATTTCTTATAGCTAGATTTGTAGGCAAACCAATAGACATCCTCATTCCTTAGATCGAGCATCTATTCGATTGTTTCTACTCCTCAGTTTCTGAATGAGTTTTATCATCATGAATGAGAATTTGAGTATTTTGCTCTTTAAAAAAAAGTAAATATGAGACAAGGTGTTATAAAAATGATTCTCAACATTTTAATAATTAAATATGTCTATATTAAAAATATTAAACTAGATGATATAATTATAGTTAATCAGCCAACTATAATATACAACAAGATGATATATTTATAGTTGCCCATTTCCTTCAACTGTTAATTTAAGTGTTTAAAAGTAAATATGAGACAGGGTGAAGGTGTTATAAAATTGATTCTCAGCATCTTAATAATTAAATATAATCAGAATATTAAAAGTGTATACACACACACACACACACACACACACACACACACACACACACACACACACACACACACACACACACACACACACACACGTATATACTACATTCCTTAATCTTTCACATCAAACTTGTAAATAAATTAGCTCTCTTATTATGGGATCAGATCCTTTGTTCACATAAACTAGTTCCTACCATGTTCTATTAAATCTTATCCACACGTTTATGTAAGACCCACACAAATATGTGGATAAAATTAACTAGAATAAGGTTGGAACACCTTTACGGGCACAAAGGATTTGTTGTGCTCGGATATAGCCTTCAATATGTATTACAATTTTTAGAAAAATATCGCTCAAACAATTATGAAACTTGTTTAAAGGGACCCATCTATCATAAAGGTAAAGGAATGTTATGTCTATTGTGAACCGATCTTGGAATGTAGACAATCAATCTCATATTTTTCTCATACCTTTCTTTAAAATTATTAACCGTAGAATAAAAAAACTCTGTTAATCCTAAATTTCTCTTAGGTTGTAACTAATCACAATAAGATCTTTAATTAGGTCTAGCTATCATATAATCTAGAATAAGTTCTCTAGATTTAGTGTTACAATTACATTACAGAATAGAAGAACAGGTTAATCTAGGCAATAACAACATAAACTCGGGTAGTTTAAACCTATGTTATGTTATCTCTAATGATGCACGACCATTTTACTATAAGTAAATCATAGTTACAAAGATTACACATTGCTATCTAGATTCTAGCAATAAGTTTATTCATGAACAATCTATTTGAAATATCTAAATCATTCATACATAAATCCTAAAACATGAATCATAGAATCACATAATCAATTATAAAGAGAGTTAAGAACAACATCATTAGATTTATTAATGCTCAATATCATACTTGAAATCCCTATTGAACTAGAAAGATTAAATTTAGCTCTTTATAGCTCTCCAAATGGTAAAGAATCTACCCAATATCTTCATGCCTCATTTAGCATCACAAATGCCCTTTTATACATGAAGGAAAACAATTTATCATAAATATCCCCCTCTTATTCGACTAGGTTAAGTTTCTTATTTAGTTTGGTTGGAGTGACATTCTAGACTTTTAACATAAAGAAAAATATTTTAACATGAATGCCCCCATTTACTCAACTATATCACAACTCTCAACAAGCTAATAACTCTATTCTTAACCCAAATTTCTTAAAAAGTGTTAGCAAAATAGAAAATTTATTTAACGCTTTTTTTCAATTTCTTAACCTACGTCATTTTTTTTAGTCAATAACTCTCATGAAAGGTTACCAATGACGCCTACCAGTTTAAATGAATGTAATTATAAATGTATCCTAACAAATGTCATAAAGTAAAAGAATATGTGTCATATCCTAAACAATTGACACAGTCACACAATGCAAACATCATGCAACCAAATTTTCACACAATGTCAACCTCGTCAAACCTAACACAATGAAAATATAAAGTAACACACAATGGACATACAATTGCTTATACATCCTCACACTTAAATAATACATTGTTCTCAATATGGAAACTAAAACAATAAAAGTAAAGAGAAATAACAATAAATAAAAAAGAGTAAGAATACTTACAACGATTTAGGTGGTGATGGTGTAAGAAATGGAACTTGGACATCTTGGACAACAAAAAACTTTAACATTTTCATTTTTTTAATATTGCTAATGGTGTATGACCTCCTTCAGTTGTGCCTCTATAGTGTCTATTCGACCCTCTAAGAGCTTGTTTTTTTTCTAGTTTTTCAAGCACCGTCTCCTAGTATTTTCCCTTTTTAGATTCTTCACTTGATGAGACTTATTGGTGTTATTGTGAACGTGTGGAACTAGAACTTGCTTATCCTATACTATGTTTAAGTTTTGATTTATAGATGATATCTTGAAGTTACATACCATGGCACTTTAAGATCTTAAGTCACCTAGGGGTTAGTTTGACAACATTAACACCATGAAATTGAACTAAAGCAATTATAAGAAAACTTATGCCTAGATAGCTACTGTTTTTAGTCAACAAAGTAACTATACTTTGGAACATATGGGTGGATGTACAGACTTGAACCTTATTATCCATGCACTAAAGTAGTAATAAATCCATTTTAAAGCACTTATTGCTTTGACTCTTAGTAAAAATAGTATGACATATGAACTTAACATGAGAATTTTAATGTATCATCAATTCTTGATTTCAGAAAACCAAAGATTTCATCTATGATATCATAATTCAAGTAATGTGGTTTTTCTCACCATCGAAACCAAAAAATGATCTAACTTACCTGACTTATATTATAATGTTATGTAGAATTCAAGGGTTAATTATTTAAACACAAGATAATCACAATGTATAAATTTATCCATTGATTTCTAGCACTCAAAGAATCAAATTTTAATTTCAAATTTAAATCTTCTAAAATTAAAAATCAAAATATCGAGGTGTAGAAATTATTTTATAATGAAGGCTTTGAAATTTCTTACCTTCTTCTTGAGAGAAGAATGGAAAAGGAGCTCCAAAATCTGTTGCCGATTCGCGTGGGTCATTGCCAAACACCTTCATTTTTCCCTTAGGGTTTGAGCATTTAGTAATTTTTTTTTTGGAGAAATTGTGGAGAGTAAAACCTACAAAATGACCAAGAAACAACAATAAAAGCACAATAAAGAGACAAAATGAAGGAGAGAGAAACTGAGGACAAATTCTTGTAAAATCCACTAAAAAGATGTGTTTTAAGGTGGGAATCACTAGATTTGTATGTAAATAATGTCAATACAGAAGAAAGGTGAAAGAAAAGTGTGAAATCTAAGTGAGATTGAGAGAAAAACAAGAAGCTATAGAGAGGGCTACTACTTAGAGAGAGAAGATGAGAGGTGGAACAAGAGAAAAAACTATTTATCGGTGTTAGGGTTTGAGGGAGGGGTGAAAAGGGTCTTACATGATCATGCAAGTGGTGTAGTTAGCTGCTAGCATGAGCATTCGTGTGGTGCATAATCATGCCAGAATGTGCAATCACACCATGCACGATCGTGTTTGGCCTTGCTACCTCCAAAATTGACACATTATGTACTATAATCCTCGCGCATCATCTAGAATATGTTCCCTAACCTGTAACACCTTTCCAAATATGATATTTATCAATCAAAATCACTCTAAAAATAAGAAAATAATAAACACACATGTAAGAAATTACAAAAAACCTAACTAATAACACATGCTCGTTTAAGTTCATTAGCTTGACCATTCCTTATTCAAACGTGTTCAATCAAGAGAAAGGAAAGAAATCACTTCCCTTATTGTGAAAAGACTCCTCTGAGATACGATTTACTTCTATATCCACTCATTTTTGAAAGTTTCCTTTATATCATTCTCTAACTCCAAAGTTCCATGTTTGAATACATGGGTTACTTTGAAAGGCCTACTCCAACATGACTTGAGCTTCCTAGGAACAACTTCTATCATTAGTTAAATAATATCATTTTGCTTAAAATTTTCCTTATATAACTTGACATTCTTATAAGCATTCAACTAGAGTTCTTCTAGCTCATTTAACTGTAGGAGTCTCTTTTTACCAACTTTCTTCCAATCAAAATTCATGGCATTTTCCACTCAATATGCCCTGTGCTCTAACTCCATAGGCAGTTGACAAGCCTTTCCATAAAGAAGCTAGAAGGGTATTATACCAATTGGAGTCTTGAAGGTGGCTTGATAAGCCCACAGAGAATCATCAAGCTTTAATTCCTATTAACCATCTTCTCTAATATTCTATTAAGCTCACACTTAATAACCTCCACTTATCCACTTGTCTGCGAGTGGTATGGTGTGGCTGCATGATGGTAGACTTCATATCTTTTAAGAAGATCGTTGAAAGGTTTATTATAAAAATGGGCTCCTTCATCACTAATTATGGCTATTGACACTCTAAATTTATTGAATAATATCTTGATGAACTTTTGAACTGCTTTACCATCATCATTTGAATTCAACATTTCTTCAGCCCATGGTGATACATAATCCAATTTGACTAAAATGTAAGTGTTCCCCATGCAGGATGGTAATGGTCCCATGAAATCTAGTCACCACACATAAAAAATTTTAGCCTGAAAAATGTCAGAAAGTGGCATATCATCTCTTTTGGAAGTGTTTCACATCTTTGGCATTTATCACATTGTACAACAAATTTCTGAGCATCTTTGAACAAGTTAGGCCAATAAAACTACATTGCAATACTCACACTACCATCTTGTTTGCTCTTTAATGCTTTGTATAAGTAGAATCTTGAAAATGTGTTAGGATTTCTAACTTCTCCTCCTTCAGAACACATTTTCTAATCAAACCATTAACAAATGTTCTATAAAGGATTGCCTCATCCTACAAGTACCGAGTGCACTCATATAAGAAACTTTTTTGTTGTTATTAAGAAAAGTTTAGGTGGAGGACACCACACTATCAAAGACATCAGACAAACCTTGAAATATAATATTATGATCAGATCCTTGCTAAAACAATTAAACAACTAAAAGTATAAAACGCTTACAAGAACATAATTCTAAGCCCTAAACATATGATTATCTTATAAGAAAACACATAAACCTCTTGAAAACATACTATAATATACAACTATCAGTTGTTCCGTTATATGATGATGAGGGCAGCTAACACTTATCTTCTTAAAGTGTTCTTAATACTCATAAAAGGATTCTCAAGGATGTTGCTTTATCTTACAAATCTCTTTCCTTATGTTAGCTATCTTTGATGTTGAAGAGTACTTCTCCAAACTTTGCCTCTTCATTTTGATCCATGTGCTCACACTCCTTATAGGAAAATAAAAAATCCTGAAATTTGCTACATCCTTAAATGAAAATGAAAGACTCTCAACATAATATGTTTTTCAATCACCCCTGGAGGATTTATTCTAAGAAACACCATATAAAGCTTCTTGAGATGCTTGTGAGCATCTTCACATGAAGATAATGAAATTTAGGCAAAAGATGGATTAAACCAAACTTAATCCTAAAAGTAATATGTTCAACAAATTTTGGTAAAGTATTACATGTCTTTGAGCCAAGTTTGGTGCAACCAACTCTCTAGGAGTTCTTGTACTAGCCATGGATTCCTCAGGTAAAATTCGTTTTTATATTCCTGGAGTTGTTCTGGTTCACTATGTAACTTTCATAATGTCTTTTCAATCTCGAGATCAAATTGTACAGGGTCTTGATGAGAAGATCTCGTCACCATCATATTCATCAGTCTTAATATCCCATTAAATTAAAAAGATGAAGTTTAGCTCCTTATAAATTTCCTAATGGTAAGGAATCTTCCCCATTTTGAGTCTTTAATGTTTCATACCTCATTTGGACTCTTAATGAACTTTAGTACTTAAAATAAAGTTTGTATCATGATATGAGGTCAGATACATGGGCATGTAAGTGAATGTGTATGTAAAAATTGTAGAAATCATAAAAATACATGCTCAAAGTGAGCTACATGACCATTTACATAGTCATGTAGCTCACTGTGTAAGTCCACACATAATCATATAGTGTTTCAGAGGTGCTTGAAGCTACATCTTTGTGCTCCTATATTCTTTTAGTAAGTTGCATGGTCTCATAAAAGACCGTGTAAATTACAATAACTTCATTTCTTGCATTCTTTATACCTTTTTCACCCTAACTCATCTCATTTGCTTCCATTAAGGTAAACTAGAATGAACATTAGTAGAATGACACCATGTATATGAGTTTAGCTCATTTTGGTTCTTGTTCTTCTTACTTGTACTAAAAGCAAAATATGAACCAAAATAAGTATCTTAAGCACATTATAACATTAATCACTACGCATTATAAAGTAAATATATAATCAATCAATCACTTTTCAGATGTCAACCACATTTTTTTAAAATTCACCTTAGATAAAGGAGATATTTTTAATTAATAAAGGTAGATTTAATTTTGGCTATGTTAAGAGTTATTTGCTCTCACTACAACAAAGTTGCGATAAGATATGAAAGAAAACATATTCAGTTGATCCAAAAATGTTATGTATAGTTATTTATGACATTTTCATTTCATTGCATAAAGCGTCACTAATTCCTTGTAGCTGAAATTATAGTTAACATTCTTAAAAATCATGGACAAAAGATACGAAAGAAAACATATTCAGTTGATCCAAATATGTTATATATAGTTATTTATGAAATTTTCATTTCATTGCATAAAGCGTCACCAATTCCTTGTAGCTGAAAATTATAGTTAACATTCTTAAAAATCATAGACAAAAGATATTAACTACAAAATGGTTTTGTAGCTAAAAAACTAAAAAATGAACCTAAAAATTGAATATAAGTCAACATCGGCGTGAAAAAATTTAGCACCAAATGATTGACAACTAAATAAAAATGTAGCCAATTATTTTTGACCATGTTTTCTCCTTTGTAACTATATATCTTTGCTATATTTTTTTAGCGATATATTATTTTCTATGTTTTATTAAATTTTTAAGTACAATTTTTTTAATTTTTTAAGGAAAGACTTTTAACTACAAATTTATAAAGGCATTGCTAAACATTATTTGCAACTTTTTTCATAATCCATGATATTATGCAATTTGAAACCTTTTTTTATATAAGTATTAGCATTTTTGTGAATTATTTGCTTATTACTATAAAATTAAATTATAAAGAAATATTATTAATCCAAAATGTCGATCATTCTATATATAAAGTAAAATTCTAGAAATATCATCAAATTATACCAACAAAAATAATATAACATTAAAAGATGACCATTGATTCTATACAAGATATGAACAATAGAAATAAAGCAATATATATAGAACTTCACAATATAGAATATGTCTAACATATTGACAAAGATGCTCAAATTATGAAAACATTTGAATATAACCCGAACAACTACCAAGTGTTGTCCAGGTCCGTAAATCTGCAACAAATAACAAGGTTGCTTAAAATTGACTAAAATTATTGTGAGACTATTTGATACACTAATTATTTGATTCTAATTAAAGCAAACACCACAAAAATTTATCATTCATGACATGGTCACTTATTAGTTGCATCCTTATCCATTCTGTAATCTAAGAAAAAAGTATTTAAATTAAATTATAGTTTATATGGGAAGTGATAGAAAAAGGCATTCTTATGTTCTATAAATTTTAACCTCTCAATTGATTAATCAAGTTGGAGTTAGACATTCTTGCATTCTATAATTTTAATAGCAACACCTTCTTCTCTCTTTTTACTACCAGGTGTTATTATATTGGATATCTATAACCAAAAAAAAAATAGGTAAATGTTATAAACATTACAATAAGATAATAGAAAGAGAATTTTAAATCCACACGAGAGCTTTGAGAGCTTAAATGTTACATAAGTCTCATTTATCTTATGGCTAGTAATACTGTAAAGACTATCAACATTGGATAGAATTAAAGATGATACCAATATCTCAACTCTTAGTCGGTTGTATATGGGCTATGATGAATCCTTTATCCATCTTTTATTTGATAATCATTTCTCTAAATGGATATGGAATGACATTTTAGCTTAGTGCAATTTAAATTACAGGTCATAATTAGATCTAGGTTCTACAATAGATCTCAGGTGTAACTAGTATGTATAAATTTGACCTAATGTTGTCTAATTAACTCTTAGATGCTCTATATACTCCTTGTGGAAGGAAAGAAATTTGTGGTTATTAAACTGTAATGTAACTTACATGAAGATGTTAGAGTAAACACCATTAATTGGATAAGATTGGTGTTAATAGTTAAGGACTCCAAACTTTTACTATCTTAAGATTTAACATCATTTAATTTGTTTGCCTAAAAATGAAAAGAATGTAATCAAAAGATCTAACACTTTTAGGAGTCCCAAGGAAGCGAGGACAAGGTCAAAATGAACAGAAATGTTAGCTTTACCAATCTAAAGTATACAAGTTTTATAGATCAATTTGAATCAACTAAATATTTGCATATTTGGTATCCTTGAAATTTAAAGAAATTTTAGTAAGGGAAAGTGTACTAAATATAATGTTGCTATAATTCAGTTAACTTTTAGATCTTTACTTAGAATATGAGGCATAAGAGATAGTGAAAGCAAGTAAATCATGAAAATTTTGAAAAGTCGTTGAATAAATAATAAAAAAGCAAATAAATTTCAACCAAAAACTAATTGTAGAAGATTGTTAAGACCATTTAAACAATAAATTATAGTGAATCACCCATTACATGTGAACAACATCATGACCATGAAGACACTTCTAGTTGTGGAATATCTGTCTTATGCATGCTCAAACAAGGGAATCCAGGAAGTGATATTTATGATAGAGATTAAGAAGGGAACCTTGAGTTATAAGCTCAAGGAACATATATATTTGATTCATCCTGCACAAACCAATTCAAGAAAAATGTTAAAGATCATACTTCTATATGTTATGAATTGATGAAGTCATTTCCAATAACAATTAGGAAACAATGTAATTTCGAAGGAATTATAAGAAAAACAATTAATATAAGTAGATACAAATATGAAATTGAATTAAGGATGAAAAATTAATACATCATAAAAAGGAAATAGTACCTATTTATGCCATAATATTGAATTATATTTTCATATTCAATATGAATTAGTAGAGAAATTTCCTAAAAAACACAGAGAAAAGGAGAAGTCGGCCATGAGAGAACAAAAAATTGTGGAATAATTAGGTTATGACAATAACAATGAAACCTTACCTACTCTAGCTGGAAAATACTTTGCCTTCCTTAAGTCCCTTGATCAAGTAAAGAAACTTATTTGATAGTAAAAAATCCATCACTATATGAACCAGTAAATAATTAATATGATACAAAAGGAAAGTCTATAACATAATTGAAAGAGAAAGTGTCATAGATTACAATTTATTTCTTTAAAAGAGAAAGAATAAATGTTGACTAAAAACAATGCTGATTTCATGATTTCTTCTCTCGCAACCTTGTCTAAGCACTTTTTGTCGTTCTAACTCCTCATCTGATTCAATGGTTTCTTATCCCCTAGTTATTACATTCCTTGCTACTGTGAATCTACACATCATTTCATAACTACATCATCTTTTTCCAACTCTTTTCATTTCTGCCACTATTTCTAACCTCATCTTTCCCTTCATCAGCTTCAAATCATTGCTCCATCAACCTCTTCACTTGAACTATTCTATCTTATTTCACTCATTACTCTCCTAAACACTCTTTATCTTGTTTTTTGATTTTTATACAATAATCTCTATCTTTATCATGTGGACACTTCATATTTCCCACTCTGAACTTAAATTGTTCCAAGACACCCTCTAAAGAACTACCGGCTTTTACTTCAATTAACACTCAATCTTTAGATCAGAACATTGTTCCTATCCCTAAAACATGGACTTAGGTGGTTAACAGTGTAAGACTTGAGCTGAAACTAACCCATTGTCCTCCCAGTGAGACCTCTGAGTTGAGAATTGTGTCACGTTTAATGGAAATTCTGAAGACTAGAGCATAAAGCTACATTGCTTAGTTTTTTTCCTAGATACAAGGATTACATTTCTAGTCATGAAATAGTGGGCATTCAAAAATTAGAAACAACATAGTTTAGTTGATGTTATACTGGAAAATGATGATGTATTCCTATTCAAATTTGCGAGCTTAAAGGAAACAAAATTGTAGTACAAGTTGGGCCTTGGTATGTCCACAATAAGCCTCTCTTATTGCAATTATGAAGGTATGGTCTTAAGTTGGAGTAACTTAATCAATAAAACATCCCCATTTGGATATGTCTCTGTGAGGTTCCTTTTGAATATTGGACTACTAGTGGCCTTATTCATCTTGCAAGCTATATTGGTAGGCTAATGTCTCTGGACTAGTCAACAACTAAGACCAAGCGAATCAACTATGCAAGAATTTGTATCCTAGTTACTTCACTATCTATTTTACCACTGGCAATACCTTTCATAAGACTAAATGTAGACTTGGAGCCTATTGATGATCAATTAAAAGTCTCATATTCTTAGAGAACTCAACTCGGTAAGAAGCAAATTTGGAGATCAACAAGAAGAATTTTTAAGACAGGAGATCACTAGGAACTTATAGAGATCAATGCTAATCACCATAAAGATGTTGAAGCAATCCTTCCTGATGTAATAGACATAACTACAAACAACGTATCTTTTAATATCTACTAAGTGAATGAAGATATGGAAAATTCCGTCAATGCTACAGAAGGGGCTCCAGCTCTTACAAAGATTAACCCAAATAAAACTCTTAGTAAGTAAGAACAAAAGGAAGGAAAAAATGACTAGGAGTTTGAGAATGTTATTTAAAGAAGGTCCAACAGGAAAAAGAAACCTTACTTAGGGGAGGTTACCATATGAATATGTTAACTTGGAATGTTAGAGGAGAAAATGCTCCTAGCAAGAAGTTGATAATTAGGAATACAATTTTGCATAATAAAGTTTCTATAGGTGAAATTTTGGAAACTAATTAGAAAGGATCATTATAACTTATTGAGCTATTTTCTATCACATTGGCATACTATCTCTAATCACAATTGTCTTTCCAATAAGAAGGTGATTGTTACTTATGAAACTAACGCTCTAACAGTATGTTTATAGTTTATTTCAGATAAGATAATGCGTCTTTAAGTCTCCATAGGGGCCCTTACGTAACCTGCTTGCATTCTAATGATTTATTGATATGTGCTTAACTATTGATACATTTAATCCATGACACTTAGTGATTAATGCGTTAGAATGCTTAAGACACTCACTTTAGTTCATATTTGATTTTGGGCACAATTTAGAGGCATAATAGCTAAAATGAGTCGAAAGCGTACTCATTGAGTCTTCTTCTTGAGATTCATACTCTATTGTCTTCATAGAGTAAAAAGGAGAAGGACTAGAATGAAGATGAAATAAGAAAATGCCAAAAGAATGAAGAATGAAAAAAATCATGGCCACAAGATGTGTCTCACGACCACGAAAATTTGTTCATGGCTGTGAGACCTAAGTCACGCCTATCAAAATTATGTCATTGGTGTGACACTAGGTATCATGGGTGTGACAAACCAAGTCATGTCCATGACTTGCCAGTTGTCCCATTTTTAATCTATTTTTCATTATAAAGGGACTGTTGTGTGACAGTAGAAACATATAAAGGTTTTTCTTCATTTTCTCTTCGATTTTCAATAAGAATGGAGGTGATAGAAGCTAATTTTTGGAGATTCATGGAGAAGATGGGATGCTAACTTCCCAACACTAGTTCAAAGGTGAAATTGATTCCTAGAGTGCACAGCTAAGCTTATCTTATCTTTGTTTAATATTGAATCTCTCTCTTGGACTTATTTAGGTTATCCTTTACTTAATCGATTTGGGTATTTATGTATGGATAATTGTACTTGCTAAGTCAAAATGACTTTATGAAAATGATTTTGATGAAAAACAAATAATAATGAAAGAAAAACTAAGACAGAAGCAGAAGAATAAGAGATGGAAGGAACAAATAAAAATCAGACGGAAGCGCAAATCAATAGTCAGACGATAAAAAGACAGACGAAAGCGAAAAAAGCAGACGATGGAAAGTGAGACGCAAAGCGCAAATAGAAAGTAAGACAGAAGCGCAAAGCAATAGTCAGACGATACAAAGACAGACGGAAGAACAAGAGAAAATTAGACAATGGAAAGTGAGACGGAAGGGGCAAACCAAAAGCAGACAAAAGGTGCAAGACAAAATCAGACGGAAGATGAAATCTAACTAATCAGATGGAAGATGATCAGACAAAAAAACCGAGACCACGATAGTTTTATAATCAGCTTGAGTTAGTTACAGAACTCAACTGAATAACTGATTCTTCAAAGATCAAGAAGTTATCAAGAAGCGGTTGAAGATGAAGGCTATAAATACGAGTCAGAGTCGAAGACTGCAGAAGTTAGTGATTTCAAGAAATCTCATTGTGCGAAAAACTAGAGAAATTATCTTCTATAACAGTAGCTCAAATAAATCTTTCAGTAGAAAGAAAAGCAGATAGTTTGAAGAGGCTTAGAGTAAAAGAATACTTGTTGTAAAGAGACCTGAAAAGGCTCGGTATCAAAGAATACTTGCGACGATTGTGAAAGATAGTGAAATATCATAAAGATTTATGAGGACTGGACGTAGCCCACGATTTGGGGTGAACCAGTATAAATTGACTGTGTCAACACTCTCACACTCTCAACTCTCTCCTAACTTTGAAATTCTTATTTTACTGTTTTCATACAAGAATTTTCAAAAGGGGATTAGAAAAAAATACACAATTCAACCCCCCTTCTTGTGCATTTGTATATCATTTGTTAGATCTTAATTAATGTGTGATTCACTTTAATTGGTATCAGAGCTTGGTGTCCAAGGATCACTGTAACAAAGTGTGGATAAAGATTCTTGGCGGAGTCACATATATACATAGCTGAAGATGCCTCAGTCACTAGACCTCCTGCATTTAACGGAGAGGACTATCACTACTAGAAAGATAGAATACGGCTTTTTATCGAGTCTACTCATATTGACCTTTGGGACATAATTGAAAATGGTCCGTACACACCGGTAGATGAAGAAGGAAATCCTATTCCACGAATCAGATAGTTTATTGATCAAAAGGCAAGATTTCAACTAAACTCAAAGGCGAAGTTCTTTTTGAGTTATGCCTTAAGCAGAGATGAGTATGATAAAGTCCATGGATGCGATACTGCGAAGGAGATGTGGGATATGTTATCCATCGCACAAGATGGTACAAATCAAGTCAAGGAGTACAAGATAAGCATTCTTGTACATCAGTACGAGCTGTTTAAAATGAAAGACAAAGAATCTATTGATCAAATGTTTGGAAGATTTCAAACAATTGTCAATGGATTTAAAGCCCTCGGAAGAACTTACGATAATCAAGATCATGTTCGTAAGATCTTAAGAAGTCTACCAAAGAGATGGAGACCGAAAGTTACAGCTATATAAGAAGCCAAGGATTTAAGCGTGCTAAAGCTTGACGAGTTGCTTGGATCTCTGAAGATACATGAAGTCGAGCTCGATGCTGAAGACAAGCCTAGAAGGGACAAATCCATAGCATTGAAGGCCGGTCAGAAGAATCGTAAGAGTCAAAAGAAGAGGAATTCATCATCAAAAGCACTCAAGATTGAAGAATCCAAGAATGACGATTCCAGTGAATCAGATCAGGGTTCGAGCGATGAAGATGATGAGTTATCTTTCATCTCAAGAAAGATCAGACGTACGTGGAAGAAAAAGATGAAAGGAAATCCATCCTTCAAGAAGAATAGCAAAGATTATGGAAAGATTGAGAAGATATCCATCATATGCTTTGAGTGTTACAAACCAGGACATTACAAGTCAGAATGTCCATTACTGAAAAGAAAGCCCAATAAGAGTAGGGAAGGCAAGAAAAGCATGATGGCAACCTAGGAAGATCTAAATGCATTCGAATCAGATACTAACTCAGAGACATCGGAGCAAGCTAATATATGCCTAGTAGCTGAAGAAGAAAGTGATGAGGAGGTAACCTCAAAATTTAATGATTTATAAGATGCATACTCGGAACTACTAGAAGATTCTCATGCAATTTTAAAACAATACAAACTGTTAAAGAGAAAGTACATAGAAAGTATGAAAAATATATAAGAATTAGAAAGAGAGAACGCCTGCTTAAAGAAGCATGTGAACGAGATTCAGAAAAAGAAAGTTGTAGATAGATCCGAAGAGATCAATTAGCTAAAGTTAAGAATTAACAGCCTTTCAGCTGATTTAGCTACTTTTACTAAGAGTACAAAGAAAATGAATGACATGTTAGGGAAGTGTAGACACCCTAGTGATAAAACTGGATTAGGGTTCACTAAGAATCATATTCGGCAGAAAAAGAAGTCGATTTCTTGTAAAAAAAGTTTAATCAATCCTAGTTTCATCAAAAGACTCATCAGGTGCATCATTATACTATGCCATATGTCAGAACTAACCCTAAAGGACCCAGGAAAATTTGGGTACCTAAAAAGAAAATAATATCTCCTAGAAATATCCTTCTTTGGAAGAGGTATCAAACACCATTGTTATTTAGATAGTGGATACTTGTGACACATGATGGGAAGAAGGTCTATATTCCTTGATCTTCAGCATAGGAAGGGAGGATCCGTAATGTTTGGAGACAATTAGCAGGGTAAGATAATCGGAATCGGTAAAATCGGTAAAGATTCTTTTGCATGTATTGACAATGTGCTGCTAGTTGATGGTTTGAAATACAATTTGATTAGTGTCAGTCAATTATGTGATTTTGGTTTTGAAGTAACGTTTAATCAAAATTCTTGTAAAGTCAAAAGCAAGGATGGGTCTATATTCTTTTCTACCAAAAGATGAAATAATCTTTACAAAATCAATTTAGAAGGTTTTCAAAATCAAAATATTTCGTGTTTTATATCAATGAAGAAGAAAAATTGATCTGGCATAAAAAGCTAGGTCATGTCAGCTTTAAACATATTTCTGTTGGAGTTATGTAAATATAGTACCCTGGAAAGCTAGTGTATTTACATGTAACTTTATTTTCTTCAGTTACAGTTTTGTAATGAAAATATTTATCATTAATAAAACAAAAGAGTTTGGTTTTATTCGTATGAGAATTATATATCTGGTCAAAAAGGTACCAAGATTCTTTTGTAAATAATAAACATATACATAGAGATGTATGGGAAACATGTATATTATTAGAATCTGAATTAATTGATTCACAGTTGA
Organism: Erythroxylum pelleterianum; assembly: GCA_027563865.1. NCBI lineage: Eukaryota > Viridiplantae > Streptophyta > Magnoliopsida > Malpighiales > Erythroxylaceae > Erythroxylum > Erythroxylum pelleterianum. The sequence goes on along the minus strand of JAOQMR010000212.1, from coordinate 20,468,972 downwards.
ATAACCAAGTTGGTCACTTGATTATGGTTTAGATTGTAGTGTTGCGATTTATCTCCTTATAAGTAAAGGAGTTTACTTCAAGGGAATGATGAGTTTCATATCATGATAGTAGTTAACTATCGATAATGGCACTATTAAAT
>JAOQMR010000212.1:20396574-20424064 GCA_027563865.1 Erythroxylum pelleterianum | reverse complement strand
AATGTGATTTACATTCCATGAATGGTATTAGACTTATGTCATTAAGTATGTGACTTGATAGTAAAACCATAAGCATTGAAATTTGTTGAAATAGCCTTTCCTTTGAAAGCTTAGAGAAACTATTTGTACAGTGAAACATTTCAGATTTATATGTATCAATATACAGATCAATAAAGTTTGAGGTACTTATTGAGTTTGAAAGAATTTTATATGAAACTGAGACAATGGGTAGAATTATTGAAGGACTATGATTGTACAAATGAGTACTATCTTTGTAAAACTAGTGTACATATCTGATGCTTGAACAGTAAAGAATAGCACAAATTTAGATATTGTGGTTACTAAATCTAGTGCAATGAATAGCATAGAATATTGAATTGACTTTTGGGCAAATCAAAGTACTATTAGCTAACGAATGTAGAATCAGTTTTGCATGAAAAGATTAGCAAAGCCCAAACTGAGGATTTAGAATTTATGAATCTTATTGAGGAAATTGAAAGTTGATACTGAATCCGAATTTTGAGTTTGAATAGGAAAATAATACCTTGTGATTGTAATATGAAGTTTATGGGTTGACCGTGCGTCGCTAGGCTAGTCAAAATTAAAATAACTAGACTACTACTGTAAAGTGACGAGTCTACTTCAATCCCACAGAGAGTGTGTGTAAAGTTTATGAAATTAAATTAATCGGTGTTTACACGTAATGGAGGTGGGTTTGGATTTTTGAAATAAGAAAAATAATAAAAAACTAACTAATAAAAACAATTTAAAGAAAACACGCAAAAAATAATAAAAATGGAGAATTTGGTAGGGGCCCGGTTCTTTGGTTAAATCTCGGCCTAAACCCTAGGCAAGTATATTTTATTAATTTTTTGTTCTTTAACCTCTCATAGCAACTATTAATCATAGGTTAATAATTAACCCGAGTTTTCCCTTATGTTTTGTTTAATCAAGATATGATCGTTAATTAAACCTAACCACCGAACAACTAAGGATACGATCTCTAGATTAAATTAGGCAGTAGCATTACGAATTAGAAAAACTGATTAATCAAGGCAACAACCACATACGATGTGTCATTTAACCTAGGTCATGTTATCCCTAATGATTACGAATCATTACTCGCTACACGTGAATTTCAATATAACAATTACGGATTATATTGAAATTCTAGCAATGAGTCTGAAATTGACAATTCAGTGAACGCATTAAAATCACCAAATCACAATACCCAACGGGTTCATACACAAATAACTGATCAATTACGAAAATCCGATTATCCATACACAAAACCCAAATCAATTAACATAGGATAACACAATCAATTTCTAATAAGAGAGAGAAATAACAAAATAATTAAAAAAATAATTATCCCGGGTTATCGACGTCGATATTATCTCCGAACTGGTGTCGAGACGTCTAGCTCTTCATGGGTCTTTCCCAAAAATTGCTTCAGCCCCTATTTTATATGCTCAACCAAATACTCCTTATTTTCTTCTTCACTGCCAACAAAGCAACCCTTCTCCTCTCTGTTGATGATGTGACAAATAAATGTCACATATCCACTAAAACCTTTTGCTTACATTTTTTCCTCCTGGCTGCGCCTGTTGCATTTTATAGTTCGTAGCATCTCGCGTCTCCTGCGTATGCCAGCCTTCTCTCCACGCTCACCAACTGCCAGTCGCATGCCCGCCAGCCGCCAGCCTACGTTGCGCCTGTTACGTGATTAGCTTCTCCTCTCTTGTGTTTGAATGCTATTTTTATTATGTTGTGCACCTCCTTATGCGCTACTGTGTCCCATACGTTGTTCAAGCCTCACCTAATTTTATTCCTTGTGTGGTAGCGTCACTTACGTCCCTTTTGCCTTGATTTATTGCTGCGTCGACATTCCCTATATTTCTCTCTTGCTGATTTTCTCTCCTTGCTGCGTTGATCCCCTCTTTACATTTTCCCCTAGCTGATTTAATTTGTTTCTTATTATGCCGACACTGTTGATTCGATGGGCCCATTTAATGAGCTCTTCCCTCAAACCTCTAAAGCCTGCTCTCAAAACACGTTAATTTGCTCTCCTGTTAAATCCTCATCCACGCTATTCACCTTGAAAACATTGGCCACATCGTTTTTCAAGCTCATTAAAATGCTTTTAAATAATTTTTGTCTTCTCTATAAGAAAGCTCTCCACGTAGCCAAGTGATGTTGCCCTCTGCTGATGCCGCACTGTTACGTCCTTGACAATTTAATATGCTCCTTATTTAATTTGCTTCTGTCTCCCTTTTCCTGATGCATGCTTCTTTATTTTCCATTTTTCTTGCCTTTAATTATTTTTTCCTTCTTCTTCCTCCATAAAGACAAGCAACAATAAATCTTCGAAAAATATCTCAAATAGGGTACTTTTGACTCACTTTAATTTCTTTGCCCCTAAATAGTACCTAAAATCATATATAAATTAAATTGAGTATCTTAAGCATTTTTATGTCAATAATTGCTAAGTGTAAATGATTAAAAATATCAACAATTAAGTACATATCATTTGCACAATAAAGATGATTGAGTAAAAGATTGTTAGAGATAGCACAAATAGCAACTTATGCTATACATCCTAGTAGGAATACGATGAAATAATGTTTGATGACTATGGATGTAAAAACAAGTGAATACATGTATTTGTTGCCAACAGTCTTAATTATTGGAGATATACTTAAAGCTTATATTTTGGAGTTCATAGAAACATGAGGTCAATATTTAGTTTTAATTGACTTTAAACATAAAAATTAATATCACAGTGATATCATTAGAATATCAGTGTTATATGATATAAAGAGTCGACCGTCTTTATATTTGGATGAATAAGGCCTAAAAATAGCTTAAGGCCAGAAGTGATAGGAGATGTTGATGATAAGTGAAATTGATGTGTGTTAGAAATTGACTCAAGAAAGACAAATGAATTAGGAAGAGCAATACCGTATATTTGGAATAAAGTGAGATAGACACATGAGTTAAGTGTATTAACACTAAAGAGATGCGAATTATCAAGCAAAGGATGAATTGTTTATGAGAGTATCACCTTGCGAAGATGTACTTAGGATGGAGAAAGTATAAACTAGGCCCAACATAAAATGGTCCACATGAAATTCTTGTAAGAATAGAACCATTAACATATGAGTTTGTATTACCAACAAAGACGTCTTAAATGCATAAAGTGTGATATGTGAGTGTGATAAGAAATAGTGATATGATCTGACCCAGATGTAATGTTGGCACTAGAAGTGAAAAGTTTGAGTAATCTGAAATATATTAAAGAAATAGACAAGATTGTATGATATCTGTTAAGTAACTGGAAAATTGATTGATTCCATTGACTACAGTGAAGTGGAAGAAGTTATTTGGATGATGAAATTAAATGGGAAAAGGAAGAAATTATGAGGAAATAATACTCATGCCTTTCTGATCAATCAGATAAGAATTTTGAGGACGAAGTTCCTATAAGGAGGGGAGAATTGTAACATCTCATTACCCATAATAAGACTTAAATAGTGAATATGAGAAATTATTGAGAAATGAGAAAGTATAATTCATGCTTATGCAAAATATGGCATACTCATACACGTGAATAATAAGTTTTCCACACTAATATGACTGTACAAGCATGTATGACATTTTCCGGGTATAATTGATTTACAAATGCGATTAAAATGTGAATTTTGAGTTATTTGAGTTAAAAATTTATTTGGAGACCATTAGCATTATTTTAGAACTTTTGGTGAATTTGAGGTACATTTGGACTAGAACAAATGCCAAGTGGTAGGATAAATTGATACATGAAAATTTTGGATGATTATGTCTAAAATTAAGTGACATTTAGCATAGTTAAATGTGTGACAAATGGACAAGTAAGTAAATGACAATTAGACCAATTAATGTGTGACATGTGGACCAATAATTACTAGACATATAGACTGATTAGATGGTGACATTTGGTAGCTTATGGAAGAGATAAGTGGCTTACATGCTTAAGGACACATGTTGGTGCAATGTTTCTGTACGTTGTTTCAACCAACCTTATTCTCTTCTCTTCTCATCTCTCACGACCGAAACTTGCTTCTGTCTTCCCCTTCTTGTGTTTTTCTTGAAGCTATGCTAAATTACCACACTAAATAAATGCTTTTACCCTTCATAAAATAGCTGAAGAACCATCTGATTGTTGTTGTTTCATCATAGCTAAAAGTCAGTTAAGTCCATCTTGAATGTGTGATAATTCTGCATGTTTGGAGTAGTGATTTGGAGTGATTTTTTGAGTTGGGATTAGAACTAAACAAGTAAAAGATTAGTGTTTATGGCATGTTAAATGGTTTGAGAATGATGTGTGAATTGGACTAAAATGCATTATATATTAGTGAAGATGTATGCTGGAATGTTATAAACTGGAGAATTTTCATTGAATAGACTTCGGTATTTTGACTATATCTTGAATTGCAGATTTCCAAATACATTTATTCTCAATTCAGAATAAATTAGACACATATGTCTACAACCTTCTTATAGAAGTCAAATGTTAATTGTATCTCTAAGTATTTCAAAATCTAGCTGGAAGTAGAGTTAGGAGTTTTGTTACAATTTAAAAACAGTCTGAACTGCTTTAGGTATAACTATCAGTATACTAAATCAAATTGCACGATTTTAGTGTTATTAGAAACTAGAAACATAGTGGAACAATTGTCTAAAAGAAAGTGCTACTAAAATACACTATTTTCCTTATCATAATGATCATGCAAAGTTATCCCGAAAGGGGGTGCTAGGATGAAAATGCTGAGGTGTGCTGGAATTTGATAACTGGAATGTTTTTACTAAACATGCTTCGATATTTTGGCTATATTTTGATCTGTAGATTTCCAAATGAAATTATTGTTGTTTTAAATTTAACTAGAGACATTTGGCTACAAATGTTAAGCAGAAATTGAATTTGAATTATGTCTTTAAGGATCTTGAAATTTGGCTTGAAAGTAAGTCTTGGCTTAGACAATAGCACTACTAGGGATATAAATCATGTCTTGTTGTTATTGAATAAATTGTATTGATATAGGCCGAATCAGACCAAGGTTTCTTCACAAAAGTTATAGTTATTCTCTTAGCTTATGATTGGTATAAAGTTTGTAATTTATGGATATTGGAATTGAGAAATATGAGGTGTAAAACTTTAATGCATGATCATGTACTAGCCAAATGTTCAAATATACATAGTCTTTGGTATTGTGAGCATAACTCATAGAATACTAAATAAAATTAGATGATCTTGGAGTCACTAGAAAATTAAGACATGGGTGAACAATTTTTCAAAAGTAAGTGTGGCCAAATTATTTTTTTCCTGATGATAATGAACATACAAAGTTGACCTGGAAGTATATTGTTAGAAAAATCAGAATTGATCAATTGGGTTATGAAATTAGTTTCACATTGTTTTTTATGGTCTAAATCCTAAGTACAAATTATTAATAAGGGTTTTGATATATGAATGATATGGTAATGAGAATTCGATAAGATACCCAAGATTGTCATTGAACATACGTTGTGCATTTTTGATATACATAGATATGCATAAAGTCATGCTTACACATTTCTGCAAAAAGTGTGATATTTGTAAATGTGTTTGTATGATGTAGAGAAGCACATTAGATGTCAGTCAGACATTGTCGAACCATCCAGGTAATAGCATATCGGAGCATACTGTGAGTCAACATAAATTATTTACCCTAGGATTGACTAAATTTGTTTGAATTCTAATTATTAACTGTTTATGATTTGTTTATGAATTCTGGACTTAAAATCCGAGGAGTTAATATTTGGAAATGTATTCGAAGTGTTCTGATTATTGTGAAATTCTGAATGATAATTGTATTCTATGAGTTGTTTATGAATTCCGGACTTAAATTCCAAGGAGTTAATATTTGAGAATGTATTGGAAGTGTTCTAATTGTTGTGAAATTCTGAATGATATTTGTATTCTCAACGAAAGTCGAATGCCGGACTTAGGTCCGATGACTATGAAATTCTGACTATGCATAATATGTGACTGCTATATATAGAATATTTTGCATTTGATGCATTTCATAAAATGCATGCTCAGATAAAGGCGTTGTGACTTGAGTAATCAGTATAAAAGCGCTTGCACGTAGAGCTTTGCTCTGTGATTTCTGTTTTTGCACGTAGAGCTATGCTCTGTGATTTCGTTCTGACTGAGCCCAATGGAGTAGTATCTATATAAGTATGTGATAGGCACTTGGTCATAACAATAATAACGAATCTAGAGTCTCATATGCATCTGCATTTGTATAAATCTCTGTGATTATGAATATGTTCTGAATTTTTGATGAAAACATGATATGCCATGATAATGTGAGTATTTGGATTATTCATGATCTGAATGAATATAGGTGAAATATGTGATTTTGTGTATTTGACCTGGGTGAAATCATCAATGATGGTTCACTCATTGAGTTCGTAAAACTCATAAAAAATTGCAACATGGCTTTTTAGGTTCAGAGAAATTATTCAATTAGGCTAAATGGAGTTTAACCACTGGGTCGGGATCAGTTTGCACCTGCATATGTCCTCAGTGTTTTTGTTTTTGAATTATGTTCAGCAAGAATTGTACAAAGTGTATGTGAATGATTTGGTAATGAAATGGCATTATGATTGCAAGTGTTTTGTATCTGAAATAGGCCCAAATGGCTGTTGAATACTAATGTTTGTAATAATTGTAACACTTGTGAATGGAAATGTTGTTGAATAAAGTGGGCTTGATTTTATTAATGACTTCCTCATACTTGTACATTGTTTTAAAGAAATAAAGATTTTATAATGAATTATGACTGATGATTGCTCTAGCATGCCACTCTTGAGGGGTACGTACTTGGATATCACCTAAGATGTCGGGCACGTGTCTTGTGAGAGTGGGGTGCTACATATTCTCTTGCATTACCTATTTTCCATTAGTATGGAGATCTTCACCATTTTAACTAAACTTAATATATCCAATGAAGTTAGTTTAAAGTTTCATGACAAATGTAAAAAATATTGATTATTTCACCTATCTTTTGTTGATAATCTTCTATTATTTTGTGGTTTAACCTTTGAATCTATTAACCTCATGTTTAATATACTAAATCAGTTTAAAGTTTTGTTAGTTTATATTTCAATCCAAATAAAAGTTCCCTTTTCTTATTTAGAGGGACTAGTATTTAAGTTAAGCTCGTATCATCCCTTAAAGGTATCAAGGTCTAGAAACTTCCTTTTAAGAAGCTGACTTACTTAGACTACTTCCCTCTTATAAACTCAATCGCTAGAAAATTAAACAACTGGTGCATCAAAACTCTTTCATATAGAAGAAGGCTCTAGGCAGTCCTATAAGTATCAGGAAATCTACATATATACTGGGCATCACAAGTAACACTACAAAGGAGATCATAAAGAAGGTTGACAAGTTACTAAGGAACTTCTTATGGAGTGCAAAATAGTGACAAAATAAGAATTTTGAGGTAAATTATAATGAGGTATGTTTACCTAAATTATATGGTGTACTTGGCATTCCATTGACTACGTTAATGACTAATCCTTTGCTTTTCAAAGGAGTATAGAAGTTATGTTTAGATCAGGAAAATTTATAGGTGAAATGGGAACATCATTAATTGAAGGATCTAATGTGTGGGAGGCTAAGATAATCCCTAAATTCACATACACCCTTAAGCAAATTTTTAATTACTGGGATGAGACAAAACCATTTATCAAACACAAAATAGGTTATGGACAAGGAAACTTACTTTGGTCTAATCATTGGCTCACTACTCTCTATAAACTTATAGGTTACTAGAGCCTATAATTTATTAAGATGAGATGTGAATGTCTCTAAATTTTGAAGTTCAAATTGAATTTTTCAAGATGTTTAAAACATGTTATATTGATGATTAAACCAATTTTGAATATGCTAAGACATTATGATTTTCTTAAATAAAATCTGTAATTTGTTGTTCAATCTTTCTTAATCTAATTTCTTCTAAGTGTGGTATGGTGGAAAACTAGATTCATATTTTGCATTACAGTGTTATTTTGATAGAGGACAACCAAAAGCTAAGTGTAGGGAATTTGATAAGTAGAAATTATAACATATTTTACACCCCCTATTTTAAATTTTTAAAAATCATTTACATGGCGCATTTGGGCAAAAATTGTTGCATTTTATTATTAATAATTCAAGTCATTTAGCTCCATATTTTATTTCTAAAAGGGGTTTAAATTGAACTAAAAATTTTCTTATAGGCTCGGTGAACTTAAAGAAAGGAATCTAGAAGAAAATCCAGCCCAAAATGAAGTTCAACCCAGAAGAAAGTCCCAAAACAAAAAAAAACTCAAAATAAGAAACAGCGTTGTAAAAAAGTAGTAGCCCAATACTCAGCCCCTGATCCAACCCAACATAAAAAGGCAAAAAATGCAGACCAAAGGAAGCAAAATGCAGAACCAGAGGAAATCATAAAAAAAGATAAATGCATCAATAGAGAGAAAATGCTAGCAGCTAAATCGTAAAATTCATATGAGCAAAATGCAAATATAACACCCGAATACCCTCTGAGAGAATATACAAATGTCACACGAAGCATACCTAAATCGTACCAATGCATTCCAAAACTTCCTTAAAAGAAGCTCCGGCAAACATACATTACATTTCAGTATAGGTTGAGTTAATAAACAGAATAAATCATACACCTTGTACTTTTCAAAATACATGCCTTAACTTATAAATCCATCCTAAATTAAGGGTATTACAAACCATATGCATAAAAATACAAAATTTCTTATCATATTGAGTACAAGTCGATAACAAACTAAACATTTTCCAAAACAAAACACATCCTTTTTTGGCCACTATGGTTGTCTTTGTCCTAGCCTTAAATCTTCTGATTAGAACCTACAGGGAGGCAAAACTACCGTGCTAAGCATAAAGCTTAGTGGGGAATAACTAAACAAGATATAAAATGGAAATTGTTTCTAACAGTCATCTAGCATTCATATGTACTGAATTATATTATATCATAAGCAATCTTTAATTATTCAAATTAAAGAGTAATCAGACCATTAAAAGCATCAAAACATAATACAATTCACCATAACAGAATATCCTTGCATCAGAGCAAATCGTATAAGTATCATAATAGAATCGTTACTTCAGAACAAAACTTAAAAGTCTCAGAACATGATACAATTATGTCAGAACAGAATATAACCTATATCAAATCAAGGCATAACTTGTATCAGATCAAAACTTAGCTTGCTTTAGAACTGAACATATATCAGAACATAAAACAAATTAGCCTGCTTGTCCTTTTGATAGAAGTGGATAACGGGAAGAGAACAAAGGATACTAATGATTGGTATCAAGAGAAATAAAAGAGATTCAAGTTTCTAAATCAAAAGACACTGTAGTGTCTAAGAACGGTGGACACCATAGTGTCAAAGTACAGAAGACACCAACGTGTTTAAGAATATGAGCAACTACAGACCCTTCTAGGCATGACTATTTACCCATGACTAGGACTTGGCAGTTTTAAAACAAACCATTTCGAATTTCAGAATCATATGTAAAAGATGTAGTGTATAACATATGACTTTATTCCATCTTGTTCAAATTGAACATATTCATTCACATTTGATCAAAATTAAACATGCCTTACAAATATAAACATCTATGATAATGCACTAATGAATACTTCACAAGTTCCCATTCACTAACATGTATAGCTAACATATTTTCTTATATCCTTTAGATCACGTTTGTTTCTATAAGAACACATTTATCTTTTAAACAAATCATATATTCCAGCATTAGACACTTTGATAACAAACAACATCTTCCTTAAGTTATTACCTCAATTAACAACTAAAAACTTATCCAACTTTTAATCAATTAATCAAACATCAAACTAGGTTCATTTCCAACCTTATTTAAGTTCAAATATACCATTATAAAGTGTCTTAACCTTAAGTGGTTCAACAATTGCATAAAAAAAGAAATTTTCATGTCAAAACCTTGCCCATGATCGTGACAGAAGCTAATGCATCTACCTACGATCATGGGATGAACGCCATGATCATGGACTACCCAATTTCCAGCACTCATTTATCATCATCATAACACATGTTCCATGCCAATTCAATCATCATAGAACTTTTTAATACATGCAATCAAGTTTAGAATTCCCTTACCTATTTAACTTCAAATTCCAACTCCAAAAAACAAGCCAACTAGCCTTCCAAGAAACAAATATAACCCCCAAATCCAATTGAAACTAGGATGATCTTAACACCAAGAAGACAATAGCACAAAAGATGACAAGGTCTAACTTCCTTCACCTAGCATCTTGATGTGGTGATCAAGCATAACATAAGCCAAATACACAATAATGAAAGAGCATGGTGTTTCGGTGGTGAATGAACAAGGAGAAGAAAAATGACCAGTAGAAACACTTCTGTCTTAGCTGGATTAATTTGACGCTAGGGGTCAATCTCACAACAAGGCATATGTCTCCATTGCATGCATCCCATTTGTCCACTCCTCAGGCTGTCAAATGTCACATTCCTGTTAGGTTATTTGTCATTTAATAAATGCTACCAAATGTCATTCAATTATGCTACTATTTATCCCTTATTTACTTATGCCAAATGTCACTAAATGTATAGGCTTAGTCACCCTAATTTTCATGTAACAACTTGTCTTGCCATTTGACAATTTTCCTAGTCCAAATGTACATGTTAATACCTCAATTTTCTAATGGTAACAATTAATTCCAAGTTATTAATCATGGTTTGATGGACCACAGATTCAAGACATATGTAATTTTCAATCATATCACATATACCATCATAGACCTGTAATATTTCTACTAGGGTGTGATTTAGGGCCTTACACAAAACGTCAGCAACCAAAACTTAGAGACTAGAGGAGCAAAACATATCATGCCAACAACTAAAACAAAACGTAGCAAACATAGAGGAACAAAATGACAAAGCTAGAGGAAGAAGAAAAACGATGCAACAATAAAAAAACAAAAATCTAGCAGCCAAAAGAAAAGAATAAAAAAAACACAGCAGTAAAGGAAAGAGCAATAACATAGCAAATAACCTACGAAAAGAAGAAAGCAGTGTCATATGGGAGGAGACTCATTGACTTAATATCTTCATCTCAAAAACCCAACAAAAACTCGATGATATCTACATCAAATCTCTTCAAAATGGAAGAGGTAAAAGGGAAATCACAAAAATTCTAGCAATGTGATGCAGTTGAGTTGTGTTTCATGGGCTTATTAAAACACAATTTGAGAGATTTGGCACTCTTCCAAGTCTAGTTGAAGCTAGAAGTAATTCCAAGGAATGATTGGGGGTCATAGGGAACCAATTCCCGCCTATTTTAAGCTAGTTCAATGTTGGTGGAGGAGTTTTTTAGACCTTGAAAAGGCTAGTGGAAGGTCTAAAAGTGGAGCCCATTAATAAGTTTTTCTAAACCATTATTCCCCTTGCTTCTTGTCTTCCAAGCTTTAGTTATGATTAATTGTTAAATTTTCAGTTTAGACATATTGGTTGGAGTATTTGGGATATCATTTTTCTTGATTAATTAAACCTATTCTGAGATGATTTAATATTATAAATTGCTGGATTTTTTGATTGTATTTATTCATGTTCTATTTGATTGGATAAATCCTTGATTATTTGAACATGATAAGTAGAATTAGTGATTCATTTGGAGTTGTATGGGCTGGAATTTTGACATTTGTCTGAAAAAATTTGGTTGTTGATTATGTTTCCTTATGCTTAACATGTTTTAATTGAGTTAGTTCAACTTTTAAGAGTGAAAACGAATAAGTAGGAATTAGCTAGTTGGTTCTCTATATTCAACTTGTTAAATGTCTCAGATTGTCTCGGATATGTCGAAATTCCATGACTAAACTAAAATTTGAAACATGCTTGTTCACTAGTGAATATTATGTTAGATTTATGTTTTATTTCTTTGAATATGTTGATTAATATGCTTATGGTAGATCTGGAATTTTTTTAAGTGTTTATTAATTTCTAGAAAGTTGTTTTATTAGTTTAATTATGTTAGGATATATGTCTTGATTGAATTATATGTGTAAATGTCAAATTAGAATTTCTTTAAAAGTATTACAAGATGAAACAAGGGTTGCCCAATTGAATATATTTTGACGATCAAGAATTGTGTCTAGGACAATAATTTCTAGCTTTTGAATATTGATTGTGTGGTCCTAAAAATGTGTTATAAGTTTATTTTCTTAATTTTTGATGTAATGTAGTTAGAAAGGATATTACATGAGCATTGATGATGTTTATATTTTGCTAATAAATTTCTTTCGTCTGAGCGAAATTATTAGAATGTAAGTCTTTTTTAAAAGTACTATAATTAATATAATAAATTAATAAATTAACTTTACTTGTGAGATCATACTAAATTGATTACTAAATTTGAAATTAAAACCAAATTTTAATTTGTAGACGTATCAAATTTTATCTAAGCTTCGCTCAACCTACAATAGAAACAGTGTGAGCACTAGCTTTCTTGAGTCCGGATCTTCTGTTAAAGATAACCCTGTCCTACTCTATCTAATACCAAAAAAGCGTAGTTTTTGTTAAAAATTAGGAGACGCGTCTGGACTCATAAACTACTCTTTCAAAGCCGATTTTTGGATTTTTTGTAACCTCCAAGTCACCTCCAGCTGTGAGAAAATTTACACTTCTTGATTTTTGTTTCAACTTCTACTTATACATAATTTATTTATATGATGTAGTTAGTAATTTATTTATTTATTTTTCATTTATGTACATAATTAATTATTTGTCTTTATTATAAAAGTGCCTTAATTTTTGTTTAATTTTTTTTATCTTGATGATGAGTATAAACATATATTTTTATCCTAATTATTATTAAGAACAAAATTAATAATAATAAGGAATTTAAAAATATTATTTAATATAATTAATAAATAAAAATTAAATAATAATAAGAATAATAGTAAGTAAAAAATTTATAATTATCATAATTTAAAATAATTAAATTAATAAGAATAATTAAAGAAACATAATAATAATTAATTAAAAAGTCATTTATAATAATAATAAGGAATATAAAATTAGCAAAAATAATAATAATTCTAAAAATAAATTATAAAATAACAAATTATAAGGAATTTAATAATAATAATAATAATAATAATAATAATAATAATAATTGTTAACAACAAGTCAAAGATTAATAATAATAATTAATAAGAATAAGAATATTTATATTTCGTTAGTATATTTTATCCATTTATGATTAATATAATAAAAATAATAATATTATTATTATTAAATTATTTCTAATATTATTATTAATAAACTATTCTATTATTATAATAAATTTCCTTATTTTTATTATTTTTATTCAAAAACCAAAATTTTTAACTACTATTATTATATTTACTATTATTATAAAAATGGCAAGAAAGGAAGAAAAATGGCAAGAAAGGAAGAAAACATACATACAAGGTCGTGATCTTGCTGAGGCGCGATTGTTGTACCATCTCATTACGTGCAAGAAGGTTAGAATAATAAATATGAGTGATATAAAATATAACTGGTGTTTGAATGGCTTTGAGTGATTTGAAATATAATTGGTGTTTGAATGGTTTTGAGTGATCTTTTGAATTAATTGTGTGGATTTAATGTTTAGAAAATGGCAGTAGAGAGAAAAAAATTGAAGTGTTGCGATTAGTGATGAAAAACACGTAAGAGAAGTTTGCTGAAATGAAGCGCATAAATAAGATAAGAGAGGAAAATTTTAGTTCTGAACTTCTGTGATTTTACTGTATTGATATAGGCAAATTTTGCCAAAATTGTCTTCATGAAAGTTGTAGATCTTTGTTTTATCTTTTCATTGATATAAAGTATGAAATTTTTGGACATTAGAGTTGAGAGATATGATATTTAGAAGTATGTGATGCTACATAGGAGAGACACCGGGGACAGCTACTTCGTTCTGAAATTTTGACCCTTATAGAGGCAGAAATTGTTTAGTAGTCCAACCTCCAAATGACCTAATTTTCGAAGCGTTGGATTCATAACACATTCCTCGATCTATCCAAAAAAATTTATAGCTTTTGGTTTTGACTTGAAAAAGATTTATCGAATCAAAGTAAGGATATTAGTTGGAAGAGCATGAAATTGATATTTTATTGAACATATTATAGTATTTTGATGATATCTTGATATGTAGGATTCCAAATAAGATGAAATTCAATTTGGAGTAAACTAGAGATATAGGCCTACAAATTGTCTCGAGATGTTGAATTTTGATTCTTTCACAAAGATATTGAATTTCTGGACGAAAATTGTACATAATACACTGTTATTGAATGTGAACAACCCGACAATATTGGAGGTATATCTTCCAAATTACAACAGATTTTTTCTAAGTAACACTTTCAAGTCTATTGTTCACAATCAATTAGACAGCGAAAATGATGTAAGGTGGTCATACTCTCTTCTAGAAAAGTGTCCCTCTATGTCTTATCTTTCTATTTACACCAAAAGCACTCAATTTGGTTCAGTAATTTGGAAGATATACCTCCAACAATATGTTGTTCACATTCAATAATAGTGTACTATGTACAATTTCCATTCTGAAATTCAATATCTTAGAGAAAGAATCAAAATTCGACTTCTTGAGACAATTTGTAGGCCGATATCTCTAGTTTACTTCAAATTAAAATTCATCTTATTTGGAATCCCACATATCAAGATATCATCAAAATACTAGAACATGTTAGTAAAATTCAAAACCAAAAGCTATAAATTTTCATGGATTGATAGAGGAATGTGTTATGAATCCAATGCTTCAAAAATCAGGTCATATGGAGGTCCGAAAATAAAGTTATGGCCAAAATTAGTGAAATATGTTAAAGCTGGGAGGAGGACTTGTGGGTTGCGGAAGTCGTGATCGCGACACCCGCGATCGTTCGGTAGAGTCGCGATCGCGACACGATCCTCGCGACTCTGCCTCCTCCTCCCTTTTTTCTTCTTCTTCACACCTATTTAGTAAAATGGGAATAACTTTCACTATAAATATCATATTAAGGACATTCAAATACCGTTTTAAAGAGGATTTCTATATCTACAACTTTTATGAAGAGCTTAAAAACAATTTCTACCTTTATAAGGGTCAAAATTTCAGAATGAAGTAGTTGTCCCCAATGTCCCTCCTATGCAGTATCATAGAATTCTAAATATCATATCTCTTTAACTCTAATGTCCAAAATTTTCATACTTTATAACAATGGAAAGCTAAAACAAAGATCTGCAACTTTTATAAAGACAAATTAGTAAAATTTTCCCTACATCAATATGGTAAAATCACAGAAGTTCAAAACTAGATTTTTCGTCTCTTATCTTATTTCTGTGCTTCATTTTAGCAAACTTCTCTTACGCGTTTTTCATCACTAATCGCAACACTTCAATTTTTTTCTCTCTATTATCATTTTCCAAACATTAATTTCCACACAATTAATTTAAAAGATCACTCAAAACTATTCAAACACCAATTATATTCCAAATCAATCAAAACCATTCAAACACCAATTATATTTCACGTCACTCATATTTACTATTCTAACCTTCCCATACGTAATGAGATGTTATAGCAATCGTGCCTCAGCATGATCGCGACCACGTATGTATGTTTTCTTCCTTTCTTGCCATTTTTCTTTCTTTCTTGTCATTTTTATAATTATACTAAATATAATAATAATTCTTAAAAATTTTGATTTTGAATAAAAATAATAACAATAAGGAAATATATTATAATAATAGAAATTATTTAATAATAATAATTTTAGAAATAATAATAATATTATTATTATTATTATATTAATTATAAATGGATAAAATATACTAACGAAATATAAATATTTTTATTCTTATTAATTATTATTGTTATTAATCTTCGACTTACTATTAACAATTATTATTATTATTATTATTAAATTCCTTATAATTTGTTATTTTATAATTTATTTTTAGAGTTCTTATTATTTTTGGTAATTTTATATTCCTTATTATTATTATAAATGATATTTTTATTAATTATTATTATGTTTATTTAAGTATTTTTATTAATTTATTTTTTTAAATTATGATAATTATAAATTTTCTACTAACTATTATTCTTATTACTGTTTAATTTTTATTTATTAATTATATTAAATAATATTATTAAATTCCTTATTATTATTATTTTTTTCTTAATAATAATAAGGATAAAAATATATGTGTATACTCATCATCAAGATAAAAAGAATTAAACAAACAAACAAAAATTAAGACACTTTTAGAATAAAGTGAAATAATTAATTATGTACATAAATGAAAAATAAATAAATAAATAATTTACTAAATATATCATATAAATAAATTATGTATCAGTAGAAGTTGAAACAAAAATCCAGAAGTGCAAATTTTATCACGGCTGTAGGCGGCTTGGAGGTTACAAAAATCCAAAAGCCGACTTTGAAAGAGTAGTGCATGAATCCAGACGCGTTTCTTAAATTTTTAACAAAAATGGCGTCATTTTGGTGTTAGATAGAGTAGGACAGAGTTATCTTTGACAGAGAATCCAGACTCCAAGTTTCTTAGGGAGCTTTGAGTTACCCGATGCAACGCCAACGTGCGGTTGTCATTGTATGTGTATTATGCTCAAATATAACATACCGCTTCCATCACTTGTCAAGTAAAAAGTAAAACAGATCGGAAGAGAATTTTGGATATAGCAGTGTAAAAGAAAGTCGGTCCAAACTAACTTTAATGTTTGAGGTATCTGGTGATATTTCTCAAGGTTCGAATCAGAAAAAGTAAAAAATAAAAGAGAAAAAAATTGAATCGAAAGAAAAGATAGATTCTATTATATTGTTGGCACAAAATAAAGCTAAATAAGATACCCTAAAGACCATGTATAAATATATGGCTAACTATCTTTGTATCACAGTAAGCGAACAAGCCTATATTGTGTATTGAAACATACTCTTGTAAACGTATATATAGGATAGAGAGAGAGAGAGAGAGAGATAATGCCAAGGAATTCAGACAGTCTTGCTGTTGGGCGGATAATCGGAGATGTTATTGATCCCTTTACAAGATCTATCTCCCTCACAGTCACTTACAATAATAACGAAGTTACGAATGGTTGTGAACTCAAACCTTCTCAAGCTTTGATTCAGCCTAGGATTGATATCGGTGGTGATGATTTAAGGACCTTCTACACTTTGGTAAACATCCTTCTTATTTTTCACAAAAATTGGTCGTATTGGATCTGGTTTTTAAACGGATTCGATATATCCCTTCTGTTGTTTCAGGTTATGGTCGATCCTGACGCACCAAACCCCAGTGACCCCAACCTCAGAGAATACTTACATTGGTAACCTTCAACATCTGCGTTGAGTGTGTGTTCCTCGTACAAATGCTATATGATTGACATAGCTGTAATTTTATTTAGTATAATCTCCACTATCTTTTCCTAGCATAATTAAACTCCATTGCTCTCTTCACTTTTTTGTGAAATTGTGAATGAAAACTAGTCTACAGTAGCTTAAAAACTTCATACTTGTAAGCTAGGTGCGTGTACGATGAGGTATTTTGTTGCTTCAATCAAACAAATGCCATCGTTGAGTTGTCTGCGACGGCCTAGAGAATAGGTTGCTTAAATGTTGTGAACTACTACTAATAAAGATCCTCACTTTGGAAATGCGAGCTGTCAGCACCGACGGAATGGGGATTTATAATGTTGTGGTGTTTGCTTCATGGTAGAAACTTGTGTCTGTCCACCTTATATTCTTCTTCCATCTTTGTCTTCCGGCCTGGCAATTCTCCAACTATTTATTGGTTTCCTAACAAGCTTATCTTATGTTATTATTCTTTTTCTTTTCTTCTTTTTTTTGTTTGGAATTCGGAGAATAAAGAATTACCACAGGATCAAAAGAGAAAAAAAGAATGCCCTTAGGTTGGACTGGGTTTTCCAAGTGTATATAACGGGTGATGGTGGGCCATAGAATCGTACTTGTACTTGTACTCTGATAACGATGGTGCATGTAAATTAAATAGAATAGAATACCCTCGTCTCTTTATTTTTATAGTTCCTTCGCCGGTCTTAGACTCTTATTTTTATAGGTACTCAGATCTTAGACTACGTATCATAAGAACACTAGAGTAGAACAAAGTCTCTTAGCAATATGAAGGACCCTGTCGTGATAATAAGAAATAATTTTTCCTGAATATGTAGGTTGGTGACCGATATTCCTGCAACTACTGGGGCAAGCTTCGGTAAGTACTGAATACTTGACTTGATTTTCGTGTAATTTCAGAACCATGATTTGAGGTACAGTTTTGTTAGCGATTACGAATTATATATATATAAGTACATTAATCACCATTATCCAAGCTAACTATTTTAGATATATATATATATGTATATATGTATCAATCATATAGTGTCAAAGTTTGGCATAATGCAAGACATTACTCATACTTCAGGGCACGAGATCGTATGCTATGAGAGCCCGAGACCGAGTGTTGGGATTCATAGATTTGTATTTGTATTGTTCCGACAACTGGGAAGGCAGACGGTGTACGCGCCAGGGTGGAGACAAAATTTCAATACAAGGGACTTCGCTGAGCTCTACAATCTTGGATTACCTGTCGCTGCTGTTTACTTCAATTGCCAAAGGGAGAGTGGGTCCGGTGGAAGAAGAAGATAAATTAATGAAACCCAATTTAGATTTCATTTCTTCTCTTTCCTAAACCTTGAATAATATTTTATAAACATGTACGAATGCAAACGGCTGTGAGCCTCAGTTTCCTTTTTTTTTTTTTGAGAAATAAAGATGTAAAGGAGGGGTGCAACACGAGGACTTCTCAGGAGGTCACTCATCCTAAACATATCATATATTGCTACTAAATCTTCTCTGTAATCCAGTGGCCATTATTTGTATCCAGTCATTAAACATGTCATTTCATAAGGGCACCGTTTGCGCTGTATAGTTGGTCTTCTTTGTTTTTTCGTTTAACTTTAACTAAGATATTCAAATTTTACAATTGGGATAATGCGGGGGAGAGGAACAAGGAAACTTATTTCCAAGAAAGGCTCATACCCTAATATGAATGACCCATCTAAATTAATTCAACACTAAGCTAACATAAAATTACTATAGACTTGTTTGTCAATAATTAAAATAGGAAAATTTAACTTTTTTAAAAATTGTTTCAGAGTTTAGTTTTTCTGATACAAATATTTTGTATTTAACGAAGTTAGGGGGTGTTTGGTTTGAGAGTTTGGAAACGAAGAAATAAAATAGTTGTAAAAAACAGTATTTACTTTGGAATTTTCAATTATAGGGGAATAGATTTATTCCGTTAAATTTGATAATCTACTAAACCCACCAAGAGAGTGGGTATCGAATTTTCATTCAAATCTGAGTTTTTATCATGTTTATTTTTTACTCTTTTATCCTCAGCCTTTGCCTTATCATCCTTTTTACTTTCTTATCACCTCTCAATTACTTACGATCTCCCATCCTACTGTATCGCATCTTATCAACGAAGGAATTTCTTGTTCTACACCTCTAAGTATATTTTCTGAAATCTCTCATTTTAATTTGATGTTAAATGAACTGGGTAGAACCTGGTTTCATCTCATTGTAAATGGGGTTTTCCTCCTTTTTTTTTCTTATATACTCTCATTTTATGATTTAATCAAGAGAATAAACAATCTGCTATAAAGTTTGATGATGTGAAAATACATATGGTTATAGATTGAACGAGAATCATAAAACCAATCTGCTCCTTTTTTTTCCTTATAATTGTTTTGTAATTTAATTTGATTTTTTGTATATGGTTTTAACCCTTAAAAAAAGGAAAAACACATAGCGAATCGTCTTCTACGTTAGTGTTTATTTATTTATATTGTAAAGCTCTTAATGGCTTTCAAGAATAACGAAACAAAAATACTTTTTACAGTTTTTAACCTTCGTATAAAGATACAAACCCTTCATCTTTATCCAACATCTGTTTCTTCATAAATTCATGTCTTTTTTGTTTTGATAAAGCTTTAGCTTTTGGATAAAGAGAAGAATTACTTTTATTTAGTTTTACAATTTAACAGTTGTATAAAGACGTTTGGTGTTATTGTTTAACATCTATAAAACAGAAACATGTTTTAAAGGTTTACATACGTTGAGTACTTTTGGATCAGATAAACATATGGAGATAGCCCCAATAAACATATGAAGGGCAAATTATTTTCATTTTTATTTAGGGTAAAAATGGTATTGTATTATTCCCATTAATGCAACAAACAAAATAACATTATTGATATTAATACAAAAACTCAAGTTATAAACCAAACATCATTTTTTATTTTTCATACCCACCCCCATCTCCTTCTACTATTATACTCATATCTATAGTCAACCCCATGCTCAAACCAAACGCCTAGTTAATCTATCTTCTATTAAATTATCAATACTTCCTTTACACGCTTGTAACAAAATTTATTAATTGCGGACAATTTAAATTTTAATTAAACTGTTAATTCAATAGGGAAAAAGAGTACCTATTGTTATTCATTACTATTGGGCTTTTGATGAAGAGACCCGTAGAACCTTTAGATGAGAGGAAGCCCAGATTCTTAATTACACTGATCCATATGATTTACCAAATATAAACAAGCAAAATGAAAGGAATAAAAAATTAGCCCTCACACTTCTTTCTTATTCTTACAAAACATATATGATAATTGATCTTATCCACTTTTAATTGTGTCAAATTAAGAATTGCGTATATATCTTTGGTAAATTAAAAATTATACAGATTTTTATGGATTACGGTTTATGCACATCTCAATGCAACCCCGCTGTTGTTGGCAGCAGGCTAGGCAAAGAACAACTAAACACCATAGATGATGAAATTGTCGCTAAAGGTATTGAAAGTCCAGAATCATTCAACGATAGACTGCGTACTTTAGAATAATGATGCAGATTGAAGGTAATTTTCCTATCGATTTATTGATGTAGAAACGAGTATGGAAGGAGACCTAAACATTGAATTTCAGAGAATCTTATGGCTAGAATGACAAAACCCTGGAAAACATATGTCAGTATGTTAAAAACTATAGAATACAATATTCCACTGTCAAAGTTAAAACCCTTTAGCAACCCGTAGGCTCTTTCCAAATGCTTGATGTAGACGATAACTTTTATGTGGTACGTGTTACAAAATTTTTAACTTCTATCAAACAATAACAAAATGTTTAAATAATAGAGATATTGGGAAATCGAGCTAGAATCTGATCCCGTCTATAGCGGGATAATCAAGAATTTTTTTTGTATTTTCATTTTCTAAAAATCAAAATCTCTTTAATTCTATAATATAATTAATATGTAAATCATCACCAAAACAATAATCTTAAGTTGTACCTTATTCTGAAACTTATTAATTTTTATCTTGACATATCTCTTGAATAATTTTTAAAACCAATTCGTTTCGACCATCGTAGTCGCATAATTGTTCAACCTCTACCAGTATCCACAGAATGAGTTGAGAGAACTCTGTAACTCTTACAGATATGATTAAGCAAGAAGTGTTAGCTCTATAGAGCTTAAACCTATTTATAATAGGATATTTTAGCAATTTAATTGAAATTAAATTATTATTTTTAATTAAATTTTAATTATAATTACAAATAATTTTAATTAAATGTCAATTATGCCTAAATATGATCCAATATTTTATATTAATCCTTATTTATTAAATATCTCATATTTAATCACAAAGTTTCTCAAACTTTACAATCAAGTCCAACTTGATAAAATATCTTTGCTCTTTACAACTAATTCTACATGTGAGACCCATTAGGTTCTCAAATATGTTGACAATGGTTACAAATTGTAATTCTAATTCATAAATAGAATTAGATAAATTAAAATTCCTTTAAATTTCTCTTAATTCTACAATTAAACAATCAATAATCATAGATCAAGATTGACATCTAACAACATATCATGACCACCCAAATATTTAGGAATGTCAAAATAGTTTTGACTAACCTTTATGTGCATCATTTTATGCCTAATTCAACCCTTTCATCATACAATGTTCCAATTAAATATAGAGCGTGGAATTAATGTCTACTTTATTTTAAATCCAATCATATTAGTTATTCCTCATTAGCTATTGATTCAATTAATGACATTTGTAAACTATTTACAAAGTGTCATTTCACCTTGGCCAATCGAATTAATACTAATTAAGAACAGCGAAACATTCTCCCTAATTACTTTAAGGTGATGAATCCCTAATTACTTTAAAGTGATAAATCTTATCTTAATCACACAACTACCTCCATATAGTTCATGTTATATCCAATAACTACCGATTGACCGACCTATGATTAAATAGGTCATCAATAGTATAAAAACATAGCAATTTCTATACAAGATAACTTCGGCGACCTCAAGTTAAATGATTACTTATACAATCATCACATTGAAAATTTCATAGACATATAAGTAATGTTTCAAATGAATTTCTCATATATATCAGGTATGTTCAGCGAACTTGTTCTCTAAAAGCACCCATATATTTGTTTAGGTATCTCTATACTTTAGCCTATGAGATTGACTATTTCCTTCGTAAGGATAATCCATCAGTATAAAGGGAAAAATCATGAGAAAAATTAATAATAAAATCCACTAAAATCAAATAGTACGATACAAGTGATAAAGGTTTTGAGTTCTCTCACTTGAGAACACCTCACAAGATAACTCCAACTAATCTCTCTAGCTCTCTCTTTTAACTAGTCAAGCTCTCTTAAGTTCTATCAAAAAAATTTAACGTTGAACTTAAAGAAAAAGATTGTGTACAAATTGACATACCTATAATAACACTATTCCATGCTTGACTTTTAAGCTTCAGAACTCGATATCATAGAGATACACAGTTACAATGAATTATACAATTAACAAATAGGCTATATCCACCATTTACACAACCATGTCTGATTTTCAGATGTCACCTTTTAACTTGCACATAGTTACACAAGGTTACACGGTTATGTACACATATGGGTCCACCGTCAAAAAGCGCATGTCTTCTATAAATAACTTCTAATATTTAGTTTCTTCCTCAAATTAGCTTGAAATTCATTCCTTTTAATCCATGCAGATAGCTAAGACCTTTAGAGCCTAAATTTAGTGGCTTTTTCCAAGCTAACATCCCTGAAATGATATTAGACCCACAATAATATATGTCTTAAATATTAAAGATATTGTTATGGTTTTAGCCCCATTTTAGAGAAAATATGAGTTTTGGTGCTCTTGTATGCCTTCATGAATCATATGGAATGATAAATGGGCGAAGTTAAAAGACAAACTATTTAATTGATGTTATTCTTAGAAGCCATACTCGTGTTAGGTTTAGCACGCTCATGTTTTTAGTGGACATGGTCATGTGTAAAGATCATTTACATTCCTCTAACCGTGTGGGATAAATGATGAGGGTCAAAGATAAACATATTTGTCATAATTAACTATGTGCACAGACCGTACAAATCCCTAGAATCTTTTACAAGTTAAATAACGAGATTCAAATACAAACACACCAATTTAGAGGTTAGGCATCCCCGTGTGATACTAGACATGGGCATGTCCTATGATTATGTGACTTACTGAAAAAAGTGTTTGTCTGTGATTATTGATGATTATGGGATATGGTCACAATACACAATTAGGTGGACAACCATATTCATCATAAAACCTTACTTTTAAAAGGAAAAAACATATGTGGTATTTGAACATGAGGGAAAATAATTTCAAAAAAGGAAAGGGCTAAGAAGTGAGAGAGAAAAAAAGACTCTTATTGCAAAATTGGTTTTCTTCAACAATAAGAAATCTTAAGTTAAATGTTTAATGATTAGATTTGGAGTAGCATTAATTTATAATATCAATTTGTACTTTTCATTGAAACTTTAGTTAAGATCACTTGTTTTTGTATTGTAGTAGTGTTTTAAGTTAACATCAACAGTTGGAAACTTGAACTCTTGTAGTTTGCTATTTGATTTAGTGAATTTACTTTTGGGTTTAGTCCGTGATTTTTCCCTATATAGTAGAGAAGTTTTCACGTATATTTGGTTTTCTATTAACTTTTTTGTAATTTATATTTCTTAGGTTAATTGTTTAATATGATTTGGTAATTTGAGAATAGTTGATTAATCTTGATTGACATTGCGGGTGCTATGATTAGAGCCCAACAACTAGTATTAGAGCTAATGTTAAAGAGGACGAAAATAGTTCTATAGTCTACTTGACATTAACTAATTACTAATTGTGGAGATCATAATGAAACATGTTTTATATTGCAAAAATCTATATGACCCAACTGTTGTAAGCATAAGTATAAAAGATGATATCCCATCTTGAGTTAAATGTTTTCTTCAACAATAAGAAATCTTGAGTTAAATGTTTAATGATTGATTTGGAGTAGCATTAATTTATAATATCAATTTGTACTTTTCATTGAAACTTTAGTTAAGATCACTTGTTTTTGTATTGTAGTAGTGTTTTAAGTTAACATCAACAGTTGGAAACTTGAACTCTTGTAGTTTGCTATTTGATTTAGTGAATTTACTTTTGGGTTTAGTCCGTGATTTTTCCCTATATAGTAGAGAAGTTTTCACGTATATTTGGTTTTCTATTAACTTTTTTGTAATTTATATTTCTTAGGTTAATTGTTTAATATGATTTGGTAATTTGAGAATAGTTGATTAATCTTGATTGACATTGCGGTTGCTATGATTAGAGCCCAACAACTAGTAGTAGAGCTAATGTTAAAGAGGACGAAAATAGTTCTATGGTCTACTTGACATGGACTAATTACTAATTGTGGAGATCATAATGAAACATGTTTTATATTGCAAAAATCTATATGACCCAACTGTTGTAGGCATAAGTATAAAAGATGATATCCCATCTTGAGTTAAATGTTTTCTTCAACAATAAGAAATCTTGAGTTAAATGTTTAATGATTGATTTGGAGTTGCAGTAATTTATAATATCAATTTGTACTTTTCATTGAAACTTTAGTTAGGATCACTTGTTTTTGTATTGTAGTAGTGTTTTAAGTTAACATCAACAGTTGGAAACTTGAACTCTTGTAATTTGCTATTTGATTTAGTGGATTTACTTTTGGGTTTAGCCCATGATTTTTCCCTATATAGTAGAGAAGTTTTCACGTATATTTGGTTTTCTATTAACTTTTTTGTAATTTATATTTCTTAGGTTAATTGTTTAATATGATTTGGTAATTTGAGAATAGTTGATTAATCTTGATTGACATTGCGGTTGCTATGATTAGAGCCCAACAACTAGTAGTAGAGCTAATGTTAAAGAGGACGAAAATAGTTCTATGGTCTACTTGACATGGACTAATTACTAATTGTGGAGATCATAATGAAACATGTTTTATATTGCAAAAATCTATATGACCCAACTGTTGTAGGCATAAGTATAAAAGATGATATCCCATCTAATTTGTAATCATTATCATTAATTTGTCAAAAAATTTGTAATGGACTATCTCCTCTTAGTTGCATGTGAGACCTTGTTTGATCAACCTCTCTATTCTAGTCAAGCTAAATCACTTAGTTCAAAGACAATTTTGTTTCTTCCTTTGTTAGTTGTGGATGTTTATTTGATAGATGCATAATTAACTATATTTATACCCCATATTTAATGTGTTTCGCTAGATATTTTATACTTTTATTATATATTTGGTACGTAATTTGCTCCAAGTGTTTTTACAGGGTATAACTACCTTTATGGACTTAAAGGAGAAGAATTTGGATGAAAACATGATATAAAACAAAGATTTGAAGCACAGAAGGGATGCTTGGGGGTGCAACAGCCCGTACACTTCTTTCAGGCCTTGCAGATTTGCTGATTCTAAGTATTTTGAGCTATATACAATTTGATGTATGACTGTGCGTCTCCCCATAACCTTAGAATTTACTATAAAAGGACATATTCAGAGGCAATTAAGGAAGGTAGACTTTTGGAGATGTTCAGAGACTTTAAGAGGCGTCTTTTATCCAAAGAAGTGGAAAATGAGAAGAAATCATCGAAAGATCCATCAAAATACAAAATCAACGCTACACCTTGCAAGAATATTTGATAAAAGACAAATAGGAAGATTTAGTGTCATGACCTGGTACCACATTGGGCCCATGACAGCCGCCACATACTCGGGCCAAGGATACTCGCAGTATCCTTAATCCGACTATGCAAGGCTTACTGAATATCTTTTTTTTTCTTTTTTAGAAAAATTTGGGCAACACAACGGATATATTTTTAAAATCTCAAAAACCTGCAAACGATTTTGAAACACACTTCTATATCCACATCCAGTCACAACTTCAAGACTTTTTAGTCCACTCAAGACAATCTCAACTTCAGGCAATCTAAACTCAAGTATCAAAGTTCATACATAAAATATTTTACAAACGCAAGGCAATCAAAAGTTAAGTAACAAAATCATAAAGCATATTTACACAAGCACAGTTCACGAGCCACTAGACAATAAAAGTACAAAATGGGAGACTACCCACATGCAGAAATACACCGAAAATGTCAAAAAGTCGTACAATCCTCACAGAGCTTCAAGCTCACTAAATTAATCTGCATGGTTGGAAAGCGGAGGGGTGAGTACACTTGGTATTCCGTGAGTAGGAGAAGCATATATCACAAATAGAAGTGATGCATTCCAAGACAGTGTAGATTACCTATGAAGGACATATATATCACATAGAAAACACATAGGCCTGGCCTATACCTCAAAGTATACTAATTAGGGACCATAGGTCTAGCTTGTTAACTCCCTCATCCAGTGAACAGAGGTCCCAATTCCAGTACACAAAAGCATAAAAACATCATATGTATCAATCAAATCTCAATAGGCAAAGCAATATCAGGATAAGCCAAAAACAACCATGTGTGACACCATTAGTCGGCCAAACTAATGTGCACACCCACCGATACTTGGTGTTGGCTCGACTTTCGTCCGTGATGAGTCCGGACTATAGTCGATAAAAGCGTCATGACCTTAGGTGATGACCTCGTCGGTGTCTAGACCTTAGGTGTGGAATCACCCGCAAGTCCCTTAGAAAAGTGTCGATATGGCGACTCGACTTTTATGTACAAACGTCAAGGGTACGAGGTGCAGGAAAATCCCAGGACGAACATCACATGTTCAGGCAGCGGAAAAACAAAAATTTTTGTTCCCGAGACTTTCCCGAAACCCAGGATCCTGGTGTCGGTATGAAAACCTCAAACCTGAATAGCCAATAGAGACTATCTCTAAA
>JAOQMR010000212.1:20370271-20386187 GCA_027563865.1 Erythroxylum pelleterianum | reverse complement strand
TTGCAAGACTTTACTATGGCCAATGACTCTTGAACCTCAGCTACAGGCGTAATGGAATCCAAGCTTTAATCCAAATATACCAAACCGTGATGAGATTATAGATCTGGAAGCCTTCCATGTAAGTCTTCTATGAAACCTCAAGTCCCAATTTGATGTTTCGTGTATTTCTCAAGAACTCTCATCATTTAAGTTGCAAGACTTTACTATGGCCAATGACTCTTGAACCTCAGCTACAGGCGTAATGGAATCCAAGCTTTAATCCAAATACAGTTCGAGTCTTGGAAAAAATGTTGTAGCGATCTCTATGTTAGTGTATTTGAGGCCTTGTCAAGTTTGGTAGCTGATACTCTAGATGTTCTTAGTTCTGATTTTCCCCAATCAATACATTTATGTAATTTCTCAGAAAAAATTCTAGCTTGAATGACATGTATTATGCATGTATGGAGCTTTAAAAAAATGCAAGAAATCATATGAAAACCTTTTGAATCAAATTCTCAATAGAAGGATAGAATTTTCAATGGGTCAATAGAGCTTCATAATGGTTTCATATGATGCTGAAATGACTTTTCAAGAACTGGCTGATATATCAGGGTTGACTGTTAAAACTCCTTTTTTGTATCTAAGCATATCAATCACTTCTAAAAGAATAACTTGTGTGGAACGCCAGCCTCTCTTTTGATATGGTAAGAACAAGATTGGGCCATTGAAGCAACAAATGCCTTTACTAGATTGCAATCTGTAATTTCAGTGCTTAATAACAGGTATATTTACCGGTCCTGACACCTCTTTCTTCCTAAGAAATTTAGGTACATAGAGAAGCTTCTTAGGCACTTCCTTAGGACAAGGGATGGACATAGGAAACCTTATGTTAAGTTCAGTTGAAAAAGCATATGTTTGCCTAAGGAAGAGGGGGGCTTAGGCAACCACTCAATGCAGGTGGTTAACAAAGTTTTGTTAGCAAAAAGGGTATGGAGAATACTCAAAAGACAGAGAATCATTGAGGGTAAAATGACTTCATGGGCACTACTTGGAGAAGAGAAATTTCTGGATTCTTAAAACTAAGGGAGACAACATGGAGTATATTACAAATTTTGAAGGGACAACTTACAATCCTCAATCAAAGTCAAGATTGGTGTACTTGGATTCAGTTTGATACGTGGACGTAAACTAGCCCTCTTTTATCTTCTCCCTCACTTCCAAAATTTAAGACAAATGTATCCAGAGAATGTAGGAGTCAAAAGTACTAGTAAACGACAGTATACAGGACTCAGGAGTGCAGCAACAAAATCAGCGTGCTCTACATTGGAAGCTTCCCTCCTATCAACCTAATCAAGATCAAAATAACAGAGCTACTTGGCTGAACCATCACTCTGGCATGTTTACTGATGAATCTTGCAGAGACCTCTTTAGAATTCATGCTCAAAGAGCAAGCTGGTTCGAGCTAGTCTAGCGTAAATGTCAACTACCAAATATATCCTCTATACTTTTGTGAACAAACTAAGCACACTAGACAGGTTTAAAGGCCGCCCATTACCTACCTCAAATCCTAGCTGCAAATTATGCTTGGAAGTCCAAAAGACTATAAATCACCTCTTCTTTAATTGCTCCTACTCCAATGTATTGTGGAAGGATGTTCAGATTATGTAGAAAATGATTGGAATAGAGTAGTTGATTGGGCTGCGAATCCTCATCAGGTTGGTAAGGGTGATTATAACTTATTCAAAATAGCTTTTGGTTGTCCTATATATACCATATAGTGGGAGAAGAATTCAGGACACACCTGCAACATCACAGTGCAGCCTCAAGAGAGCAAGCGACAGCAATTTCAAGGGGAAAAACACTAGAACTAGCCCCTGATATGAAAAGAAGATGGAACCTCTTAATCAATGGATGTTTTCTGCACTGTAAACTTCAAGCTGACTTAGCTTTGGATAAGTAATATGCTATTTTGTCCTGTTGTTTTTGTTTTAATGACCTGTTGATCAAGTAGCCAAGCTTCTTGGCAACTTCATATGTAACTCCTGCTTGAAATTGTGATTCTTACCTTGACTAATATAATTCTTTAATTTTCAAAGGAAAACAAGCAACCCAGAAAAACTTGATAAAGGTGTGAAGATTCCTTCCAAGCTCTTGCCCAATAAACTTGAATTCAAATGCCCCAAACAACAGTAAAAACTAAAAAAATGAGGCCTTATCAATGGGAAAGAATCAAAACACCACAGGCAGCAAACATTTTGTGTTTCCATTTTCCTTGCTATAGTAATCAACAAAGAAAGGCTAGAATAAAAAACCTGAAGATAATGAAATAAAGATCCCGAAGATGATGAAACTCAGGGGTAAAGCAAGCGTAAAATCGAGAACCAAGTAGATAACAGACTTTTTAACAAACTTCACAACTACCGTAAAACAAAATTCTAAACATACACAAATTTGTAACCTAACAAGCAGAAGCAATTAGAAATGATGCTACTAATACATAACAGTCCAATGTTGGATTCAGATCTTTAATACAATAAAGCTTGATACCAACGCACATGGTAAAGAATACCAGCACAAATAGTTGAGGCTGGAATTTGAGTACATAAAAATATAGCATCTGATGCATAAAGAACAAATACTACATGTCCAGTTACCTATATGAATCTGGACGTTTTGGCTTGCTTTGAACAGCAGCCTCAATCTTCTCCATCACAGCAGTAGTCAGCAGCGGGATGACATCAATAGCTTTCATGTTTTCTTGAATCTGCATTATAGGAAACGAATATTCAACTATCAACTCACAATTAAAGCCATGGCTTCGTTCAAGTAAATATAGAAGATTAATATCAAATTTATTATCTTCCTTTGGCCTCAATTTCATGAAAACCTATGCCAACTAAACAAAATTCTGATCGAGAGAACTGAAAATAATTCTTGTTGTTATGAATTGAGAATTAGTATCAAATACTCTAGTTAACATTTAAGGTATTACTAATGCCTTCATACATGTTTAAACAAACTATAGGAATGCTCTCTTTCAATGTGAGTCTAGTTGTTATTACTAACTAGTATATCTTAATACTGGTCACTTGAGTTTGTTCCCTTAGAAATGCTAGTATCTATAGATAAACAATTTGTATATTGCAAGGTTGGAGCCTTTATTTTTACATAACAATAAAAGACATCTGCACTAATGTTTAGCTTTATATGGTTCTTCACAATTATAGCATAGTCCTTTGTCCTTTCTCTGCTCCATTCCCTGCCTCACTCAAAAGCCTAATATAAGGAGCTTTTGCAGTATTGTTGGTTATAGTACAATTCTGGAGGTCCTCCCGATACCTAATCCTACACGTTTATAAAGTCTAGTCAAGCTCATAGTGTTGGTCAAGTCTGTTGGTTGTTTGAGCTCCACCTCCACCATAATCACCTCCTTTAACCCACTTATGAAGATCTCCACCTCCTGCTCACAGTGAAGGGAGCTAACACTGGCAACTAACTACTCAAAATGCCTACAGTACTCCTCTACATTCCATGTTTGGCATAGTTTTGATAATTCTCCCAGATTGTTGCTACAAATTGTCAACCCAAAATGCAAATTTTAATGGTAGTTTTGAATTCTTCCCATGTCAATTGCAGCCTATCCCTCTCCAGCTAGATGATTGAGAACTGAGCATCCTGTCCCATATAGAAAGAACTGAATCTCACCTTTTCCTCATCAGGAGTTTGTTGATGGCAGCCGAAGTGCTCACACCAACTTAGCCATCAAGGGCTCATAAATCATATCAAGAGAAATCCAACTTCTGTAGATACGAAATTCCGTCCTTTGCTATCCTCTGTCCATCTGCTCTCTACTTCCTCTTGAATATCAGCTGCTCTATGATTTTCTTTAGTGATTTCATCTAGTTTAGTCATCATCTCATTCTTCTCTCTTTCCCTTTCAACTTGATCCCTTAATCCTAGTACATGGCCACAAATCCTCAATATCTACGTGGTTCAACGGTACCCCATCACCAATTGCACTGCTACCAAATTGTTATGGTCCCTATTTGTAACATCCCGTTACCCATGTTAGGGTTAAAATAGTAAATTTTGAGGCATTTCTGAGAAATTAAGAAAAATTTACGTCATGCATAAGTTAAGTGGGACATGCATATTTTTGCACATTTATATGACTGTACATGCATTCATTGAAATTTTCTGGGTATAATTAGATTGAGTTGTGATTACTGGAAATTTTTGAGAATTTGAATTTTATTTATATTGGAAATACTATTGATTAGTGGAATTGTGATTTTTTTAATTTTGGTGAATTTTGGTGATTTTCGAAAATTATGAATTTTTATGAAAATTATGAAAAAGGAATCAAAGATATTTGGAGATAGTTGAATTGTAAAGATAGGAGTTAAAAAGATTAATTCAAAAGAAACTAAGTTAGAGCTTAGACCTTAGGAAAGTGACAAGTGTCACTAATTTAGAAAGTTGCTTTTATAACCCTGCAGAAGTAAGTTATAGTTATCTGAGAGTTAAAAAGAGTTGAGTAAAATGTCGTAAGTGTTATGTCCAGCCACCTTCTTTGAACTTCCTTTCAACACACAGTTTTTCATCAAAATCCTTCTGAGGGATTTCTTTGCTTTTCCTTTTCCTAAACAAATCCCATCTTGCTATTTGTCTGTTCTGCTTAAGAAAGAACCGAAGCTAGTCAGATTTCACAGTGGAATGCGTGATTTTGCTTAGAGTTTAGGGCTTGAAGATTTTGGAGTTTTCAACAAGTATTGGGAAAATCTATTAAAGTTATGGATTTATGAAATAAATTTGATGAATTCACTGTCATCTGCATGAACATGGGATTTACGTGTATATATTCATGAGCACTGTGTTAAGGGGATGAGAATATGGATATAGTGTTATTTTAGTTTTGATGATTATTAATGATCAGGTGATGTGGAAATGATTTTTGAGCTTGAAATAACAATAAAATGGTGTATAAGATAAGTGTAGGAAATGGAAGTATAAAAAGGTGATATGCTCTGTTTCTTCACTGTGCACATGTTTATATGTACGTCGCATACGTGAGTTGATGAAAGCTTTAGAGATGATCAAGAAAATGGTTTTTGAGTTGAAGAATAGTTGTAAAATGGTCTGAGATGGGAATGAGTGTTTAAATGAAAGTTGAGAGGAAAGATGGAGATTGAGAATGAAAGTGGAAAATGCAGAAAGTTGACAGAGCATGAATAGGTTGAATATGAATTTTGGCTTTTGATGATTTTTTATTTAAACTTGTATATTTTGGAGTAGTATGAATTTATGGTAAATGAGTTTAATGAAATGGAGTAGAAAAACTAGAAATAAAAATTTGAAGTGTTGGATTTGAAAAGTGGAAGTCATCAGGAAAATTTCTAGGAAGGAATAATAAGAGAGTTGAATTTTCGATCTGAACTTCGATGAATTTACTGTATTGATCTAGGTAGATTTTGACAAAATGGTCTTCATGAAAGTTGTAGATCTTTCTTTTATCTTTCCATTGATATAAAGTTTGTAAATTTTGGAGCTCTGGATCAAAAATTATGGAGTTTAGAAGTTGAGATGTCGGTGAAGAAGAAGTGGAAAAGCATCGTCATGCTTATAAGATTTTAGGCCAAATGCAACGTCGTGCTTAGGATTAGCAAGAAAGCACCGTCATGCTTTTTCCCTTTTTTTGGAACAGTTTTCCTTCTTTTGGCCATAACTTCTTCTCTAGACCTCCAAATAACTTGATTCTTGAACCATTGGATTCGTAAGGCATTGTTCTATCTCTCCACAAAAATTTGTAACATTCTGAATTGATTTGAAAAAGATTGATTGAACGAAAGTGAGAGAATCTATTAGAACGGTATGAACTGGTGTTGGTTTACTGAACGTACTTCAGTGTTTTGATTATATCTGGATCTATAGGATTCCAAATGAAATGACTTTTGATTTAGAGTAAACAAGAGAAATAGAGCTACAAACCATATGAAAAAGTCAAATTTTGATTCAGTCTCTAAGATGTTCAATTTATGGGTGGAAGTCATACATAGTAAACTGTTTTTTGAATAAGAACAACCCAAAAAATGTTTGAAGAATATATTCCAAATTACTAAACTAAATTGAGTGATTTTGGTGTCAATGGAAACTTAAGACATTGGAGTACAACTTTCTAGAAGGAAGTGTGATAGCACTACAGATCCTAAGAGTACCAAGGGTCCTGACAGCACTAGGGGTCCTAAACCCATAGTGACTTATGCTAGAAGGAAGAAGGGGAAGGGACTGAACATGGGCCTCAAGCCCATACTATGTATGGGAGGGGGGTAGAAGAGAGAAGTTAATAGCTAATAGAGTATATAAGGGAATGGGGGAGTAGAGAAGGGTATCTTATCTTTTGGCTATTGTACTGTCTCGGCTGAGAAGCTTGAGGGGCCATTTGTTGGCTGGGGCATAGACCTTGAGGGATTTCCTACGAGGCTATAGCTTTTATCAATAATATTACTATATTTCCATCCGTTTTCGTATCAAAGTGTTGCCTAATTTTTCCATTTACCTTATCAGATTTAGTATGCAAAGTTGACCCGTACATGTATTAGAAGAAAAACAACCTGAAGTGGTCAATGAAATGGTTTTGACATTGGTTTGTTATGGTCTAAATTATAAGTACACATGGTATTAATGAGGGCATAATATTTGAATGATTTGTTCATAAGGATCTCGATAAAGTACCACGGAATTGTCATTAAACATGCATTGTGCATATTTTATAAGTACATGTGCATTAAGGAATACTTATACAATTGCGCAAAAGTGTGATATTTGCAAATGTGTTTTGTATGATATAGAGGAACTCATTGGATGCCAATCGGACATTGTCGGACCATTCAGGCAATAGCAT
The DNA here is from genome assembly GCA_027563865.1 of Erythroxylum pelleterianum. Taxonomy (NCBI): domain Eukaryota; kingdom Viridiplantae; phylum Streptophyta; class Magnoliopsida; order Malpighiales; family Erythroxylaceae; genus Erythroxylum; species Erythroxylum pelleterianum. The sequence continues at coordinate 20,379,307 of JAOQMR010000212.1, read as the reverse complement.
TTTGGAGCGTATTGTGAGTCAATCTAGATGATTTCCTAGGATTGATTTGTTTTGAATTGATTTGATTTGTTTAAACTTCCAATATTATTGAACTATTTGCGAATTGTTTTTGAATTCCGAATTTGAAGTCCGAGGAATTTATTAGTCTGGCATGTTTTGGAAGTGTTTTGATTTGATATGAATTCCTGAATGACTTTGATTCTTAACGAAAGTTGAATACCGAACTTAGGTCCAATGAATGTGAAAACTTTGTCTGAACATTTGTATAAGATTGTGATATATGACATATTCAGTATTTGATGCATTTCATACAATACATGCTCAAATAAAGGGATTGTGACTTGAATGGCCAGTTTGAAGCGCTTCCACGTAGAGCTTTGCTCCATGATTTCTGATTCTGCACGTAGAGTTATGCCCCGTGATTCTGTTCTGACTAAGCCCTATGGGCCAGTATTTGTATAAGTTTGTGATAGGCACTCGTTCACAACAATAAGAACGAATATGAGTCTCATGCATATAGCATTCATATAAGACTGAAATTCATGAATGATTTGCAAAGCTGTATTGAGTGACCTTATGTTGTGCCATGTTGTGTGAGTTATGATGTTCAGAACGAATATCTGTGGTATATGTGATATGTGTTTGACATCAGGTGAAATCACTAATGATGGTTCACTCATTGAGTTTGCAAAACTCATAAAAATTACAACGTGGCTTTTCAGGGACAAGACAGGAGACCTAGTTCCTTAGTCAAGACTTAAGGCATCTTTTGGATAGAAAATTGGCTCCTAGGTTTGTCAGCTGATACCAGAAGTGCTATAGCATTTATTTTGTAGTTTTGTTAGAACCTATAAGAGGTTTTGTGAATATTTGTATAATGGAAACAATGTAAGAATTGTGAAGGAATGCAATCAATGGTTTTAAAATATAGTGACTTTTGAGTAAGTTAGATGATTCCATGCGTAAGTTAGATTTGCTTTTACTCCAACATACCATTATCAAAGGTTATGTTCCTGAAAGTTTGGGTATGTACCCTATGGTAGTGGGATGTTGCACTATTTCTAGATCTAGTTAAAAGAACCTGTAGCTAGAAGTCCCCTAATATCCGTGCTAGCAAACTCAGCCTAGAACACTTCCTTTTGTATCAACCTTGTTAAGTAGAAAGGAATAAAGCTCATTAGACTAGTTTGAGTGAATAAAATATTTCTTATTACTTTCCTGCATTCCCTTATAAGGAATAAAATACACAATCTTGAAACAAAATCTAGTAACTAACTAACAGACCTTTATCAGAATAGAAAACAATCTTCTAGACACCAATTGCAAATTCATTTGAACTTCCTACTCTGCACTTTGACAAAAGGCACCACCTTCACTAAATCAAGTTCAAGAATTTAGACTTGATCTTGATGCCTAACAGCAACAGATTGTCAAAAACTTAGGATTTTGGCATCGACAATAGATTTTAGCAGCAATGAGTCAAAAGCTAGGTTAGGGTTGAACAGGTTTTAGTATCAGTGAGTCAAAAACAAGGTTAGGTTTTGATTTTGATGTTTCATGAAAGTAAATTATTAAAAAAAATAAAAGATAAGGAAAGATAAGGACTACAAAGACTAGGGTATAGTTGAAAGGTCCACATCCCTGAATACAAAGATTGCAAATAGGATATGATATTATTAAGTTTAATTAACCTATGCTATAATAGTAGGCTAATATGAGGTATTAATACTCCTAAATAGAACATTTAAACTATTATAATAGAATACACATAATATCCCAGTATAAAATGGGATATTATAATAATAGTAGTAGTAATTCCCACATGTATTAGGGTTATATTTGTAACTATTGATTATATACAAGATATAGTATTCAACCTATTCATGATTTTTTTTTCTCAACTTTACAATTATAACAACTATAAGAACAATAAATCTACAACATCTTCAACATTAAATCTCAACAATCTTCAAAAATTGTAATTGTTGCATTAGATTGTAATATCACCATATGCAAAAATTTGAAAGAAATAACAAAAAAGAAATGATAAGACAATTTAAAACTACTTTTCATTTTGATAGAGAGTGCAGTAAATTTGTAATACTCAACATCAATAATAAATTAATTATTAATTAATTTGAAGATATGGCTGAAAAATACCAATGCAGTCAAGGAGCATAATGTAGCCTACTAAAGGGTATGTAAAATACACACAAAATGTTTTAATGGATTCAAGTCACACATGAATCAATAGGTTTCAATAAGAATGGTCATAGAAAGATATCCGATGATGGTTTACTAACCTGAGACTCCTTTGTTGCACCAGTAATAACTGATGATACATTTGGATTAGCAGCACACCAAGCAATTGCAAGCTGAGCCAAAGGTACACCTAGCTCATCAGCAATTGGCTTCAGTCCATTGACCTTTTTCAGCACATCATCAACCAGAGAACGGCTAGCAAGATTCTAGAAATTAAAAGGGTTAAAATGATGTAAAAGGGCTCAATATCAAGAATATGTAATCGATAGTAATTAAAGGAAGCGAATGTCAATCCTGATGGTTTTAAATGTGATTATTAAACCTATCTATCATTTGTAGGGCAATAGTTGTTCAAAACTGACAGATACCATATATGTGGTTGAATGCTATATCTATGTAGTCTTAACATTTGATCATGTTTAATTAAAATCATTTTTCAGAGAGAAAAGGTCATTTAGTTAAGGAGGGAATAAACTTGTCCACATTAGGCCAAAAATTTGGAAACCAACCATCTGACCAAGTAGCAATAATTCATAACCAATTATGTTGTGTGGTTGAGGAACTAGATAGTTCTATGCTTCAAAACCAAACCACTGCATCCAAAAACACTATAGCTACAAGAGATTAAGGAGTGAAATTGGAACTTGTAAAGGGTTGGAGCTGAATAGCTGATTACCAATGTGATTTTTAATGATGAGAAATCAATTCAACTCTAAACACATATCCTAAGAGTGATGTAAGTAAAGAATGTTAAGGAGAAAATGTAATTACTAAATGCTTAATGCGGCATGGTAGGGAAAATTTGTTGCCATGACTTGCCAAAATCTAATAGAAAAAATATGTACTTGGCTACACGATGTTCAACAAGGTTTGCAAAACTCTAACAAACAAACATTAATGACCTCTAAGTAGCATGTTTCCTTGAATAAAAAAGCACCTTTATATTCCTTCATTATGTTCAATGAATAATGTAATAATAGATTATGATACAAAATGGTAACAAATATGCAATGCCATTCCATTGAAGTCGAGGATAACATATATCTGCATTAGGTTTGTAAAGAGTAGGGCCCTTGGGTCATATATTAATTATATATGAACTATTGCGATTCATTTGAATAGAAATATGCCAAGAATGTTTGCGTGAGGAGAATAAGAGTTAGAGAAAAACACAGTATTACCAAAATAACATTAACAAGGAGATACTAAAACCCTTTTGAATTTGAAACGAATATTTTCATGGAATATGAGTCAAACTAAGAGAGAAAGATAAAAATATTTGCATATTGAGGAGGTGCATGTTTTAAAAAGAAAATGCTAACTGATTTTCTATATGTAGAACAATTAAGAGAGAATGTAAAAATATGTGCATCAAACAGGTGTCACTAGCTACTTCTGAAAATAATATCCAACATAGAATTTACGTTGGATGGATTTTAGATGATTGCAATGAGCAAATCCACTAGGAAAGGGAAAGAGGCCTAAAACAATATGGACCAAGGACCTAGAAGATATTTCCAAATTTTTTGATCAAAATTTGAGAAAGGAAGATCCATGTAGCTCATTACCAAAACTAGTACATGGTGAGGCTTAGATGAACTGAGTTTTGACAAGAAAGGAAAAATCACAACAAACTCCACAAATAAATGTGCATGAGAAACTGCCATAACTAGAATGTCAATTGGAAAAACTGGTGACAATAGAATAAATAGCAGGAATCCGTGAATCAAGTTTATAAAACTAAACAACTCTTACTTTATAATTTTCCAAAGCAAACCGACTATCTTGTGGTATAGTGCCCTTATTGTACTTTCCAGTGAGCACCCCAGAAGCTAGTGGACTCCATGTGGTGAGGCCCAGGCCATAGTTGGTGTACAAGGGAATGTACTCAGACTCAACCTGTAGGCACAAAAATAGTTTACAAGATCATACAGAATGTTCAAAGTTTCAAGTCTGCAGCAAAGTAGTTATGCCGTTAATTTTGCAACCAGTTAGGAAAATAAGAGATTAGAATGCATACCATTCTATGTCCCTTATCAAGCAAAGGAATATAATAAACAACTAAATGTTTACCCAAGTTGAGAATCAAAACAAAAATAAACTAACTATTCCCTACTACTAAAATTGCAAAGAAACTATTCAACTCAAAAGTTTAAGCTATTGGGTGAGCCCAAGAATGAATAAATAACACACCCAAATAAGAAGTGTGGACAAGCACGACGAAATCAGAAATGCATTGAAAATAAGGGTGGTGCATTTTGAATTATACAACACAAAAGATTAAGTTGATAGATCAGGCCCAAAATAGATAAAAATTATTATTCCCAAAAACAGTAAATGACACATCACTCAAAAGCTTGATGTTTTGGGTTGAATGATTTCTTAAAATGGTATCAAGGCTTTAAATGATTACGAGTCTCAACTTCTAGTTGTCCCACACTCATTTCAGTGAATTTGTGATTTGTATAGCTTATTCACACCTAGTGTGAAAGGTGAGTTAAAATAGGAAATGATCTGCTCTTGGGCTCATCCAATAGTTTCTTTTTCTAGCTCAATGGGTTTCGGACACCTAAAAACTCAATCTATCAATGCAAATGAAAATTGTACCATTATTGTGAAACTGAAATGCTAGGATATGATAACGCCTCAAAACCAAAACTCCAACTAGTGAACTAAAAATGCCAAGCTCAACTTTGGAAGAACCTTTTAATTTTCAAGTGGTAAAGGCATGCTTACTTGGAAACTATCTCAAAATGATAAAAAATATAAGCTTTTATGTCAGGCCAACATATACACAATGCACTAATGTGATGTGCCAAAAAATCAGAACAACATATATTCAGTGCACTAATGTGATGTTGATGCCAAAAAATTCTAAGGCAATGGTACTTGTTGTCGAGTTGTATATTAGCTGTATATAGATTTTAAGAAGGTAAATTTCTTCTTATCCCAAAGATTACAGGATCCAAAGAGATTGTTCCTTATTCGAGGAGATTGATTTGTATCCTAGGATATTGTTTCCTATTTTTCTCCTATATTAAGATGTAATAATCATGTAACTCAAAATCAATTGTAAAAAGACAGATTATTTTTCTTGTCTATTTCGTGTTATGATATTAGAACTAGCTTAGTGAAGACCAATGAATGCAAATTCATATATTTTCAGTCGAATGAATGGTGATCTATAGGGTGACACAAATAGATTCATATTAGCTATTAGTTGCGGGGGAAAATAGATTGATTTGGATGAATTCATTTGTAAGGGGAAGATGTTGGATATTCAGAAGTTGCCCCACATCAAATAGAGAAAGAATTTCAACTTAGCTTGTTCAGATTTCAAGTTAGAAAATTTTAGGGTTTGATATGGCTAGAATTGTAGAATATTGGTTGCTGAGAATTTAGGCTAGAATTGCTGGAATTTTAGTGAATTAGACAAATAATGGAGGCTAGGGAACTAAGAATCATTCCTAGAGTCTAAAAATAATGCTTAGAAAAAAGTATCACCCCTTCTAATTGAAAATTAGTTTATAGAAAAAAAAATCAGGACATTATTGAAGGATTGAGTACAAACATATATATAGAAAAGTTCTTAGAACTCTTATTCTAGAAGTAAAGAACTAAAATATCCAAAAAAGAAAATCAAATCAGATCTTAAATAAGTTTAAATCTTAAACAATATATACAACTAGGATAATATGTCTAATTTACTACTACTTCTTATCTAACAAGAAAACCTAGCATAAACTAAATTTCAACCTTGTTGTCTTTGTTGTCACCTCAACTCCCACTCTTCATCCCACCAACTTAAAGCTTATGGCTGATTTATTTTCCCTCTTTTATTTCTTTTATAAACTATAAGCTCTTTTACATTACTGCGCTAAGATTGGGTCCTCCTTTACACACAAAATCAGTTGAAACACCCACAGATGACTCACACCTTCCTATTGTTAATAGGGAAGGCATTAAAGAGTATACCAAGAGACCACTATACCTATTAACCCACTATGTATCACATAAACATCTATCACTAGCCTACAAAAAGTTCACCGGGTGTCTAAATACCATTTCTATTCCAATACTGTTTTTGAGCCATTGCCAAAAAGGGAATGGAGGGATGTTATAAGAGAGGAAATGGATGCGTTGGAGAAGAATAAGACATGGGAGAGTGTTGATAAGCCAAAGGGGAAGAATATAATTGATTGTAAATGGATCTTCACACTGAAATATAAAATTAATGGATCAGTAGAGAGATAAAAAGAATGATTAGTTGCTAAAGGGCAAACTCAAACTTATACTGTCCATTACTAGGAGAAATTTGCTATAATGGAAAAAATGAATACTATGAGGATTTTGTTATCCTTGGCAGGTCACTTTGACTGGCAACTTCTGCAATACGATGTGAAGATTGTCTTCCTTCATGGAAATCTAGATAAAGAAATCTACATGAATATCCCACCAAGCTTTGAAGAAAACACAGTCAATAAAGTTTGTAGATTGAAAAGGCTCTGTATAGATTGAAACAATCTCCTAGAGCATGGTTTGGAGGATTTGTTAGAGTTATGAAAGGATCAAGATATCAATAAAGTCAAAGAGATCACACTCTCTTCATCAAGCACATGGTTGCATAGGGAGTGACTACACTTCTAGTGTTTGTCGATTATATTATTGTGACCGAAATTGATGAAAAAGAACACGTGAATTGAAGAAACAACAAATCAAGGAATTCAAGATAAAGGAGCTTAGGAAATTTTTCATCTGCAAAAGGATTAAGGCGTTCTCACTTCCATAACCTCTTTAATTGAAATTTTTCACTAGGCACTTCGGAAATGAGTTCTACATTGCAAAACAGGAAAATGTGCAATAAGCTCAGCATGCTATACTGCTTCAATATCAACCATTAATGTCCTTATCCCCAGATACATTTCGCATTCATTATCTTAATCTTTTGGTTCCATAAGCTAGATAATGAACCAAACTTTATTTATTTCATATTTCTTTACTATCTATTTATACCAATTTTTCCCACCGTATTATTTCACAAATTAAATGCAACTAAACTTGAAATTGCATAGCACCAAGTCTCAAAAACATCTTATGTCAGGTTTGCTGACTTAATAACAAAAAGAGTTTTCTCAAAAGGATAGTTTTTACACATACACTTAATAAAATGGGTAAAAGAGGAGTGTAAAGCAAATTTGTCCCTCTTGAATAGGGCTAAACATAACTTCGTCCCTAGACAAAAAGTTACCAAAACAAGCTCTTTTCCATCGAAGACATAAATTGTTGCCAAGGTACAAGAACCACACAACTAATACTTTCAAGAAAAAGAGAAGCCAGTGTATGGGCAGTCAAAGCTACTTACCTTGTGTCTAGACAATAAGTTATATTCAGGCTGCTCCACAACAGGACCAACCAAATCTAACTTTTCCGCATATCCCCAAGCTTCAGTAATTTGTTGTGCTGACCACTCACTTGTGCCCCAGTAGAAAGCCCATCCCTTGTCAATAACATAATTCATAGCTCTCACAGTCTCTTCAATTGGTGTTGATGAGTCTGCCCTGTGGAATTAAGTCAGAGACTACATACTGTGTAATAAGACTCAAATAAAAATCCTAAATATACAAAGGCCCATATAAAAGACAATTAAAGACCTCAAATCGTCGAAAATCAATAACTAGCTTGAGAAAGAAGACAATATTCAATAAAAAAATTGAAAGGTCCCAAGGAACCAATAATGTCAGGATTTCTTCATGAACTATCAAACTAAATCTAGCTAAAACACCCAATACTCACCGGTGACAATAAACCACATCAACATAATCCATGTCAAGCCTCTTGAGAGAAGCCTTAGTACCCTCCACAATATGTTTCCTGGACAGTCCCTTGTCATTAGGACCAGAACCGCCCCAGAAGATCTTAGTGGACACAACGATATCGGAACGCTTCCAGCCGAGCTCACGAATGGCTTGACCCATGATCTCCTCCGCTCGACCATTGGCATAGACCTCAGCGTTGTCGAAAAAGTTGACACCGTTGTCTCTGCAGCACTGTAAGATAGATTTGGCCTCTTTGACGTCTAGCTGGTTGCCAAAAGTGACCCACGCTCCGAATGAGAGCTGGCTCACCTTCAGCCCCGATCTACCCAAGTTCTTGTACTGCATTTTCTCAATCACAGACAGACTTCTTGAACACCAATAGTCAACCACCGAGTCTATTTATTAACAAAGCTCGCTTTACTAAAGAGAGTAAATTAAATCAAATAGGTTGATGTGAGTGGTTCAGCACTTTTATCCCTTAATCAGAGATCTCGAGTTTGAGTTCTGAGAATGGAGAAATCTGTTTGGCCAACACTTTACCTCTTACAGGCTGACCCGGTACGAGCGGGGAATAATCTAAAAGTGGATGACTTAAATGTGTCTTCCCATAATTAGGACCCTCCTAAAACACTTCCGTCTAACCCAAAAAAAAAAGAGTAAATTATATTTGAGAGCTGTACGGGAGTCAAAAAATGATTGCTTGAGGCTTGGGTTTGGAAGTCGGTGCTTGTGTCACCAATATTCGATTCGATGTGCAAATGGTGCAGCAGACTGGGGCTAAAGGGGGCATCAGATCGACTTGCCCTTTTTCTATCTTTTGCTCCATGATATACGTCATATTTATTGTATTTTTACATTTTGGTTCTGCCAGATTTTGGCTTAACGGAACGTTGTCGTTCTGATCCATGTATTGATCACTTACGAAGCTCTCGCTGCTGCGTTACCTGCAAAACAAGAC
>JAOQMR010000212.1:20344772-20358560 GCA_027563865.1 Erythroxylum pelleterianum | reverse complement strand
ATTCAATGGCATAACATGATCATACACAATTCAATTGTTTTATCACAAAGTCATACATCACAATGCAATTTCCACATCACAACATGTAGCAATTTTTCAAATTAATCAAAAACAATAAAGCAACATTTAATTGAAGTCCTTGAAATCATTTTATTCTCTTGGTTCAAAAGCAAACATTAGTGACTCATTACTCAAATTATAAACATGAAACCCACCTTATTTCCTTGCTCAATACTTGTTCAAAATGCATCTACTCCCCTTGCCTTTTCTTCTCTTCCTTGATTTCCTTAAACAATGACAAATTCCCAAATCAATGGACATTCTAATCGGATAAACCATAACACTTAATCACAAAATTGATCTAAGAAAACATAAACCCATACATTTCTTAAGCTATCTAAACTAAAACCCTTTCAAAAATCCAACCAATCAAACATACTCTTACCTTGAATCTTCACCAAACAATGAATTTCTTGGCTTAAATGGAAGCTCTCATCATCCTCTTTCTTTTTCCCTTCTTGAGCAACTTCAAAATCCCTCTTCAAGACCAAGAAAAATCGAAACCTAGCATTTTCTTTCTCCTTTCTCTTCTTCTCCACCGACTCTCTCCTCTCTTCTATCCTTTCTTTGGTTTTTCTTCACAATTTTCGTCCATCCTCCTTCCTTAAAAGCCAACCTACATGTCTTTTTACCATTTTGCCATTAATGAGTTAGTAATGACCCTTATACCCTTACATATAAGCCTTGCAACTTAAAAGCTTAAGTGGTCTTCCCAAAAAGCCTCCATACATTTACACTCTTGCTACTTAATTTAACCAAACCATATCTTAAAATCCAACCAATATTAACACAATAATTAACTCCAAATAAAATAATTAATCTAGCAAAACCATATTTAAAATCATGCTTAACTCCTTCCAAAAATCAAGACATTTTTTTAATCATGCAATTGAAGGAATTTGATAGTACTTCCTTCTAGAAAAATGTTCCTCATTATCTCAATTTTCTAATGACACCAAAATTATTCAATTTGCTTCAATAGTCCAAAAGTTATAACCAAAACATTTATGGACTATTCTTATACTAAAACATTATTCTGTGCTCAACTTCCATCCAGAAATTGACATTCTTAGAGACCGAATTAAAACTCAATTTCATTAAACAATCCGTAGCCTTATCTCTCTAGTTTAATCCAAATCAAGAATAATCTCATTTGGATAACTAGAGCAAAAGTTATGGTTAAAACACCGAAGCATACTCAAGGATCATGTTTCAAGTGCATTTTCCAACTTTTAACTACGAACATATCCTATATAACCCATCTTGTATCTAAATCATCTTTTCTATTTCATTTCAAATTAAAAAAATTTCCTTTTCTCTACACATAAATAACCTCCAACAATTCCTCAATTAATCGAAAAGTTTGGGGTCCAACAATTTCTCCAAAAATTTTCTGCACTATTTTCATACCCATTTTCAATATTATTTCGAGCTCAAAATTCATTTCAACAACATCCTATTAAATATTGATCACCAAATATGCAAAAACAAGGCACATGACACACCAGTTTTTTATCCCTATTTCAGCTAATATACACCTTCATTTTATAACATCAAAGGCTAACTAACATGATGCATGTTTCATTATCATGCAACTCATGAGAATTTACATATTACTTACTTGCAAAAACTCCAAGTTCTTCAAAAACACCAAGAAGCCCTAGTTTTTCAGTACAACACAATCATCAACAGTTGAAGATTGTAAGGTTAGGTATTTCAGTGGCAGTGAAGAAGATAATAAAAAGAAATAGCAAATGAAAAATGAGAGTAAGGCTTGTGTTGTGAGGGTGAGACAATTTTTGGAAGTAAAGAAACTCACAGAAGATGAAGAAAGTCACAAGGAAGAAGAAAGTAAGATCAAACAATTAATTTGATCTTTCTAGTATATTCGTAGGAGTAAAAGCTAGGTTTGATAAGTGACACTTGTCACTTGTCCAGTTTCTATGAACTTAGACTAGGTTCTCCTATTTAACTTGTCCAATCATCTCAATAAATCCCAAAGTCATCTACAAAATTCTCCACTATCATTTGAGTCTTATTTTTACTACCATTCATCAATTGACTTACCACTTGACGTTTTTCCTAGTCCAAAAATACTCATAATTTCATAAACTTTCTAAATTTCACCAAAAATTTCAAATCAATAAATATTATCACCAAGTCAGTTTTCAACGCAAATAAACCACAATTCTCAATATAATCACATTTATAAATCAATTATACCCGAAAAATGTCAATGAATGCATGTACAATCATTTTAATGTGCAAAAATCAAAATTCACGTGTATGAGCATGAAATGCACTTTCTAACTTCTCAATAGTCTCTCATATACACTATTCTAAGGTTCTAGCCCCTAACATGGAATAATGGGATGTTACAGATCAAGTGCCACAACATCAAATACCCTAATTATTCATGTGAGTTTATAAATTTATAAAATCTAGAATAGTTAGTATTACTTCTTCTTATTATCATTATATTATTATAAAATGTTAGTACTGCATCATCTGGAAGAATGGGCAGGAAAATTTACATTTGAGAGTTTTAGCTTAAATTAGAACGTAGTAGTTAGGATAATTGCAATAAATATAATTGTCTTGGATATTAAAATTTCCAATTTTATATATTGGAAATTAGAATTTTATACATTTTGGTGATTTTTATATATTTTATATATACTAATAATTTTTATTTACTTGTGTGACAATATTTTGGCACTAAAAGTTCATATCATTTGTGATAACTTCTATTTTATACCCACCAATGAATTTTTTTATTGATTAAGCAACTAAATTTTTAAATTTAATAATATTATTTGTGATAAACACGAACATATTAGTGATAAATTTATTATAACATATAATCTTTATTTAGTGACATCATTATAGTTATATTTAACCTTCGTACCTGTGACAAAATATGTTAGACAATATGGTCATTGATACAAAATTCTTTTACCATTAATGCAATTCCATTATTGAATTGATAGTTTTACTTGTGACAATAATAAACACATTAGTGACAATATTTTTTGTAAGAACAAATTTTCATTTTTATGACAAAATGATATTGTCACTTTTTCCTTAAAATATTAGAGATCAATAAATAATGGACATTGATAAAAAAAACACTAGTGATAAATATTTTGTCACTATTTTCAATTATTTTAGTGGCAATGATGCCATTACAATAAAGTGAAGTACTATTACAACTTAATTCGTCACTACTTTATATTGTTTGTGACGACAAACTTGTCATAAATATGTAAAATTACTGTAACCATATAGTTTTATCACACATTTCATAGTTGTTAGTGTCAGTTCTTTTGTCACAAAAGTGTTGCATAATTGCGATCATTTTCTAAATTAGTCACTATTTCAATAGTGACAGAGGTATTTGTGACAGGAGGTGATGACCTTAAAAATTGGACACTATTAATAGTAGTGACTAATATTACTACTTTTAGTGACAACTTTTGCTTTCACTAAAAATGTAATTTCTTGTAGTGTATAGACATCTTTGCAAGGTAGAACTATATTAAGATTAGATCAGGAAAACCTTATAAAAGGAACGTTCCTCACAACAGAAGGAATAACTCGCTTCTTACTTTTCTGTCAATTCTTTGTCTTTCTTTTATTTTTGTTATTGGAGCAAAAGCCATGTGTGACTAAACTCAATTGTTCTGATTCAAGGGGATTCAATATTCTAGTTGTAACCTTGTGAGGTTTTGTGTTCTTAAATTTTATTCGTGTTTTAATTCAAGTATTTCTTATTTTGAGTTCTTATATTTGATGAATAATTAATATTTATTAATCTGACAATTTAATTTAATGTTGATTATTCTATCACTATTCATGAATTCAATGATCCGTAATTGTCATGAGGGATTAGTACAAGTAGCAAATAGGTTAATTATGAATTTACATATTTAACTTATGATAAAGAAGAAAACCGAGTTTAATAATTGCAGCTATCTCGATTATTTAAGTTAGGGTTAGTCTTTTCCACTAACCTTATTGCTATCATTTATTTGATATGGAATGCTATCACACCCAGTTAATGGATGGTAAGTTTAGGTTTGAATGCTAGGTTTGAGCCAATTAATTTAGAAAAAATTGAGACTTATTACGACTATCCTAATATGTTTCAGACTAACTGCTTGAATTGTGAAAATATTCTTTTTAGACCAATGATCACTGTTATAATTAGTTAAGATCTTTCCCTTGAATCAGAGTTGTATATTCTTGAATTTCCCCTTTTATATTCATTTGATTTAATTTGTTTTTATTAAATTTATTTATTTAATTAATTAATCTAAACTCCCCCCCCCCCCAATTTTATTTTATCACTTGAAATTAAGAAATTAGTGTTTAGTTCTGTAGGGATTCGACTTAGTTCTTGACTACTACAAGAAGTTTGGAGAATCAAAATTATTTTGGGGGCTTCAACAATCTGACCAAAATTTGACGCCGTTACTAGGGAACTATTTTAGTTTCTTAGGTTCTTTGCATTTTTGTTTTACGATTATTGCTAACCTCTTGTCTTGTATGATTCATGCTTCTCAGACAGGTAAATTACAATATAATCATAAAATTGAGAAGACAGTGTGTCGTTTAAGAAAAGAGACTAAGTAAGGAAGCATTCATTCACCTTCAGAAGGGAAAGTTGAAGTAGATCTAAAAATTGGTGAATCCTCTAATTTTCAAGAAGCGGAAGAAAAGATGAAAAATCTCAACCCTAAAACGTTGAGGGAGTTAGCGGCACCTAATTTGAATTAATAACCTTTATACATACAATATCCAGATGTTGAGGTAGATTTCGAATTGAAATCTTGTTTAATTCAATTACTCCTTATTTTTTGTGGTTTTGCAGGTGAAGATATACATAAACACCTAAAGGAATTTCATATTGTCCGCTTTGGAATGAAGCCACAAGGGGTGACAAAAGAACAAATTAATCTCCAAGCCTTTCTGTTCTTATTGAAAGATAAGGCAAATGATTGGCTATATTATCTAGCCCTAGGCTTAGTGACAACATGGAATAAGATGAAAATAATGTTTCTAGAGAAGTTTTTTCTTACATCACGAGCAACGAATATAAGAAAGGAGATATGTGGCATAATACAAGTTACCAAAGAAACTTTATCTGAATATTGAGAAACATTTAAGGAATTATATGCCAACTTTCCATGTCATCAGATTCCTGACCAACTTTTGATTTAGTACTTTTATGAAGGACTATTGCCAATGAATCGGAGTATGGTCGATGCAGCTAGTAGAGGAGCTTTGGTAAACAAAACACCTAAGGCAACTAAACAATTGATATCAATTATGGCCGAAAATTCTCGACAATTTAGGACAAGAATGGATGGAGATGTTAAATGTGTGAATGAGGTAAGTAACACACACCTTGTGGATAAAATTTCAGAGTTAACTACCTAGTTCATCAAATGACTGTAGGTCAATTGTAATTGGCAAGAGTGCGCGGAATATGTTAATTTCCTAGACATCCTATGGATATGTGTCCTACATCGCAATAAGACTCCCTATAAGAAGCTAATACAATAGGGAGCTTTCCTGGTCAACCTCAATGAAAGTATGATCCTTATTCCAATCACTATAATCCAGGATGAAGGAATCATCCAAATTTGAGCCATGGAAATCAAGGGGACCAACAACGATATCAACCTCACAATTTTAATCAACCTCAAGCTCTTACATATGCTTAACCTCAATCTTTAAATTTAGGTATCTCTTTAGATGAAATTGTTAAGGTAATTGCTATTAACACTAAAAATTTTCAATAGGAAACAAGAGCAAGCCTTCAAAACTTAGGAAATTAGATTATTCAATTAGCCACCTCTGTAAGTAAATTGGAAGCTCAAACATCAGGAAAATTAAGTTCCCAAATGGTGGTAAATCCTAAAGAGAATGTGAGTGCAATGACTTTGAGAAGTGGTAAGTAAATTCAATCTAGAACTTCTTTACCAATGGAGGTAGAAAAGCATGATAATGGAGAAAATAATAAGAAGTTCCAATTTAAGAATCAATAAAGGTAAAAAAAAATGATTTATCTTAATCGATATCAATTAATGCACGTGTACCTTCTTTTCCTAGTAGGTTGACTAAACTAAAAGAAGATGAGTGTGAAAGAAAGATCCTAGAAACCTTTAAAAAGGTGGAAATCAATATACCACTTCTTGAAGCCATCAAGTAAGTTCCGAAATATGCAAAATTCTTGAAGGAGCTGTTGAAGGATAAGGAGAGAATAATTTTGGGTAAGAATGTATCAGCTGTAATAAATAGAAACTTATCTTAAAAATGAAATGATCCAGATATGTTTGCACTTCCATGTGTTATTGGTAATAAGAAATTGAGCGTGCGATGCTAGACTTAAGTGCATCTATTAATGTCATACTGTACTCAATTTATTGAGCTTTAAACTAATGTGATTATTCAATTAGCTAATCGTTAGTATGTGCATCCTATTGGAGTTATTAAGGATGTTTTAGTTCAAATTAATGATTTGATATTTTTAGTAGATTTTTACATCTTGAAAATTGATGGAGATAATGTTGAACATTTACTTTTGATTTTGTTGGGTAGGTTATTTATGAAGACGATCAAGGCGAAAATCTATGTGGGTAAGGGTACATTTTCCATTCAATTTGATGGAGAGATAATGAAGTTCAATATTTTTGAAGCAATAAAACACCTGAATGATTTTCAGTCTATCTATCATATAGATATTATAGATTCATTTGTGCAAGATATGTTTAAGGAAGAAAGTGATGAAGATGAGTTGGAGCTTAAAGCTAAATTGGAAGTGTGTGAGCAAGTAGATGAAATTTGTGAAGTTGTAAAATCATTGTCAGTAATGCTAATAGATTCGGAAACTTATAATGATCAACTTACTATAACTCACAAGAAAATCTTACCTTCTATTTTGCAGGCTCTGAAGATAGAATTGAAGTTGTTACCTGATTGCCTAAAGTATGTTTATTTAGGTAAGGTATAAGTCATTACCTATAATCATTTCAAAAAGGTTGACTAAAGAGCAAGAGGAAGGGTAGTAGCATTACTTAAGGAGTACAAAATTGCAATTACGTAGAAGTTAGAGAGGTAAAAGCCACGTCGAGCATAATGACATTAAACAATTGCACTTCTCAAGAGGCAACTCAAAATATGATAGTTGTTGTTAATTTTGTTTTATTTATATATAATTTGCATTTGCTTGTTTTTGAAACGTAAATTTATTGACTTAAGGGAAAAAGGAGTCTTAAAATTTCAAACTACTAAATCCTATAAAGTGAGATCTCTCCTTAAGTAATTTAGTACTTTGGAGTGAAGACCTTAAAATTTCAAACTACGAAATCTTACAAGATGAAATTTCATCGTATGTAATTTAGTGCTCTAGAATTCCAGACTACTAAATCTCATAAGACGAGATCTCAACTTATGTAATTTAGTGTTCTAGATTAGAACCTTAAAGTTTTCTTATATATTTTTTTAAATAAAAATTTAAATTTAAATATTAATTTTGTAATTTAATTATTTTTATTTACTTAAATAATTTTTAACAAGTTTTATTTACTTATTTAATTTTAAAAAACCCCATAAACCCTAATATGCTTATTTCTTCTTTGCAGACAATTAAAAGCAAGATAGCAACGCCAATCATCTAAGCAACGCCCACAGCACACCTGCATTTTGTCTCCACAAACAACCTCCACCCACGTCAAAGAAACCAGCAACAACTCCACACAAAGGCCTCCCAAAACAAAGAAGTTCCTGCACACCTCCACGCAAGAAGAAAATGGCAGGAACATCACAAATAGACACCCAACACAACTCCAATGCGTCACTAGCAGCTCCAACGCACTTGGAGTGTTTCCACAACAACATTGTCACAACGCCTACCTATTAAGATAGCTAGTTAGGAAAGTGTTGTCGTTTTAGCTTGTACATAATAGAGTATTTAGTTTCGTTCTTGTACAGTTGTTTTATGTAATAGCCCAGATCACCCACTTACAGATCGGGTGATCTGGGCTGTTACAAGTGGTATCAGAGCTGGTACCCGAACCGTTGTGTCAGATAGCTGGGCCCCAAAGAAGGCTGGGCCCTAAGGGGGTGGAGAGTGTGAGATCCCACATCAGTTGGAGAGGGGAACGAAGTACGCCTTATAAGGATACGGATATCTCTCTCTTACAAACGCGTTTTCTATGACCTAATGGACCAGATCTTATTGGAACTCCAAGGTTAAATGTACTTAGGTGAGAGTAGTTTTAGGATGGGTGACCTTCTGGGAAGACCTTGGAAAAAACAAAACCGTGAGGGCTTGGCTGGGCCAAGGCCCAAAGCGGACAATATTTGTAAGCGAGTGATCTAGGATGTTACATTTTAGCTCAGTTGTATATATTATGAAATCTAGCTTTTGTACTGTACAAATGATATAATAAAAAAAACCAGTTTATTTACTCTTTTTTCCTTTTCTCTCTCAAACCTTCTGTTCATGGTATTAGAGCAGTAACGATCCCGGTGATTGATCTTTACTGAAGGTCGATTGGAGCTAAATATAACACAGAAGAGTGTGTTGGAGGTCTTCAGTAGCTGTATTTTCTTCGGTGGTGAAGCAAGAAACTTTATCTTGACGAATCGAGAGGCTAGGGTTTTGCGATTCGGACTCTGCATTTATGACTGTGACTCCAGCTTGCGATTTTTGCGAAATGGAAGGTGTCTCTGCGGAATCCCCTATTGGCTCAACATTGGACCCATGATTACGAGGTATGCATGAAGAAAATTAGGTGTATCTCCAAGGGTCAGATTATCCAGGTATAAGTTTAGTTACTGCAGTACTGAATGGGAGCAATTTTTTTAAGCTGGAGTAGATTTATGAAAATTGCCTTAGGCGCTAAGATGAAATTAGGGTTTATAGATGGAACTTTTTCCGAAACCGAGTCCAGGCTCAGTTGAATGTGATAGGTGGATTAGGATTGACTATATGGTTAGATCCTGGATCTTAAATTCGATAGAAAAAGAGATAGTTGAAGCCTTTATTTACACAAATTCTGCCCAGGAACTGCGGTCAGATTTGGTAGAAAGGTTTGGGAAGAGCAATGGGCCTTTATTGTATCATTTACAGAGGCAGATTAGTGTTGCATCTCAAGGTAATATGTCTGTAGGAAAATACTTCACTAGTTAAAAGAAATGATGGGATAAGCTTTGGTGTCTCATGCTTGTCCCGCAATGCACTTGTGGGGCGGTGGTACAATGCATCTGTGGAGCACCTAAAGCTTTGGCTGATTTAACTTCAATAAATCAGTTGATGCAATTTCTGATGGGATTGAATGAAGGCTATGATCATGTTAGGAACCAGATACTGGTTATGGAACCTCTACCTTCTATTAATAAGGCCTATTCTATGGTGTTAAGGGTAGAAAAACAAAGAGAAGTTCAGATGGTTTTTGGTGAAGGAATTGATCATAGTGCATTGTTAGCCAATACTGGAGGTGGTAAGAGTGGTATAGATGGGGGAGGAAAACAATCCAAACAAAAGTGGGGGAATGGTGATAAAAGTGAGTTGTTTTGTAACTATTGTAAGAAAAATGGACATTTAAAGGAGAATTGTTTTAAACTCACTGGTGTACCCGATTGGTACAAGGAGTTGCAAAACAGAAGGGGGAAAGGGATTGGGAAATCTTATAATTCAAGTTGGGTATCATTGCTCCTGCTCATGTTTCTTCTAAGAATCAGTTGGTTGACTTATTTACAAAGGCATTGGCTGCTCCTCTTTTTACTTCCCTTTTGTCCAAGTTGGGTTTGGTTGATGTTCACCAACCTCCAACTTAAGGGGGATGTTAAGATAGCTAGTTAGTAAAGTGTTGTCGTTTTAGCTTGTACATAATAGAGTGTTTAGTTTCGGTCTTGTACAGTTGTTTTAGCTCAATTGTATATATTATGAAATCTAGCTTTTGTACTATACATACGATATAATAAAAAGCTAGTTTATTTACTCTCTTTTCCTTTTCTCTTTCGAACCTTCTGTTCACTACCAATGCAAAAACTCCATCAACCCAAATGCAACGCACTACAAAATTGGCCACAACACCATATTCCTCACCAATGCCACTTTACCAACGTAGCCACTTAAGCAAGAGCATGCCTCCAGTCCACACCCAGCAGCTCCAAAATTTCAGCCCCCTTGCAGCAACAAGCATCCACAAATGCACATCCCTCCCAACTACGTTTTGTTTTAATTCCACACATAATCACACACCCACTCGTAATATTATGTTTTTTTTATTATTAAATATTTTTGTTATCCTTTTAATTCTCTTTTAATTATTCTTAAGTTGTCGCTAATATTATTTTTGGAGTAGTTTAGTATTTCTATTGGTCAGTGTAGTGGGGTGTTCTAAAGCTAATACCAAAAACGCAGTAAAAAGAAAATCATCGGTGAATACTACTTTGCACTATCAATATGCTATAAGCTCTGAAGCTGGTACCAAAAGGAAGCATGCGCGAATCGCAAAAAACATTTCTGTTTTGCCGCCAACTGAGTTGAACTTACGAGGATATCTCACTTTCACCACAAAAGAATGAAAACAATGGTATGCTGTTATTAAATCTCGACACATTACTACAAGTAAGTATGTACATTACCCTTCTGGTCGGGTCGGTCGTGTCGGGCCTGGACCCAGTCACAGCGACCCGTGGGCCGATCGGTCCATTCATTAAGGATGTCAAACCTAAGCCCGATCCATGATCTCCGTAGCCCATTAGCAGGGGATAACCTTTCATGCAGAAGTAGGAGTTTACGTGAAGACCTAACCCTAGCATCCATCTCATATATAAGGTATGTTTTCATCGTGATGAAGGTACGTACAATCATAACCCTAGTTGCTCCTTGCTTACAGCGATCCCACCTTCACCAAAAGACTTACTTGAGCGTCGGAGGGGCTAATCGGGACACAACCCCGACGTGCCTTCTTTGTTTTGCAGGAACTTCACATCGAAACTCTTACGTGAGACAATCGATTCATGGATCCAAACGGCAACGTGCAATTCAGCCAGAATCCGGCAGAACCAAACACAATACTATATTGCTTCTCATGTTCCATCATACAATATTCTATTTTTGGGAGAGTTTGCTAATAGAACTATACAGCATAAGCACGGACCCGTGTTTCTACCATATTGAACATTAAGCCATTTTATTCCGGTAGGCTTCTTCCAATATCCTATTATATTTTGCCTATGTTCTCCGATACAAGAGAAGCACAATCATATATTCTTAACTAGTATTTGTAGTAATTATTATAGACAAGTTCCAAAGAGGCAAGTTAAGCATGCAGGAGCTAACATAGTTACAAAGTTCCATATTTGTCTAATATTTGACCTGTTTTAGTTAGAATTTTAGAGTTTCATATTTAAGGGAGGGGGATGATAGAAAAAAAAGGAAGTTCGATTGAAAACACTAAAAAAAGATAATTAGAAGCTAACAAAAAGTATCTAAGATTAACAAAGAAAACCACATTAGGGAAAATAAGAATATTCGTAAAAAACATTCAGGATTTAAGATCCATGAGAATTCAATCCTATTTCGTATATTCTTTCTTGTTTATTATGGGCTTTCCTTATTTAAATGTAAACTAATTACGATATAGATCTAGTTGGGGTGAATGCCAAGCCTATTGTTTTATATATTTTTTTTTAATGCAAGATTATAACTTTCTTGAGAACTCTTTCTCATGGAAATGAAAGAATTAAATCAAATAAAAAAAGTGAGGGAATAAGACTTGGTACTGGAAACTACCTAACAACAAGAATAAAAGGTAATAAACCAAAGAAAGGAACAAAAAAAGTATAAGGTATCTAGTTAGAATCCCATAAGAATAGAAGAACAAAAGTAAACAAAACTAAGTGGCTTCTTCTAACTAAGGATTCTTAGTTCGTCATGATGTTACTAAAGTAAAAAGTACCGAAGGGAAGCAAGTAGTTGGAATATTATGCGAACCACAGGAACATAAGATTTTGGCTAGCTGCTAGCATTATGATCCTTATAAGAATGATTTCTCTAGCCCATCCTATAATGTTCCTTTATGAAGGAGTAAGCTTCCTTTGATGAATTAGAGAAAATTATAGGATTCCTTCCCTCCATGTGGAGTACACCATACAACTAAGGAAATTCTAATATCCTAACCTTCTCCTTAGTTCTATGATTGATAAAGCATGCCTAAACAATAATTTGTCTCTAAAAGCTATCATTATAGTGTAAGGGACAAAGATGGAGTATTTTCTCCCAAGTTGCCTTGACAAAGTTGTATAATAAAGAAGAGATGATCAAGCATATCTAGAGAATCAATATTAGAAGAAGCAGATTTAATTGTTGAAAAAGCTAAAGAATAACATGTCCTCAGTGTTAAGTTTCTCATATATTACTAGACAAAGGACAAAAGTAGCTTTAGGTAAATTTTTGGAGGACCAAACTAGGTCAGACTATGGCACTAATGAAGGAAAATCCTCAAAGATACTTGCATAATATCTATTAATGAAACATCTATAATTGTTTCTCTTCTAAATGACTTATTTTCCTTTCTAGAATTAGGCTGGTAGTTAGGCATTACAATAGCAATAGAGGAAAATGGTATCAGATGAGAAAGTGACCAATTCCAAGCATTATTGGAAATAATTAGCTTTTTTTTGAAGGAACTAGGGATTATAAGCATCACATTAAAAGCATTAGGGAGGATATGAAGAAGGCCATTCAGACGCCTAAAGTTATACCAGAACCAGGTACTTTCACCATTATCAACTTTGTGCCAAATAAAGATGGATAACTAATGAATGATTATTTGACTATATTTATATACCTATATTTAATGTGTTTAATTTTATAGTATTTTTGGTACTTAATTCTCTTCAAGTCTGTTTATAGGTGATAATTGCTTTCTTGGACCAAAAGGAGTAGAATTTAGATGAAATTGGCATAAGAAATAACTTAGAGATATGCAACTGTTTATAGTAACCATGTAGGTCTTTATAAATCTGTGGAGAATTGAAAATATTGTTTTAGGCCATATATATTGCTTGTGTAAGTCTTTGTACTCATGTAAAATCACAAATTTTGATATTTTTGGAGATACATGGTCTCCTACACGACTATGTAAGTGACAGTGTATATCCCAAAATCCTAGTTTTTTACTATAAAAGGACGTTATTAGAGGCAAAATAGAAAAAGGCAAGTTTTAGAGCATTTTTAGTCTTAAGAAACATAAAGAAGAGGCAGTTTTGAGTACACGACAAGAAAGACATGAAGATTACATCACAAGATCTGATTAATACCATCATTTAATCCAAATTGCAAAAAGATTTATTAAAGAAAAAAGGGAGATTTAGAATATGATTTCTTAGATTTCAATTTGTTATTCT
The DNA here is from genome assembly GCA_027563865.1 of Erythroxylum pelleterianum. Classification (NCBI taxonomy): domain Eukaryota; kingdom Viridiplantae; phylum Streptophyta; class Magnoliopsida; order Malpighiales; family Erythroxylaceae; genus Erythroxylum; species Erythroxylum pelleterianum. The sequence continues at coordinate 20,345,069 of JAOQMR010000212.1, read as the reverse complement.
GAATATTTATTATTGGTTTTGTTTTCTATGAGTGGGAACTAAATTTATCAATGTCAAGGTGTGATGAACCCTAAATTGTGATGACCATATGAATTAATCTTTTATTCAATGCAATTTTATTGATTAATTTATTGTGTTTCAATTATACGTTATATTCTTGAACTAATTGTAGGAAAATCCCGGGAGGTACATCACATGTACCAGGTGCGGAAAATAAAAATTTTTTGTCACCGGGACCTTCCCTAACCCAGGATCCAGGTATCGGTATGAAGACATCAACCTAAATAGCCAAAAGAG
>JAOQMR010000212.1:20329964-20344672 GCA_027563865.1 Erythroxylum pelleterianum | reverse complement strand
TTCATGAATATCAAATTAATGAAATATGCCTTTCTTTATTTATTCATAAAGTCTGCACACGACTATGAATAAAACGCTCTAAAGGGGATTGCCTTTAGGGCACAAATAAATAGTACCGTCCTTGAACAAGTCGACTTGTCGGTACTGAATACGTATAAGTCGACTTATCGAACGAACAAGTCGACTTGTACACGACATTTACTTACACTAATATGTCAGTAATATTAGTCCATGGTTTGATTTCATATGAATAAGATTGAAAAATCCTTTTGTGTGAATAGATCTACCATAATTGGAAGGACTTGCATGCAAACCTAGAGATAGGTCGACATAAATCCTCTAGATTAGGGTCAAACTTAATAGTAAAATTCACAAATCAATAATACAATCTTAAGGGTTTTAACTTGAAAGAGATTCAGTTAATCGACTGAGGGGTTAATTATTAATATCTAACATAAGATAGGAATTTACATAGTCCAGTAATTAATAATTTAATTGGATGATAAAGGGTTAATATTTAGTAATTCTTAGGAAGTTTCATCACCTAGGTACTATTTACTTGATATAAAAATTTCATAGTATTTTCCTTTGTTTGAGTTCATTATTATTTCAATCTTAGTTAGCTTGTTTAGTTTAATTTTTAATTAAATCCACAATATGGTTTGAAGTTTAGATAATAGAGAAAAGGTTAATACTAGTACTTACAATCCTCTTGGGATCAACCCATATTTGTCAGTGCGAGTAATAACTAAACCGTGCACTTGCAATTAAAACTTATAAATCTTTATAAGCATAAAAATAATCAATCAAGTTTTTGTCTCTGTTGCTGGGGACTAGTAATATTAAGAAAGCCTAGATTCTATTAATATAGCCATTTTTACTTTGTTTTATCTTACATTTGTCTCTAATTTCTTTATTTATTTTATTTACTCTTTAATTTTTGTATTTCTCATAAAATTTGACTATTTGGTCAGTTTATGACTCGAAGTAATCCAACGAGCTTAGTGGATGAAGATCCAAAAATTAAAAACTACCTACTTTATTCTTGAAAACATACTTGATTCTAGATTCATTTAATAGTGTCATTATTGATAGTCAACTACTATCATGATATGAAACTCATCATTCCCTTGAAGTAAACCCCTTTATTTACGTGGAGAAAAATTGCAACACTACAGTCTAAACTATAATCAAGCAACCAACTTGATTATTCAACTGTGAATCTATTATTTTAGATTCTTATAATATACATGTTTCCCATACATCTTTATGTATATATATATTACTTACAAAAAAATTTTGGTACCTTATGACTAGATATATAATGCTCATAAAAACCAAACTTTTTTGTTTTATTAATAATAAATATTTTCATTACAAAACTGTAACTAAAAAAGATAAAGTTACATGTAAATACACTTGATTTTCAAGGCACTATATTTACATAACTCCAACAGTTCTTAGAAGAGTTAACGAGTTTGCCACCTGAGAGGGAGGTAGAACTATCTATTGAGATTGTATCTGGTAGTGTTCCTATTTCAAGGGCACCTTATAGAATGACTCCTATAGAGTTAAAAGAGTTGAAGACTCAGTTACAGGGACTTTTGGACAAGAGTTTTATCCGGCCCCATGTGTCACTGCGAGGATACAGGTATGAATTTCGATGACAAAATTCTTTTTAAGGGGCAGAGAAATGTAACGCCCCAATATATACATATCTAGGGTATATTAAGAAGTAAACATTACAAATTAAGTATGTCTAAGTATAGTAAGAGATATAATGGTACTTAATGTGAAAGACATGGGTAAATGGATAATTTTTTCGCTTTGGCACGGACATACATAATTAGACGTGAAATATGTATGGAACTTTTTGATATGTTTGCTTGGATTTATGAATGTGATGTGAGGGGAATTGATAAAATAAATATTCCATAAGCAAATGAGATGATTTTGGTAAATTGGATGTATTTTGTGTTGCTCTTACATGCTAAGACCGAAGTTGGTTGATTTAGGATGTGTATCTCACTGAATGGATAGGTTCCACTAAACAAACTTTTGTAATTTGGCTATATCTTGGCCTATAGACCTCCGAATTGGATAATTTCAATTGGAGATTAAGTTAGAGACATAGATCTAAAATTTTAATGAAGACATCGAAATTTGATTCTGACTCTAATAGTTCTGAATTCTGGCTTGAAGTTTAATTCTGACTGTTGTCCTTGTTTTTGAATAGCCTATAGTTTTTAGGGTATAACTCCCGATATAATTAATCAAATTGCATGAAATTAATGCCATTAGAAAATTAAGACATAGGAAAATGAAATTAATTGATAAGATCATATGCCAATGTGGGAATTAAAGGAAGGATTAATGTGTAATTTTCCTAAAGTCAACTCATAGACCAATTAAATTAAAGCATGTGTGACCAACAATAACAAAGAATGTGTGTCCAATAGGGACTAAGCATATATGTGAGTTTTGAAAGTTATTGAATGAGCATATGGAGAAGGGAGATGGATGACATTTGGGGGGTTCTACGTTCAAATTTTCTCCTCTCCATTTCACCTTCTTCATCCCATCATTTTTCATGTAAAAAAATCAAGTCAATCTTAGGTAGAAATCAAGGTAAAAGTTAGAGATTTTCTCTTCACCTTTACCTTTTCTTGCTTTGCTTATGAAGAACTGAAATTATAAGATTGGAAGTGGGATTGAGATGTATATTTATGGTGTTTCTAGTCGGTGAGTCAAGCAAAGCCAAAAAGAAAAGGAAGGAAAGGCAATAGAAGACCTACTTTGTTAATTTTGAGGTTTGAGACTTCAATTAGTTGATTTTTGTATTTGTGTATGATTGAATGGATATGATTCGTTTGGATGTGAAATATTTGCTGGGACATTGCTTTAGTGTTATTTTGGTGTTACTTTGCATGAACTTGGTTGTATATGATAAGAGAGTATCGTGTAGTAGAATTCTGTCTAAGGTTTGTTTGAGTTAATCACATTATTTGAGTCATAACTCAGCCTACAGACCTCCAAATTGTGTGATTTTAGTTGTATATGAAACCTAAGACATAGAGCTAAACATCTCTAAAGGGATCCTGACTTAATTATGGCTTTATGACCTTAGAAATTGAGATAAAAAATGGTCACATGATGCTACCTCTGTTTTGGAGCAGCTTGTGATCTTTTGTCTATATCTCATGATTTAGAAGTTTAAATGGTCTGAATATTGGTGCTATAGAAACTAGAGACATAGAGGAAAAAATGTTTAGAATACATTAAAACCCAGCTCTGACTTTTTCTATATGCATATTAAGGAACAAGTAGTGGTATGAATGGAGAGAGTGTCTGTCACGACACATTGTTTTCATTTTCAATTTTTACCGCATCTTATCCGAACCTTTATGAATGTGTATGAAACTTTTTAAACACCTAGAAATAAATAAAATAGGACTTACCATATGTGAATTGGGTGACTGAGTATTGGAATTTAATATTGAGCATAATGCATACTATAGAAAATTTACATGTACATAAATGATTTGTATGCATATTCATTACTCATATGTGTCTAGTGTAATTATATAAGTGTGATTTTGATATCCTTCAATGGTGGTGAATTATGACTTGCATGCATAAACACGAATACATATTTTATAACCTGGAATCGAATCTTATGAGTTATCAATATATTAATCATCAAATTGGTAAATGATTAAAAGAAATAAAACTAAAAAACTTCAAAATTCCCGTAAAGGTACCCAAGTCATTTTGGGTCAGTTTTCGGGTCGGGGAAATTTATAAAGTGAGTTTTCTAATTTTTCTGAATTTATTACAATAGTAATAAATTAAAATTTAACTCTAGGAAGGGAATTCAATTGTTTGAAGCTAATTTTGAGTGAATTTACATGCTTCGAACATCACATGAGTGAGATATTTCAAGGTTTTATGTCTCGAGTCTCATGTTCAATGTTCGGGATCGCATAATAATCACTTAGATTGAGATTATTTCAAATAAAAGTCTCAAATAAAGTTTAAAGACAATGTATTCAACACAAGTATGTGATAATTTGACTGTGCATTCCAATTTAGCATTTATTAATGATATTTTATCACATACTCTATGCCCATATAAAGTGTGAGGATAACGTGTGTTTGAGGATTTTTTTAGTATTCATGAGACTGCAGTCACCACAATAGCCTTTTAAGTCAGTATTTGGATTGTTCGACTTGCACGTTAAGGGATGTCTCTGGTCTCATGTTCAGTTATTCTGCCCACAAGTGTTGGCCTTACATGAGATTTAAAGATGTGCATAAAGGCATTAGATAAAGGAAAGTCGTTGCTTAATGATCTATTCACCCACAGGTGGTAGTGTCATGAGAGTTGATGATTTGTACTCTGATCGCTTTTATGTGGAGGTCTAATTGCATATATTATGTATTCAGTCCACAAGTGTTTCATAATATGGGTGATCGAATTCTCAGTAAAGATACTGTTAAAGGCTTTAAGTATCACTGTTATCTTACATTTGTACTGAATGGTATATGTCATTTTGTAATCATCTTTTCGATCAACAATCACAGTGTCACCATTGAAACCCGGATTGTTTTCAATACAAGGAAATAGATAGATGATGTATTGAACGCAATGGAGATGACTGAAAATAATATAGCCATTCGTACGGAGAGGCCATCTCCACTTACATCCAAGAGCTCGAGAGCTCATAAAGCAACCTATACAGCCTAGGATAGTTCGAACAAAATGTATTGCATGACCATTAAGAGATCCATACCTGATCATCTGCTGAGTAGACTTTCGGAGACAGACATAGTGAACGAATTTCTTGATAATGTATCCAAGAGGTACACCGTCTCATCTAAAGCTGAGATAAGTGCCTTGACGAAGAATTTTTCTCCATAAGCTATACTGGAGAAGGGGGAGTGTTCAACTACATATCAAGAATGATCCATCTACAAAGTAGATTGAAGATGTTGAATATTCCTTTCTTGATGTCTTCATAGTTCACTGGACGTTGTGTACTCTCCCTTTAGTGTTTAGTAATCTGATGATGACATATTACTTACTGGATGGGGAATGGGACTTTAATGCTTTGATTGCCTAATGTGTTGCTGAGGAGAAGAAACTCAAGACTGTTGCTCCTACAACCTCTCAAAGCAACTAAAGGGAAGGCAAAAGTTAAGCTCGTTATGTTCGAAGGTAGAAAGGCTAAATCTTTTACACATGCTAAAGTAGGTCAATCAAGTGCTGGTAAAGATCTTGTGAATATAAGACAAAAGTTTAAGGCCTATAAGAAAAAACAAAAACCGTCAAGTAACTCCTTGACTTATCAATTAATGAATCTAATTTTGCAATAATAACATAAAGTTCCTTATGGTTGGAAAGTGGAGCATCTAATCGAGTTGTCTTCATAATACAAAGATTCATTTCCAAGATAAAAGCAACTAAAGACGAGTAGACACTAATGGTTGGCAACAATGAAGTAGTGTATAATATATCTATGGGGAATGTATGGTTGGACAATTAAATAAGGTTCAATTTGGGATTAAAAGGCACATTTTATATTTGATCGTTGCATCAATTTTGGACAAACAAAGTTAATTAATGCTTCAGTTATCGGTTAATACAAAATGTATCGGTACAACTTTCTTGTCATATGGTTCACATGTCTCACCCTAGAAAGATATATGCTTCTTCATAAATTGCCTAACAGGTCATGAAATATAAAAACCCTGATAAAGAAAAAGTCATACATGTTGTGACATAAAGGTTAGGCCACTTTTTTAGAGCTAGGATTGAGAGATTGATTGAGGATAACATTCTCTCAACTCTGGATTTAGATGAAATGGAAACATGTATTGACTTCTGCAGGGGTAAGTTGACTAAAATAAAGAATAAAGAGTCAACTTAAGTTTCTGGCTAATTGGATCGTATACATACAGATTTCAATGGACCTTATACATCTACATTGTATAAGTCTAGACATTTTCTGACATTTAAAGATGATTATTGCCGTTATAGTTTATGTGTTCTTACTTAAAGAAAAATCTGAAGTCCTTGATGGTATCAAGATCATTAAGACTACAATTGAGAACTAGTTAGGAAAATCCATAAAGATTGTCACATTTGATCAAGAAGGAGACTATTATGGCAAATATGGTATCTCATAATAAGAAAAGGTCTGTTTGCCAAATATATGCAATCAATTGGAATAATGACTCAGATCAATATGTCAAATAGTGCTGAGCAAAATGATATGTCGCTAAAAGGCGTAATCACACCCTAAAGGACATGACGACGTCAATGCAGAGTAGGACTAACTTACCTAATTATCAGACAGACAGAAAGCCTTATACACATTCGTGTATGGGGCTATCTTGATGAGGTGCGTTTATATAATACTTATGAAGACAATTTAAATATTCATTTTTCTCATTACTATTTAGTAGGATATCCCAACTATTTTAAAGACTATAGATTCTACTGTATAGAGAAGGGTCTTGAATTGTGGAATCACAAACAATAGAGTGTTTGGAATACGATGTCTATGATAGTGGTAGACCTTCTCACCCGTCACACAATAACTGGATGGATACTACAGTAATTATGTATTTATTACTCATACAGTAAGGTTCAGTGGATCTTGGTCTAAGTACCATTTCTTTAAGGAAACAGGAACCCGTAATAGAAGATACAAAGGTTCCTTGTGCACTAAATCCAATGCAGTTATACAGATCCACTATAAAGAGATGACTTGCTATCTCATTGGAATATATAGTCTTTTTGGGTAAACAAGACTATAACATTGAATATGTTGAAGATCCAGTCACTTTGATAGATGTTGTTTCTAGACCCATGCAAATTTATGGGGGGATACAATGAAGAACAAGTTGCAATTCATGAAGCACAACAAAGAGCTAGATTGATTTGTCTCAACAAAGCAAACTTATTAGTTAAAAATAATTGTTTAAAATCATAAAAGATTCAGGATAAAGGTTAGCGATTTATGACTCGCTCAATTGCTAAAGGTTCACTCAGTGAGAAGGGGTTAACTTTAATGTTGCCTTCTCTAACGTATTCTCTAAAGATACATTCAGAATGATTATGACAATTATAGCTCATGATGATATAAAATTACATAAGATGGATGTCAAAATCGCTTTCCTAAATAAAGACCTTTATGAAAAAGTCTATATGGTGTATCCTGAAAGTTTTCAGGATCCAGACAGAACTAACGTGGTTTGTACATTAAGCAAATCAATATATGATTTACATCAAACCTCTCGAAAGTGGAACCTTATATTTGATTAGGTTTTGACATCTTTTAGCTTCATGGAAAATAAAATTAAAAGATACTTGTATCACAAGGTCTGGGGAGCAAATTTATCTTCCTATAATCACACGTGGTTGATATATTGCTCACATTTAATAGCTTGACCATATTGCATGAAGTTAAGCAATTTTTGACCAAGCATTTCAATATGAAGGACCTTAGTTAAGCATTTTTTTGTCCTAGGTATGCAAATGTACCGGACAAATCTCAATACTCATTAGGACTCTCACAAAATGCATATATTTAATATGTGTTATAGAGATTTAATATGGTTTATAGTAAACCTATTGTAGGACTAGAATCTTAGAGTGAGAGACTATCTTTGGCACAGTGTCCAAAGAATGAAGTGAAAAGAGAAGCTATGAGAAATGTTCTTTATTCTAGTACGATTGATTGCCTAATGTATGCTCGAGTATGCACTAGGTGGAACATTACATTTTTTGTTGGATAGTTGGGAACTAGAAGACAGTCAAGCGAGTGTTGAAATATTCACCAAGGATTATATGTTAACATACAATCAGGTCAACAATCTAGACCTCATAGGATTTTCAGATTCCAAATTTGCTATGTTTTTGGATGATCGAAAGTCCACTTCAGTTAACATTTTCATGTTAGTAGATGGTGAAAAGCCATGGAAGAGTATCAAGTAGACACTTGCCACTTCCTCGATAAAGCATGCAAAAATTATAACATGTTATGGGGCTGCTTTGCAAACGCTTGTCCAAAAAATTGATTTCTGAGTTGTCTATTGCTAATAAGGAGGCTAGACCCATTCAGTTGTACTGTGATATTTTTGTTGTTGTGTTGTTTAATAACAACAAACAAGAATATCACAAGGTCTTAGCATTTAGAGGTCAAATAATTAACCATCAAAGAGTTGATACATAAAAGGTGACATTAAGGTGGAGCATTTGAGGATTGAGAAAATGTTAACAAATTCTTTAACTAAGGGACTTCGCCCATATATGTTTGAAAAACATGTATCCAGTATGGGTGTATTGAAGTCTTTAGACACTAGTAGTTAGGTATCATTAAGTATTCTACTTAAAAGTTTGTTTTGATGTATTATGACAGTATAGTGATTTATCAATAAAGATGATCATCGTTTATCTTTAATACGTGTTATCATACATTGTTATAATTTATGTAAAAGTCTTAAGATTTGTGTCGATCTTAACCATTTTAAAGGTCATTGGGCATATATATAAATTGACCTTGAGCCTATGTCATTAAGACACATACAATTTAAAATGATATCCATAGATTTTTCACATGACAAAGGGGGATATAAGTTTTTTAATCCCATAAAGGTTCTCTAATGCAATTAGCATTCAGTTAGAGAACATAAATGTTTTCTTTAATGTTGTTTAGCATTCAGTGAGAGCAAACAAGATTTCTTTGATGCAGTTTCGCATAAAGTTTAGATAAATTGAGACCTACAAGTAGAAAGATGATACATATCAAATTATATAGGTATCATCTAAGTTTGACATACTCCATTTTCTCATTCATGTTAATAAGGTATTAGATATTCATGATTATATTGTACCTGTGTCATACATGACACATGTGTCTAATATCTTTCAGTATCAAAAGCCTTATGGAACAGAATGATGAACTTTCGTTAAAGATCAAATATTTTGTTTTTAAACTTGATCGATCAATACAATATTTTGTTTTTAAACTTGATCGACCAATACAATAGCGTGACTTAAATCAAATTTTAAACTGGTTTTCAACGTAAGTCAATATCGCAATTATTTATTATTCAAGGGAGAGAATGTTAGAAATTTTCTCATTTAGTGGACAACAATTAATTGCATTTTAACTTTTTTTAATAACTTATGAGTTAAGTTACGTAAAACTGATCCGGATAAAGATAATAAAATGATCCAATAAATGAGCCGAAGTTTAGGAGAAAAATAGACTCAATCAGTTTGGACCAGACCCATATTGAGCCTTTGATGAAGAGGCTTAATATAAATGTTATATAAAGAGGGTTAAAATCTCTTGTAGCTGCTGTAACAAATCGTGAACGTAAAGATACTCTGACTCATTCTAAGGTTCACGTATACAGAAAGCTACAAAAAGACTTTAACACGTTTCGGTGAGCAGTTCCCGTGAAAATGTCGGTATATTCGTGATCGTTTCAACTTCAAAAAGCTCGTTTGAAGTTATAAAACTGAAATCATGTATTTTTGGCATTTCTTTGTTTATTTCTCTTTCACGTTCGATTCGAGATACGTAACTAAGGTCCCGTTATATATTACAACATATTCATAAATCATGAATCATAACTCAATAAAACAAATAAAAGAATCAAGGAAGAAAGGTCAAACAATAAGAAAGAAATTAAAGGATGAAAATACATATACCCTTGTTACGTCGATGGAAGTTTGAAAAGTGAAAGCCAAAAACCCCTAATCTTACGTCTTCTCTGTTTATTGTTGAGCAGGTTGAACAAAAGATACAAAACTAAAGAGTTAATACAAAGAGGTTGAGTTAGACCAGAGATAGAGACTGAAAATGCTTTCAAGATAGAACAAATAAAAGAGATTGAAGTTTGGTCATATTTGGAGTCTAGAAAATCAAAACTTGAAGAAGAGTGAAGAATATGATTGGGTCACGGTTTCTTTTTCACTCACGTTTTTGGAGCAACCAGCCAATTAATTAATAAATTGGCCGGTTTTTTATTATAGCGATTATAACTATGACCTGGACCAAAAAAACTACCTAGTTCATACTTTTTTGGGTTGAACCGATCGGTCCGGTTTAGTTTTTAAATCCTTAATTAATATTTTATCAGGTAGTTTTCTTGCAACAGCAACTAATTGGTACATAATAGACAATAAACATGCATCAGCTAATGCTAGCAAAGGTGGCACTTACTACCTGCTCTTCCATCGACTTTAGTTCGAACATCCCTAGATACTAATGAACAAAATTAGCATTGCATTGTTCAATAAGAATAGCATATCTTATTGGGTTTCACTGAGTTCAAAAAATAGCATAAAGAATTACTTTTATAGCTGGTGAGACGAACAAAATTCAGGCTGTCGCACAATGTATATTTGATCACCACGGCTGTCTTCCTTGTAAATGTCCTGATTTCTATGCCAAGTCCATAATGCATATGTAGAATTTATGACCTGTTTTGAGGAATATAAAAAGAGGCATGCACGATAAGTTATAGATTACGGCTACAGCAACAGCCACTTAATGAACACAGAGGTCGTTTCAGGGGCAGGCTAAAGTCATGTTGATTGCTTATCCCTTTTGAGGTCAAGTGAATTACGTCTTACGACTACTGTGCTTTGGTAATGTGTCACTTGACTAGCTTCTCAAGGAAAGTAGAACAGAAGCAAAGAAAGATTTTGTCGTATAAAAAAGCTCCTCACGGACATAAGACAAGTGACGTTTTACTTTATTTACCCTCTTGACAAGGTACTTAATGGAATACAGGAAAGGTCAACATTTTAGTTTTACTAACATAAATCTTAACAATCTCATGTAATCACATAAGGCAGTAAATTACCAAAATGTGGACATATATATATACTCGTTCACCAATAAAAAACAATGTCTACATCATATGATAGCTACCGTTTTCAAGGAAATGTTAAACATGCATCTTGATGCATATTCGATAAGCCGTGGGGCATATGGACCAAATTGTAGATGATAGGAAAATTGAAACCAATTAATAAGCATATCATGAGAGAAATTCAGTATTAGTTACATGAAGTAACAGAAAGTAATAATATTCTTGTTATCAGATGTATGGATAGCATATCAAAGATATATAAAAGGGATTTGAGTTATGATCATAAAACTGTACCTCAAGTATTCCATGCCCAAAACTGCTTTCTCTGAACGCACTCCACTCTGGTTGCTTGTCCCAACAAAACTTGCCTTGAGCTGGGCCTGAAGTAAAATTTATATGACATACCCCTCCAAACTCGGGCATGTTGTCTCCAGCAGAAGGGCAATTTCCAGGATCATCTGCATGGTTAACATCAACCTCCTCAATATTTCCACCATCACCAACTGTTATGTAAACAGGACCACATGGATCCAAAGTGTAGTCAAAAACTCTGTTCATCCGCTCATAAGCATGTACCTGAAAGGCAGAATTATACGCCATATTACATCTCTTCTAGTACCTAAGACTGAAATATTAGTTACGGATAAAGAAGATAAGCATCAGCAGCTTTTGTTTTATAATTGCATGCCCTATACATGTGTTAAAATTTGAATAGGAACTATATCTTTTGCATATCTCTAACGTTTGCAGCAGGTATATACAAAATTCCAGTATAAGTGACTAATAATTCTAGTACAATATCTAATCCCATAATTTATGGGATATTATCCAATCTCATGATTTATGGGATATTCTAATATAATGGAAAACTTAATCAAATACAAGCAATCATTCAATGCTGATTGCAGATTTATTGTCGCAATATAGTCTCATAGGGCCATCCCACTTAATCTTCAAGAATAATCTTCAACCAAAGTAGTTCACACACACCTTGAGCCATCACCCGAAACTCAGCCTCTGCACTTGATTGAGCCATTAAACCTTTTTTTTTTCTTCTCCAAGTCATTAGGTTCTCACCAAGAAAAGTGCAATATCCTGAAGTTGATCTTCTATCAAAAATAGATCCAACACAATCAACATCAGTGTATGCCTCAAGAACCAAACATCCATTTCTTTATAACAAAATACCTTTCCCTAGTGTTCCTTTAAGATATTCAAGTACTCTTTAAGCTACTTGCAGATGAACTTCCTTTGAACTATGCATAAACTGACTAATTACACTTATTGCATATGCTATATCCGGTCATGTGTGAGACAGATACATTATTCTTCCTACTAGGTGCTGATACATCTCTTTATCTACTACAACATCCACCTCTTCTTTGCCAAGCTTAAGATTCGGATCAATAGGGGTGCTTGCAGGTTTGCATGTTGTCTTGCCTGTTTCCTTATGAAGATCTATAACATACTTTTGTTGCGAGATAAAAATTCTTTGCCTAAAATGTGCAACTTCAATTCCAAGGAAATACTTCAACCTTCCCAACGCCTTAATCTTCAATTCCTTAGCTAATCATTGACTCAAAAACTATTTCTCTTTATCATCATCCTCCGTCACTTTATATCAACATATACTAGAAGAGTTGTTACTCCCTTCAAAAGAGAATGTTTGATAAACAATGTATGATCTCGTTGACTTTGCCTATATCCGATAGCTAATATAACTCGAGCAAATCTTCCGAACCATGCTCAAGGCGATTGCTTAAGGCCATATAGTGCCTTCTTCAACTTACACACAGTATGAGCAGCCAAATTTTTCCTAGAACTTGGCAGAACTACTATACAAAATTCTTCTTCTAGATTTCCATGTAAAAATGCATTATTGATATCAAACTATTCCAGTTCCCAACCATAATTAGTTGCTAATAACAAAAATAATCTAACCGTATTTAACTTTGCAACAAGAGCAAAAGTCTCCAAGTAATCAATCACATAAGTTTGAGTATAGCCATTTGCTACTAGCTACGCCTTGTATCTTTCAACTGATCTATCTGCCCTATATTTCGCCATATATACCCACTTACAACCCACTGGTTTCTTTCTTACAGGTAACTTTACTAATTCCCAAGTTTTGTTTTTTTCCATTGCCTCCATCTCGATATTTACAGCTTGTTTTCACTTTTCATTTGATAAAACCTCAAATAAGATGATATGATGGTAATAGTATTTAGGATCACAAGGAAGGTTCGGTGAGATGGTGAAAAATTTTTAAATGATAAGAAATGTGTAAGAGGGTATAATGGTCGTTTTGTACACTCTCGGGTCGGGCCGGGCCGGGACCCAATTGCCATGCCTACTCTCTGGTTACTTTTCTGATGGCAATAGGAAGGTCTTGCTTATTATCCAAAAGAGCTTTAGTTTTATTTTGTAATGTAGGATTAGAAATTGTTACCTCATGTGGAGAATCTAAGTTGGACTGTTGGACTTATGTAGGTTTAGGAACAACCGTCTTTTTTCTTGTGAACACCTTGTCTTTCCGAACACCTTGTCTTTGCGAAATCTCAAATCTCCAAGGGTAGAATCAGGTTTTTCTTGTGTTTCACTTTGTTCTTAAAGAAAGGGTCCAAATATGGGTTGTTCACGAATAGGGTTAGATGGTTTTTCTGACATATGGTTTCAACAGGAGGAATAAAAAGGTAAGGTTGGTGCTATAGAATTGGACATAGGAATCAGATCAAGCCAAAAACTTCCATTGTCTTCCCTAATTGAATTCTCCCCCTGAAGACAAGGATTGTTGCAATAAGAATCTTGGTTATTGAATGTGACATCTATTGAGACATAGAGGTGTTTTGATGAAGGATGGCAACACTATATCCTTTTTGAGTCGAAGAATAGGCCAAAAACAAACATTTTAGAGCCCTAAGATCTAATTTCCCTCTAATATGAACATGAACAAATGACACACTCGAAAATTCTAGAAAGGAAAACAGTTGCTGAACAAAGAATTTATTCAAGAAAGTCTTAATTCATGTGTGGTTTCGACACTATTGACTCCTAAAAAAGATGAAAGTTGACGAATGTGTATTAATTGTCAGGTGATAAATAAGATCACAATAAGGTATAGATTTCCAATACCTTGCCTTGATGACATGTTAGACATGTTGACTAGAGCTACTATCTTTACCTAAATAGACTTACGAAGTGAGTACCATCAAATTAGAATCAGACCTAGAGATGAATAGAAAATGGCTTTTAAGACTAAAGAGGGACTTTATGAATAGTTGGTGGTGCCATTTGGACTCTCTAACGCACCTAACACTTTTATGAGAGTGATGAATCAAGTGTTTTGACCACTTACAGGTAGATTTCTTATGGTATCTTTTAATGATATATTAATATACAACAAGACTAGAGAAGACCACCTATTACATCTACAAGTCTTGAGAGTTTTGAAGCAAGAGATACTTTATATAAACTTAAAGAAGTGTTCTTTCATGTAATCAAGTGTTTTATTTTTAGGTTTTATTATATCCTATTATGGAGTGGAGATGAATCCTGAGAAGATTTCCATAAGACATGAAGTTTCCATAGTCTAGCAACATTTTATAGGCGATTTATTCGTAACTTCAGCACCATAATGACATCTATTACTAATTGTAGGAAGAAGGAAAAGTTACTTGGACGAAGGCAACAACTAAGGGGGCGCTTGGTTCATAGAGCGTAATGGGAATGAGAATAGGAATGAATATAGTGAGGAATGAGAATGGATATAATCATTATAATTATGATGGTTGGTTAAGATGAAGGAATGATTA
>JAOQMR010000212.1:20318279-20329757 GCA_027563865.1 Erythroxylum pelleterianum | reverse complement strand
AATTATACTTTACATTTTAATTCCCAATACAACTTCATCTACTTTGCTAATGTGAGTAATACACAAAGTAATGACTCTCATTCCTCTCAATTATGAGGGGAATGGAGTAATACCCAATAATGGGTAATCAAATCCATTCCTCTCTAATCATACTTCCCTATCAAACTCTAACTTTCATTCCATTCCCATTCCTTATTTCTCATACCTACAAAACAAGCACCCCTTAAAGCATTTGAAGAAATCAAGAAACAAAGGTCTATGTTATTTGATAATTACATAGAGGAGGGGCAGTAAGACACTTTGGAAGAGATAAAACCATCATAATGGTTAAAGATCACTTTTATTGGCGTTCTTTAAAGGGGGAAGTGTCTAAGGTCATATGACAATGTCGAGCATGTCAATTAACTAAAAGAAAGAAACGAAAATGTGGATTATACACACCACTGCCCATGCCTCATGAACCATGGCAGGATTTAAGTATGGATTTTGTCTTGGAAATTCCTAAAACTATAAGAGGCTATGATTCTATTTTTGTAGTGGTGGATAGGTTTTTCAAGATGAGTAATTTCTTTCCATGATCCAAGACTTATCATGCTGTCCATATTGCTAGACTATTCTTCAAAGAAGTTTTACATCTCCATGGAATACCATTAACAATCATTTATGATCATGACGTGAAGTTTATGGGTTGTTTCTGGAGAACTCTATGAAAAATAATGAACACTAAGCTTAAATTTCTAATTCTTTCTATCTCCAAATTGATGGACAAACGAAGATGTGACGAGAAGCTTAGGAGACTTATTAAGATGTTTGATTTGAGACAATGAAAATAATTGGGACCTAATTCTTCCTATGGCAAAATTTGCATACAACAGTTCTATAAATAGGTCAACTGGTAAAACTCCTTTTAAGTATTCTCGAGAATTTAACCAAGGAAGCCTATTTACCTAGTTCCTTTACCATAAACAACACAAGTAAATGTTGAAGCTAAAGGTTTTACACAAACATGAGGGACATTTTTGATGAGGTATGACAAAAGATAACAACTAGCAACTTATCTTATAAAGAATATGCTAATCAACATAGTCGATTGGTAAAACTTAATAAAAGAGACATGGTGATGGTTAGGATTCGTCCAGAGCATTTTCCGAAAGGGAAATATAAGAAACTTTATTCACAGAGTATTGGACCTTATAAAATAATCAAGAAAATAAGTGTTAATATTTATATTTTGGAATTACCAAGTGACATAGGAATTAGTCCTATCTTTGGTGGACTTAACTATTTATCGTGGATATGATGATAGGCAATCTCCTCCTCAAGTTGTGAGAATTCTAACAATTCCTCATCTTAAAGAGGAGATAGTTGATGTTCTTGATGAACACATTATTGCCATGAGAGATGGAGGATATCAACAATTTCTTGTCAGGTGAAAAAGAAGACCGATTTTTGACAACACAAGAATTTTAAAATCTAAATTTTAGAAGTTGAATCCAAACTTATATAATCAATATTTATCACTTTCTATGTCAAGGAAGACTTCTAACAAGTCAGGGGGAAATTGATATAAAAGAGCTTAAAGTCTATAGAAGAAATAAAAGACAAAAAAAAACAGTCAACCACAAGCCTTAATTTGGTGGGATGATGATTGAAATTGAGTTGAGCAAAAAGAAAAGAGCTTAAATTTAGATTATGTTACGATTTCTTATTAGATAAGAAGTAGTGGTGAATTAAATATGTTATTCTATAGATAGGTTATCCTAGTTGTTTTGGACTTAAATCTATATTAGAATAAGATTTAAATTTGTTAGGAATCCTTTCCTACTAGAATACGATTCTAACAACCTGTCTATAAAAATGTGTATATTTAGCCCTTCAAGAATAACAATATGAATTTTTTTTTACAAATTTGAGTTTTTAGCTAGAGCGTGTGATACTTTCTTCTATGAGTGATTCTCAAACCCTAGGGGTGATTCCTAATTTCCTACCCTCCATTCTTTGTATTCCTCACTAAATTCCAGCAATTCTAACCTGAAATTCCAGCAACCATAATCTTAGATTCCAGCCATATTAAATCCCGAAATCCTATGCCTAAATTTCCAACAATCAAAGCCACACAAAAAACCCAGCTATAGCAAATCTGAAATTTTAGCACTCCAAATTGAAATCCAAACCTAAAACTTGATATTCCAGCAGCCTATTACTAATTTTGTGAGTTGTAGCTACAAGTTAGTACTTTTTCTATTTGTCCTACATCAATTTCTTTCAGGAGTTCAAGAACTACAAAAATCCAAAATGTAGCAATTTACGCTTCAAACCATGTGATTAACCTCTGTAATTGTCACATCAACTTCCGTCATTATTTTTTGTGAAATTAATCCTGAAACTGTATACTGTATCACACCACTTTACAAGAAAGCTTCATATGAAAATGATCAATGTTCTTTTAACTGGAGAGAGATCCAACTTACGTGTCCAGAGAAAACAATGTCAACATGATATTGATAAAGAAGCGCTTCCATTTCCTGCCTCATACATTCAAATTCTTGATAATGCGAGGAATAACTATTGTACCAAGGTGGATGCCATGCAGCTACAAGCCAAGGGATCTTAGTACGATCCACTTGGTATAGATCTTTCTTTAGCCAATCATACTGAGCACCTGGAATTAATAGCAATGTAGCTTACTTTAAAAGCTGCAATGGATTTTGAAAGTGAGCTACACAACACAGTAACTTAAAATTCCTGAATCATGTAAATTCAATTTTCAAATGGCAATATGAAGAAATGAAATGACAAACCGGTAACGTTGTAGTCAACATATGCTCCCAACATGATAAAGTGTACGCCTCCAGCATCAAAAGAATAGTAGAAGTTACTGTTGGAGCCGGACTCTTCTGATGGAACAGCAAACCTAGTTGAATATGATTTGAAAGTTATACCAGAAACTTGAGGTTCAATTTCATGGTTTCCTTCAATGACCATCATAGGAACTCTTGAAATCAGTGGCTCCATGAACCTGAATTTTTGAAAAGAAGTGTTAATGACAAGCCCGGATAGCCAGTTGTTTTAACTACAGTGAGATATCAATTTTGAAGCACCACTAATAGTGTAAAAAATGCATCAGTATACCACTAATTTGTATCGGCAAAAATAAAGATATAAAGCTTACAAGCATACGGTTTTGTTAATCTGATAAAACTTACAAGTACCGAATTTTGTTAATCTATTTACCTCATTCCTATCCCTAGTCAAAACTTGATCCCCCAAGGATTCCAATAGAAATGTTACCTTCCCCAGCCATCCCAGCGAGGTTGATATGTCTCTCTTATAGGTGCATCAGGGAAAGCACATGAGAAGCATGAAGCACCCTTCCCACCAGTTGTAAGATATTGATTTGCATATGTTAAATCTCCAACCATTAAAATCAGTGATGGATCATTAAAGATCACATGGTCTATGGTGGTTGATGAATTGCTTGTCAAACCTAGATCTCCAATAACTGCCATTCTATGAGGATATGAATCAGGCCCAGGCAATGGCAACATTTTAAAGTTGCGTTCTTCACTCATTGATGGGATCGAGCTATCACCACACCTGTAATAGTATTTTGTCCCAGGTTCAAGATCTGCAAGGGGAAAGACTCATCAAATAGAAAACCATTCAAGGTAAATGAGGGGTACAACTTGAAGTTGAAATAGACACATTAATCACATAAAAATTGAAACATTAATCTTTGAAACACAGTTCGCAGCATTTAGTTTCCACACAGCTGCCATCAATTGCTTCATTCTGGAAAACAAAACACTAAGCCATCAATTGCTTGTAAAATGCTGGAACCATAAAATTCAGGAAGATTTAACCAACATGATCACCTTCCACTACACATAAACAACTACGTTGCAATAAAGGCTACTATGGGAAGTGTATCCATGATCTTAACCTTGATTTTATTAGTAAAAGAATGTTCAAGATGACATACTTTAAGCACAAGATAGATTATTTAATCTTGCATAAAAGGAAAAGCTAATATAGTCAGATGAAATCATGAAAATAGATTACCAACTATTCATCACCGTGTTCATCAGAACTAACTCTTTAATCATTAACAGAATAAACTTGTTGCCATAATGAATGGAGATTGAAGATCCCCACCTCTGAATCAGCCACTTAAGTGAAAAGTTATGAAAGGGTTCTTATATCTATTTAGATCTTAAGAGTTTAGTTTTCACTCGTCCCATAGGATTGATCAACTGCTTTGGAGCCTAACTATTTTATAGTTAAAAGGTTGAGGTTTATATAATTACCAACAATCCTCACATGGTGAATGATAGCAGAGGTGTAGTTCTGAAGTCCCTCAAACGGATACAACTGACTGTAAACACTCGAATTACCTCTCTGTTTACTTGTATATTTCCCACTTTCTTTACCATACCATACCTCACTTGCCACGGAAGCGGGATCAAGAGGAGTGACGTTAAAACCAATCTGTGCGTCCCCTGAAAAAATCCAAACAACAACTACTCTAGGAAAAGAATAACACAAAATCCACCAAACCAAGTAGCAACATAATCGAGACAACACAAGGAATGATCAAACAAGAAATAGTAAACTACCTGTGACCCAAGAAACCCACATAGACGTTGGAGAAGAGAGTGCTAGTGCTATCTGCTCCGGGAAGTTGGAAGTGACATTCTTCTTAAGGCGTGGATGGTTCATGGGCAAGTCATCACTCCCTCTACGTAGCGAACTGTCAAAACTGCGAGTGAAAGGCTCAAAAGGTCCTTCGAGTGTGGTTGGTATACTTTTACTTGTATGATGAGCCATCACTACCCTTACAGTTGCTAGCAACAACATCGTTATATGCATCCTCCAAACTCCACTCTGATTCATTTTTATGGGCTGCCAATGGGGATTCCAAACTTAATTTGGTGAAAGATGGCTTTATATTTTGGATTTCATTTATTTATCGAGCATTCATTTTCAAGGAAACGTGCAAGTTAAAAAGGAGGACGTTGGAATATTCCATTTATTGTTCAGTACTCCAAACGATTTACCTAACCAAGAGGGTAGCAGAAAACGACGGAAACATGAAATAGAATATATAGTAATCACCAAAATAAAATTCATTTCTTTCTTCCATTGTTATTTGTTGTTGGGTGACAATAGCTGCTGCGGTGGTCATTCCTTCGCTTGTGTCCTCGATAAGCAGCCGAAGTTCGTTTTCGTGGTTTTAATGAGTGGGTGAGGATGCGAGTACCTGTACCCACAAATGCTTTTAGTTTTTAGGAGCCTATTCTATACAGCAGAAGATGGGAGACATTAGACTGCCCGGTAGCAAATTCTTCGGCACTGGACGATCATAATTTCTAATCATTATACTTCAGAGGTACAAGCCGGTTGAATGAAAGCAGATAATTCAATGAAGGCTCGATCCTACGAGTTTTTCCTATTTAAATCGGATATAAGGGCAATTCTATCAAAGAGCCAATTAAATATGAAACTCTATCCCAAAATTAATAGAAAATTATTTTTTATAGACTCAAAAACAAGTTTTGAAAATGGCTCAAAAAATAATAACAAAATATGTACACAAATAACTATATAAATGAAAAATCAAAATCAAAAATTAAAAAATAAAGATAAAATAAGTAAATAAATATTATTCTGCATGTAGAATCGACAAAACAAGGCTTCGTTTTTCAAGGCTCAAAATAGAATAAGCTTAATAAGGTTTGCAATTATAATTTTTTAAAAATAACATGTGGATTTCTTGTTAAGAAGTCATGAATTCATGCATCACATGCACAACAAGACAACGGAAGTGTTGGAATCTAAATTCCTACCCTATGACATCTCCAAAATGATAGAATCTTATATGCATGCATACATAGATTATAAGAATATGAAATTTCAGCACATGTATTTTTGATAATACTTCTCTTTTCTTTCTTCTCCTTGTTTGGGTTGTAATAAACACCAAATTAACACCTTCCTTGATCACTCAAGAACATGCAAGCATGAAGAAGAAGCAGTGTATAAAGGTGGTTAGACCACCAAATTAGATGAGTTCAAGTAGATGCTCAAATGGAGAGATAAATCAAAATTATGTTGCATGCAACTAGATTCATGCAACAATTGCATAAAATGCATGAACAAGACTCAAGACCACTTCTCTCTAACTCCCAAACACTTCTAGACTCTTATCCTCCCACTTAAGTGTGTATTAACTTGTTAGTCCTCCTGTACATAAGTGAAGAACTCACTTATGTATCATATGTCGAGCTACGATCGTGGACTACTTCATTGACAACCATGCACACTTTATTCTTCATTTGATCTTTTATGCGTGTGACCCTTAAGTTCTAGGTTATTTTGGAAACTTGAATTAACTCTTAATCCGAGCAAATCAAGGATGGTTTTATGCCACTTGAATTAACTCTTACTCAAGCAAATCATGAAGGGTTTCATGATGCCAATTTTACGGAATATAAGTGGATTAACACATGAACGCTTCGATAGTTAATTATCCAACTTACGAACTTTTTCATAGACAATTACCGTGCAATTTGCCCCTTCACCATTCTATACTTCACTTGGCTCGGAGTATGGGCTATGTGTCAACTTCCACAAGACTAACTAAGTCACATCTAATCCAAGCGATGTTAGTTCTTATCCTGAGATCTCATTACTCCATGTTTCATTGAAGACTCTCTTCATGGCATATAGCTGCTCTAGCTAGAGACTCCTGAGTAATGATCCCGATAAGAGGCCTTAGGTATCATCTCCTTCTATCGGGAGTGGTGAGTCATTTATTGACTACCCAATTACCTTCGAATACCAATAGTTGTACTCAATCACCACCCTAAGAGCGACCTCGTTTTGAGGTAACAAGAAATGATGTCAAAGCATAGGATTAATATCCAAGATATCCTTAAGTATCTCAAGTTTAAGAATATTTGCATCATTGCTATGATGAAATTAATCATTGACATTTGATAGATCATTCATATGATAATCTCATAGCGGGTCATCTGATGTACTTACTACTCTTAGTAAGCATCCACATGTTAACTCTAAACATTTCATGCTTACAAATTGTGAGATCCACTACTTAATCAAATCAAGTAGTATAACTTGTGATAGTCTATTTAGATTAATAATGTCTTGCCTTATTAATCCTATGACTAAGGATTATTTAGATATTAACATAATTACACATAATAAGAATCTCATTATCACGATCTCATCATGATTTCCTTCATGCTATGTTTTGTATCATGGACTTCATTAATTCGATTTAAGATTGACATCAATTCAAAAATAAATAAACATCAAAAAATGAAAATTTTCCTTTCTCTTTATTAATCAAAATAAAGTTTATACAAAAGTGCTAAAGGTGATTGCTTTTAGAGCACTACTTTAACATTTTTAACCAATAATTTAAAGCAAGACAAAAAGTAAAATTTATCTATTAAAATTTTCATAAAATTTAAAATAAAGTAATATTTTTAGTATTTTAAAAAGATTCTAATATTTGACAAATTATAATATTCAAATCATAAATTGATAATTTTTTTTCATTTTTATTGAACTGACATTATTTATATTAGGGAATCATATAAATTATGACTTTTAAAGACCTTAATATCCCAAAATTTGAGAATTTAGAGTTTTAACCATAGATCCACAATGTTGACAAATATGGTGTTTATCTCTGGCCATTGTTCCTTGGAGAATCGCTATCTCTCCTTTATCTTTTCCTATTGTATTGTGATTATGTTTTAATCATAAGCATACCACATAGTTATAGCTAATATTAGTGAGTATGGATCAATCCTAATAGGAGTATAACTATTAGTGATGATCGTCTTTCTATTATCTAATTTAACTAAATGAACGATTGATTTAAAGAGAATAAAGGAAATTAAAATAACAAATAAGAATAAATTAGCCAAAACAATAGACAAGAATAAATTAATCAATAAGTAGATAAGAATTAGATGTAGAATCCCTTAGAACTTTACTATTCTTTTAATTTTTCTTGATTTAATGTTAACTCTAATTACTTAGACTGATAAGAATTCATAAGATATAACCTTCTTCTCTCTCGAGCAACACAGTCTCTATCCTTTAATTGATTTGATCAAAATCTCTTTCTAATCAAAACAATCTAAGAAGGTATTAGCTCGCTTTATAAATTCTAATGATAGGTTTTACTCTAACTCGTAAACAGCAGGGAATTCTCTCTTAAGAAACCCATCCAACCCTCATATTCGTATTATGATATAAAAGTACACACATCATTGTAATAATCTCAATGTTTGAATCTAATTATTCAATTTTCAACTCTAGTTCCTTAAATTCAACATAATATATTAATAAGAACAATTTTTAAGAAAATAAGAATCATTCATTAGACCAAAGAGATCAATTCAAAACATAAATTCTAGGGTTTATAACATCTAAATCTATATTTTGATTTTGTTTATAATAAAGAAAAGAAAACTAATAATAAATAAATAAATAACAAGATAAAAGTGAGATGTCATGGCTTGAATGTTATTGTTTCTTGATTGATTGTTATAAAATCTTGCTTTTTGATTCAACTCCGCAAGTTCATGGGTCTCAAGTAGTGTAGTATAATATCGTCCCACAGGGAATAATTGTGTAAGTACTAGACTTGGATCACTTAATTAATTGGATTAAACAGTTGGGTAGGATTGGGAAATTAAATTAAGAAAATTAACTATCAAAAATAACAAAATCAATGCTAAACAAAAATGTGAATATCTTTAGGGGTTTACCCCGAATGGAATGTGGTAAGCTTCAAGGATGGTTCCACTTTTAGCGTTTTCTGTGGACTTTACCTGGATCAATTTATGAGACAAATTTTGATTAATAGAAGGTTGAGCCTAGAGTTTCTTAGATCCTTTTTCAAGGTATCAAAGGAGTGTTATGCAATAATTCTAATCTACTATCGTAGCCTAGCAATCAAGCATAACGCATTAAGTTCTTTGCTAACCTAGTTTTCTCTCATAAATTCAGTTTATGTCTAAATCTGAAATTTATAAGTTCCCTATTTGGAGTTCCATTATCAATTTCGGCCTATCAGTTCTTCAATTAACAACTAACGTCAAGTACTGGTTGGCCAAACACAATACCAGCAAAATTAATCTCAAATCAGAGAAATCAAAACCAAAAATCCATACTTATAAATCAACAGGGATTTAATCCATAAAAATTAGCTAAAAGCTTCAGCCTAACCTTGAAGCTTTGGGGAAGCTACTCACTCATGGTAGGATGAAAACTACAAACATTAAAGTCAACAAACAACATATAAGACACTAAATAATAAATAGAGGATAAAATGGGTTTTCGAGTCTCCCTTTTTGTGTTTATTATTTTGCGCCTCGCCTACTGTAGCTCTTTGTTTTCATGATTTTTTCCTCAGCTGTCACTTGGTGGAGAGGTGAATGATGATTAAATGTGTATCTAGAGGAGTTGTGTTGGTGGGTCGAGAGGTTTTTTGCTGGTTGGTGTAACGTTCTTCTCCCCCTCTTGCATTATTTTTCCTGGTGTTTTTGTTGTAAGTGTCGTGTATCCTCTCTAGCTGCCAGCGTCTGCATGAGTTTCTCTCCCCTGTGTAGTACGTGATGCCCCACCAGCTACTTCCTGTTCACGCCTAGCTTTTAACCTTCTCAAACTCTTTAATATTGGAGAATATTTTTCTGTGGTCTCACCTGAATGCTAGAGCCCTCTGCTGGTGTATTGCGTTGTGGTCCCTCTCTTCTCCGCCAAGCTCACATTGGAGAGTATTCTTTTATTTCTAGTGTAATGTTAATGCTGTGTATCTTGCATGAGTTCCTCTCTCCTGCACACTTGTGTTTTTTTTCATTTTCTTCCCCGCTGGTGTTCACGCCCTCTAGCTGTCCTCCTTTGCTTGTCTCTTGTTTTTGTGTCCCCAGCTAAAGTTTTTTCTACAGCACCACTCACCCCACGTCTCCCTCTTTTGCGTTATTTTTTTCAGCTCTAAAAATGTTCCTCCACTATCTTGATAGATCACGCATTTTTCTTTATGTAGTGCAATGTCCCACCTTTTTTTGTTGCTTTCCTTGGTAAGTCGGCGTGGTGTGCTGGAGTTTGATTTTTTTCCTTCATTCATGCACACTCCTACATTGGTGGTCTGTGTGGTTTGCTCTCAACCCTTGGATGTGTGCCTTTTTTTCTTTTGTCCTCAAACTGAATGTGTCGTGTGTCTTTTCTAGGTGAGGCAGCGTGGTCACTCTTGGAGCTGTCCATTTGTGTGATTTTTTGTGCTATAATGCTTATTCACGCCTGCATCTTAGCCCAACCTCTTGTTGTGATGCTAGATGTAGCTTGGTGGCTGTGTTTTTGGCGTGGTCCTTCTCCTTTTCAGCATGAATTTCATGCCTCCACTATATCGTCGTTTAATGCTCCTTTTTTTCTGCCAGCGTTTTGCCTTGGACAGTTTTGGTCTTTTACAACTAAAATCAAGTGCATTTTCTACAAATTAAACATGAACAATTATAAATACAAATTCAGGTAAACTAAACAATTTAGAAGGAAAAATATATATAAAACCTAATGATTGTATGCAAAAACTAAGAGAAAATGCCACTCATTTCAATGATAAAAATGCCTGCAACAAATGCCCCCAAACTCAAACTTTTGCTTGTCCCTTATCAAAATTAAGAAAAACTGTTCAAAATAGATTAAGGAGCACCTAACAATTGGAATTTTTAAAATTGCAATAACCAACTAAAATTTACCTTTAGCCACTTATCAAACCATACCCACCTTCATAATACAAGGATACCAATGCTCACTCAAACACACACTTCTTGATTCAAGTCAAATTAGAAACCAACTAACTCACAAGAAATAAACTCAATGGCAATTTACAACCTAAGAGACTCTAAAGGTATTATCAAATTAACCAATCCCATAGGCAAAATTCTCCATCCCATCTCCACTAATTTTTAGCACTCCTTCTCAAAGGATCAAAAGGTCTTATTAGGGTTGTAATGGGGTCACTGGGGTTTAAACTTAGCTTAGACCAAGGAAAAGAAAAATAAAAGCTCAAAGGAAATGGAAACAATTATTCAAGAAATAGGAAAGTGTAAGGGATTTTTGTTAAGTCAAAATTGACTTTACATATTGAAAGATTTTGATGACAAACAAAAAGAAGATGAATAGAAAAGCAGAAAAAATGCACGTTAATAAAAGTAGACGAAACAAAGGCCAGTTGATGAATAAAAAGCAGACAGAAGGCTGTGAATAAAAAGCAAACGGAAGGTTGTGAATAAAAAGCAGACGGAAGACAAAGCATAAAAAGTAGACGGAAGTATCAGTCTGTGGAAGTTACAACGCGCAACTAAGTAACCGTTTCTTTCAAGAATCAAGAAGCAGTTATTCAAGAAGCAGTTGAAGACTCAACTATAAATAAAGGAGTCA
>JAOQMR010000212.1:20296351-20311459 GCA_027563865.1 Erythroxylum pelleterianum | reverse complement strand
TATATATAAACACTGAGGTAGTCTAGCCACACTGGAGTCGATCCTACTTGGTCCCGAGTGTGGAAAAAACACCGGAGACTTGTTTTAGTAAAATTGATGTTGCGATCTTATTGGGACATATCCCGATCTCATCAAGATCCATTTAGTTCTATTGCTCTCCATATAGTGGATCTTTATCCAAAACCATTTTACAAATCCTCCGAGTCACTCTTTTGCGTATGAACCATTAGGTTCCTGGTTATGTTGACCACTTGGATTATAACTTAATCTAAGCAAGTCATGAGCGGTGTCTAGTAACACATCATGACCTCAATTGATCGGAAAGTAAGTGGTTTGATGAACAAACCCGTGCTCATCACGGACTGTCCCATAGACAATTACTGTGCAACTCTTCCTTTCACCATACTATACCCCACTTGGCTATGAATATGCGTAAAGTGTCAACTCTCACTAGACTAACTATGTCAAATCTAGCTCAAGTGATATCAGTTCTCGTCCTAGGACTCATTACTCTATATGCCAATGATGACATTCTTCATGACACATGTACTCTGGTCAGAAATTTCCAAGTAATGACCCTAACAAGAGGCTGTGGGTATCATCTTCTGCTATCACAGAAGTGGTGAATTCTCTATTGGCTATTCAATTACCTTCGAATATCTCAAACTATACCCAATCACTACCTTACGAGTGACCTCTACAAGGCAACAAGGAATGGAGTCAAAGCATAGAATCAGTATCCAAGATATCGTTGAGTACCTCAAGTCTACGGATACTTGCACCATTGCTATGATAAGATTATCACTGACATTGGAATAGGACATCCATATGATGATCTCATAGTAGGTCATCCAATGTACTTACTACCTCTAGTAAGCATCCACATCTTAACTCGAAGCATCTCATATTTACAGTTTCTGAGATCCACTGCTTGATTAAATCAAGGATTTTGACATGTGCTAGTTTATTCAGATTAACAATGTCCAGTCTCATTAATCCTATAACTTGGGATAATTTGGATACTGACATAATTGCATATGATAGAAATCTCAGTAGTACGATCATATCATGATTTCCTTCATGATATGTCATATATCATGGACTTCATTAATTTGCTTATAGATCAATATCAATTCATAAATAATGAACACCAAATTAATGAAATATGCCTTTCTTTATTATTGAAAATAAAGTTTGTATACAACTTTGTACAAAACGCGTTAAAGGCGATTGCCTTTAAGGTACTACTCTAACAAATCTCCCACTTGACCTAAAGACAATCGCCTTGGTATCTAATACCATAGGAGAGTACATGAGAATCAAAGCTATTTTGTGACAATGGCTTCCTCAACGGATCAACAATATTCTGTTAGGTGGGAATTCTTTCTATCTGTACATCACCTCGACTAATGATCTCCCTGATCAGATGATATAGGTGGAGTACATGTTTGGACCGTTGATGAGACTTAGTTCCTTCACCTGCGCAATAGCCCCATTATTGTCATAGTACAACTATATGGGCCCATCACTACTAGGAACCACACCAAGTTCAGTAATTAAGTTCTTAATCTAAACTGCTTCCTTTGCTACGTTTGAAGCTGCATTGTACTTTTTAAATCAATTATTGTCTCTTGTTTGGAACTCTTCCAACTAACCATCCTACCATTTAGTGTGAATATATAACCTAATTGGGATTTGGAATCATCCTTATCAGATTGAAAACTAGCATTTGTATGCCTGCTCACTTTTAGATTTCCATCTCCATATATTAAGAAAACATCCTTAGTCCTTAGTAAGTACTTGAGGATATTCTTGACGGCTACCCAGTAACCCTCACCAAGATCCGATTGGTATCTGCCCATAACACTTATAATATATTATACATCGAGTCTCGTACATAGCATAGCATACATGATAGATCCTACTGCAGATGATACGGGATCATATTCATGTGCGTCCTCTCATCTTGTGTCTTAGGACACATAGATTTCGAGAGTGTTATCCTATGAGTCATGGGAAGATACCCTCTCTTGGACTGCTCTATGCTAAACCTCTTTAGCATCTTGTCTATGTATGTTGATTGGGACAGATTAAGCAACCTTTTCGATCTACCTCTATAGATCTTTATCCCGAGGATATAAGTTGTTTCACTAAGATATTTCATGGAAAATTATTTGGACAACCAAATCTTCACAGATTGTAACATAGAGAAATCGTTTCCTAGTAATAATATGTCATCTACATATAACATAAGGAATATGATTGCACTCCCACTAACCTTCTTATACTTTTTTTAAGAAGGTAACACTAACCTTCTTATACACACAGGGTTCATCCATATTTTGTGAGAAACCAAACTCTTTGATTATTTCATCAAAGCGGATATTCCAACTCTTAGATGCTTGTTTCAATCCATAGATGGATTTTTGAAACTTGCATACCTTTTCGCCATCATAGGAGATGAAGCCCTCTGGTTATGTCATACATACATCCTTGGCTATATTTCCATTTAGGAAAGTTATCTTCACATCTATTTGTCATATCTTATAATCATAATGAGCGGCAATGGCTAGGAGTATCTTGATGGATTTAAGCATTGCTACTAGGCTAAAGGTCTCGTCATAGTCTATTCCTTATCTTTGAAGGGAACCTTTGGCCACAAGCCTTGCTTTATAGGTAATCACATTACCATCAATGTCGGTTTTCTTTTTGAAAACCCATTTACACCCTGTGAGTTTTATTCCTTCGAGTGTCTCAACCAAAGTCCACACTTTGTTTTCATACATGGAATCCATTTATGCTTTCATGGTGGTAAGCCATTCCTCAGACTCTGAACTCTTCAGAAACTCTTCATAGGTAGTAAGCTTATCATCTTCTATGAGCAATACATCATTCTATTTAATCAAAAGAAATCCATATCTCTCGGGAACAGAGCGTATCCTACATGACTTATGAGCTTCCTGTGTTAAAGAAGGTTGAACTGCTACTTCATCTATATGAGTCACAGTCTCAAGTTTAGGCAGTTGATCCACGTCTGTTCGAGTATCTTGAACTTCTTCAAGTTTAATTTTGTTCCTAGTGTCTTATTTTAAAAGAAACTCTTTCTCTAAAAAGACAGCATGCTTTGAAACAAACACTTTTTGTTCCTCAATAAGGTAAAATTGATACCCCATTGTTTCTTTAGGATATCCTACGAACAAATACTTGTCAAACTTTGCATCAAGCTTATCTGACATGTATTCACTTCACATAAGCCAGATAGCCCCAAACTTTCAAATGAGAAAGATAGGGTTTTTTTTAGTTCACATCTCATATGGAGTAACATCAACTGTCTTTGATGGAACTATGTTTAGCAGATAAACAGCTGTCTCGAGTGCATACCTCCAAAAGGATTTTGGTAAATTTTCAAAGCCCGTCATCGATCATACCATGTCCAACAAGGTTTGGTTTCTCCTTTCAGCCATACCATTGTGTTTTGGTGTGTAAGGTGGAGTCCATTGAGATAAAATCTCATTACCTTTGAGATAATCTAAAAATTCTTGGTCTAAGTATTCCCCTCCTCGATCAGATCGTAGTGTCTTGATACCTTTCCCAAGTTAGTTTTCTACTTCATTTCTGAATTATTTGAACTTTTCAAATGCATCAGATTTGTATCTCATCAGATACAAATACCCATATCGAGAATAGTCTTCGATAAAAGCTAAAGAAAACAAGTTCTGGCATGGATATACATCGAACCACATACACTTAAATGTATTAGGTCTAATGCTCCAGTCGCTCATTCACCATTTCCCTTAAAGGGTAACTTAGTCATCTTGCCTAATTAACAAGATTCACACATGTCATATGATTCATAATCAGATGACCCTAAACTACCACTCCTGTGGAGCGTAACTATATGTCTCTCATTTATATGGCCAAGGTGACATTGCCATAAGTAAGTTGCTTTTAAATTATCTTGTTTATGTCTTTTCATGTCATTGGCATTCATAATTGGCTGCAACATATCTAATATGTAAATTCCATCGCATAAAGTACTAGTACCATAAAGCATTTTATTCAAACTAATAGAACAATCATTGCTATTGAAATTCAAATGTAAACTAGCTTTATTTAAACAAGAAACAGACAATATGTTCTTTGTTAAAATAGGTACAAAATAACAATCACCTAGTTTAATTATAAGCCCACTAGGGAGTGACAAAAAATAAGTGTTTATAGCTAATGTAGCAACTCTTGCTCCATTGCCCACGGGTAGGTCCAGTTTTCCCTTTATGAGCTATCTATTATCCTTAAGGCCCTACATATCATTACATATGTGTGAATCACAACCAGTATCTAATATCTATATGTTATGATCAGAAACAGTATTAAACTTAATGAAAAACATACGTGAAGGAGTTGGGGCATCTGATGCCTGCTTCTTCTTCAAGGACTCCAGATAGACTTTACAATTTCGCTTTCAATGGCCAGTCTTGCCACAATGGAAGTAAGTTCCTTTCGACGCAGTCTCTTTGAGTTTCTTTTTGGCCACACTTCCTTTTGGTTTCTTGAACCTTTTCTTCTTTAGGTTCTTTTTTCTTGAAACAGAAGAAGAAGAGTCCACCACTAGCACTAACTTATTGTCCTTCTTAATAGCTTGCTCTGCTGTCTTGAGCAGATTAATCAACTTAGGGATTGCCGTGGAGATTTAGTTCATCCGATAGTTCAACACAAACTGTGAATAAATATCAGACAATCCAACTAGAAGTAAGTTAACACTTAATTCATAGTCTATAACAAAACCCAAGGTGGCCAACCTCTCAATATAACTATTCATCTTCAGTGCATACTGCACTACAGATGTCCCTGAAGTCATCTTAGTCGTGAAGAGCAACCTTGAGGCTCGAATCTTTCAAATTGAGCTTGCTCTTCCAAAAGCTCTCTAAGATGAAATACTATGGTATTAGCATCCATAGACTCATGCTGCTTCTGTAGCTCTAGTAACATAGAGGCTAGCATAATGCAGATAGCCAAGTCACTATCTTTGAGATGCTTACGATATGCTCTTTGATCCTCATTAAAAGCATCAGTAGCAGGGGGATTAAGAAGTGGAACATCTAAGACATAACCTAGCGCCTTAGATTTGAGAACAATTCTCAAATTTCTCGGCCAATCAAGAAAATTGGGTCCAGTTAATTTATTAGAATCCATAAATGAGCGCAAATTCATACTGTAAGACATCTTAAACCGAGCTTCGCATTTTAGCCCTCTTTCTTGACAATAGACCAGAGTTTAGAGACGCGAAGCTTTTAGGGAATTGATTTTGCTTCTAGCAACATAGACTTGGATTAGGAAAAGAAACTTGTTTTTTCTTAGCTGTTCCAACGCAGTAATCGGCAGATATGAACTATAGAACTATCAAACCCTGTCGAAATATTCAAGCGGAAAAACCTGTAGCATTTGCCATCAAGATCTCAACTTTCATCAACAATGCAAGTTCATCAAAAAATGAAAAGCAACAATATAACATGACCAAACAAACAAACACAGATACAATGGAAGTAGTAATTTCAAGAAAGAATAAAAGATTTAAGCTCAAGCATGCACTTGAGCTTTTCTTTTTCTTATGCAGATCTTCGAGAAGAGCAACGAATTTTGTTCGAGAAAGCGAGAGAAGTAGGGAGGGAGAGAAAAGGGGCGATTAGCAAGACAAAATGTTACAGGTCTAATCGATCTAATCGGTTAGATGAAAACTAGCCGGTTCTCTAACAAACTTGCTAGTTTTCATACTGACAAGTTTTTAGTTAAAATCGAATTGAACTACTGATCAGTTCAGATGTTTTTCAATCGGATCGACCGGCCTGATCTTTAAAACCATAGTAAAAATTTAAAACTTTATGTTTTGTCCTTCCTTCAAAATTCCTAAATTACAAAATCTCTCCACTTCAATTTGCATTCTTTAATCTATTATCAACAATCAATTACGTACTAAACTATAGTTTGATTTCCTAGCTAATCCTTTGTAATTCTTTGCTGGAGACACCTAGAATATCATCTGCGAGAAGATCAGACGCTGATTACCACCATCTCCACCACCGGTTCTCTTCAAATCAACAAAAAGAACATGAACAAAAGTGAAGAGGTGGTGATGTCTCATGTCAATTCCTTACAGAGAAAAGAAGGAAGCAGAACCATTTGTTAGGGCAACAACAGACAACGTTTCGGACAAGAATTTAAGAAAACTCCCTTGTCTAAAAACATGACTGTCTCCAACTGGCTTCCAGTAAAGAAAGACACTAGCACAGTAGTACTCCAGCTATGAGCGAACGTTTGAAGTTAGGGATTTACAGATTTTGTGATTTACAAAACGGTGAGTTTTGAATTTTTAAGACCCACTTCTATTTAAATAATAAAATGCTATGTCAGCATGTATTGGTCCTACCAATGTCCGCAAATGTTTTAAACAAAAGCACATGATGTAACGAAAAATAATTTACAAAGTTAAGGTAACTTGTGTTATAATATAAATGTTATGGTTTGAAAACGTAATTTTTGGCCATTTTGCGGGAAAAAAAAAAGATAATGAAGCCAAAGTTGAATACAAAAAACAGGACATCGTTGTAATCTAGGTAGGGTCCTTCTGCGCATCTCATCCCCGTCAAGCTCGTGAAATAGAAAACCAAATCAACCAACTTGCTCATCCGTTCCATGTACGATTGCTTACTGCCAACTCTTTCTGTCATTGTCTCTGTCTCTCTCCTCTTTTTTATATCTTAAGATGATTCTCATGACAACTCTCCCTGATTCTCTGCTTTCTGAGTCAACGCCAAGCGCCTCAAACGCAGAACTCAAGTTTCTTGATCCTCGGTTCAAATTAATCAGAACTCCTTTAGGGACTCACTCCTCACCCATTTAACTGCAATGGGTCGTCGTCAAAACGACTCAGAAGGCTTCCGTTTCACTCCTGTCGCTCTCACCTTGGCAGGGTTGATCTCCTGTGCCCTGGTCTACACAGTCCTTTCCATTATCCTAAATCCTAACGCTGGTTTCTCAAGCTCTGCCCTTGGGTCTTCTGCATTGACAGAGAGGAGGTCTGAGGGTGATGGATGTTGTAGAGGAATTGAGGGCTTGGAGCTATGGGGGGCGGCAGTTAAGTGGGGATCTGATTTTAAGTTCAATTCTTCTAAGGAGTGTTGTGAGGCGTGCAAGGCTATGTGCACTGGAAGTAATGGACCTTGCTTGTGTGATACTTGGGTGTTTTGCGGGAATAGGGAGGCTTGTGGAGCGAAATTCGGTGAGGTATGCTCGATACTTTGTTGATAGGCGGTTTTATGGAAAGGGATAGTTATATTTTGAATATATTCGTTGATCCTTATGAAATTTTAATCGTTGGCCCTTCTTTGGGTTACTCTAGATTTCAATTTATTAACAGACTAGTCAAAGCACAGGTGACAACGGTGATGCAATTTCTTAAAACACTAGGTTGTTTCAACGAATGAAATAATGTAAAAAGAGATCTGATTGTGACGCTTGTTAATTATAAATCATTTAACATGTATAACGCATAAAACCGTTGTGTGCTTACCCACAGTAAAGCGTGTCTAACGAATTGTTTTCGCTTAATTCTATTTATATGGCTGAGTATCAGATACTTCCAGTAAAGCACGTCCTGTTTTCGCTTTATTGGGATAATTATGGAATGAAGCAGAAGGGGCCTTCTCTTTTTGTGGGCTATTTTAGAATAATTTCTTTGATACGTCATTTGCAGTTTCATCGGTTATATTTGTTTTGTCAGTGTTGGCTGAAGAAACAAAAGAATACTTTGGTCCCTGATCGGCAGGAAGCTGGAGAGCCGGTTATTTGGACATCTGGACTTATCTTTGGGAAAGGAGAGGTATTTAAATTTGGATGAATTATCTGTATCGTTCAGAAACTGGAGCTTAAGGACCCTGTCAAAAATAGTCCTGCAGCCCTATGGCTATGGTCCAATTTCATTCTTTTTGCTTTGGGCTAAAAATATAATTCAAAGGAATGTGAAGACAATTTTCATTAAAGATGGAGCTTAGTTGAAGCATTGCTGTTTTCGATAATGAAACCAATATTTGTTAGAAAATTCTTCTATACTTGTTCTACCTATTTTAAAATTGCCATTAAAATGCAGTAGTGCTTGTATTTTTATCAAGTTAAGTCTTGAGAAACAGTTCAATTTTATGAGATTGAGGTTCGTTTGCTAATGGAATTCCCTTTGGAAAATAAATGAGTTTCGTTAGTAGTATGAAAATCGCTTCCTTTATCTTGCTATGTTTCCAATATCAAAAGTTTAAATGATAGTCTTATTTGGCATTGGGATCTATAGGATGTTATTGGTATTCTTATTGTTTCCTAACCGGTATAAGTTTGTCATTGCCTCAAGGTTTTTCATTTTTCGTTTCAGGGCATCGTTGGCTTGGAAACAGAATATGGCATTATTCATATAAAAGTAAGTGCTAATAATTTTAGGCAATTTTGTGATTAATTGACATGGTAATTATTATGGGGTCTTATTGAATAAAATTGTCAAGTTCATTAAGGTGTTTGGGGTTCTGAAAAGGGACAAAGAAGTTTGAACAATAAAGGATAGACAAGAATAAAGCAGACCATCTAACGAAAAAATTGCCGAGCAAGGGTTTGAGCAGAAGAAACTAAAATTTAATATGGTTCAGATACCAATGTAGCAATGACGAAGAAAAGAGAAAGAGGAATTGTATTTTTATTGTGTATGACACGAATGATGGGGGTTTCTTATATGGTGTACAACGGAGTAACATGTAATATGACAAACATATTTGCATAATATTAGAACATAATTACAGAATATTTAGGATATAATTATAGTATTTGTATATACATATGTCTATAGGACATGCACGTAGATAGGGGAGACAAGGCATGAAAAAACACGGTATACAAATGCTGTCAAGGAATGGATTGGACTGAGAGTTAATAGTGTATGGAGAGTGATATCAGTGTATTCCCTTGCTGAGAAAGGTTAGGAGATCTGTTTGATATGTTGGTTTAGTGTAGTACTGTCAATTTTTATTCTTTTTGTTGTTGGTTTCTCAAGTCCGTAGAACTGTTAGATTGAATATATGTGTAATTACTTTTTTTTTTACTGTATAAAAGATAAGC
Source organism: Erythroxylum pelleterianum (assembly GCA_027563865.1). Classification (NCBI taxonomy): domain Eukaryota; kingdom Viridiplantae; phylum Streptophyta; class Magnoliopsida; order Malpighiales; family Erythroxylaceae; genus Erythroxylum; species Erythroxylum pelleterianum. The sequence goes on along the minus strand of JAOQMR010000212.1, from coordinate 20,302,309 downwards.
AATTGGTATGTGCAGCTTTTTCCAGACTGTGCTCCACATTCTGTGACATACATTCTTGAGTTGCTGACACTGCGACATTGTGCTGGTTGCCAATTCTATCGTGCAGAGAAGCGTGATCAGTTTTGGGATTCAGAAGGAAACCATGTGAAAAATGTAACAATCTTTTATACTTGGTTTTCGTTTGCGTTTAGTACCAGATTTTCATTAATTTACCAAATATATTGTGTTATAAATTAACTTTTATATACAATTTATTTTGTAATCATGACTCCTTATCAATTCTAAGTGAATTTGACAGTTTAATAATTTATTTGGAAAAATATCTTAGTATTTAATTTTCAAAGGCTTTCTAATTTTTAACTGAAAGGTTTATTCTTGCTCATTTGTGCATGGACCTGCCCTGACTTTGATGCTGTGAAAATTTCTCATAGGCTCCTTATGGCCCTCCATATGCACTTATACAAGGTGTACTGGAAGCTCAAGGAACATCATTCAGAAAAATATCAAAAGAAGCTTGCCCAAGAATAACTAGGGGTTCAGTGGCCTGGATTGGTTCTGGTCCAGAATTCTTCATTAGCCTAGCCAATCATTTTGAGTGGAAAAATGCATTCACTGTCTTTGGCTCTGTTCTTCCAGAAGACATGTACATTGCAGAAAAAATCGCCCAGCTACCCACCAGATCAGATATTTGGAACAACATCAATGTATCTGTCTTAGAGAAGCCTGTTCCCTTGGTGTTAAGAAGAATTAAAATGAGCCACACAGATCTTAATTGAATTCGATGCCGGAATCAAAATGAACCATAAACGCAGGTTTATACTGATTGTTGGAGTCCTGAAGCTCAGGGAATTACACATCATTTTGTCTTTCCTCTCTTCCTTCATAGTTCAATCGCTACTGCTATTTTTGTTTACTGAATCCATTATTGACTTCATCCGTTACAAAAAGATAATATGTTGATGGAATTTAGAGATAATGTGTTGATGGAATCTAGGTTCTCTTAATGTTCTCAAACGTAGGCTCCATTCAAATGGCATATATCACAAAAATATATCTCCTTTGTTTATTGTACTAAAAATGTAAGACACTTAACTTTTAATTATTAAAAAATTGACACAAATAACCGATAGGTGATACTTTTAACGATTCAATTATTGTTTGTAATCCAAATATTAATGACACAAAAGTACATTTGATCTTAAATATCTACTACACTATTTGAATTCATAATATAAGAAAACATTTATACACATTACGTAACGATAACTCAAACTTATGATTATTTAATTAAATATTTATTATAAAATCAAAATTTCATATTAATATGAAGAAATTATTAACTTTAATACTTCTATATCCTATATAATTTCATATAGATTATAATTCAAGACAACAACTAAAAGACTTTAACTTTATTCAACGTAAAACAATCAAATTTGAAGATAAATATCATTGAAAATTAGTAAAAAGAACATCTTACGTACGAGGATGTCACCCTTTCTTTCCCCGCTTACCCTATTTTCAGAACAATAAAGTACAATTCAATCAAGAGATAATCTGCTTAACATTGGAACTTCTACCCTCCGTCATGCATAATGTGCCTCACTTGATTGAGTTCGGGTCTTCTATTTCCTTAAATATTGGTCTACGTCTAATACAATCTTGTTTTGTAGTTAAAACGGCATCATATTATGCACGAAACAGGTTGGACTAGGATTATTGGTAAAAGGATCTGGTTCCTTATTCAATTGTATGTTTAATATACACCGTATATACATGATTTCAATGGCCCTCTGAATTGAAACATGTTCATCAGGATATTACCCTCTGATTTATGAGGAGAATAATTTGGAAGAATAGAGACGAAGAGAAGGGAAACAAATCTTCTGTTCTCGTAAACCAGTTTCTACCTTGTTTCATTAAATATTATCTACACATTTATGTGAGACTTATATGTAGATGAAATTAAATGGCACAAGTTAGGAATTGTTGGTTTATGTCCTACAGCTAATTACTTTGGTTGTAGTTTAGTGACAAATTATTTGAAAGCATTCTTTATTTTGTATATGTTTAGATATATATGATAAAGTTCATGAGATAATTATATATTAGAAATAAAATTATAATGAGATTATAATTATAAGATTCATATTAAATTTATGTATTATTCCTAAATTGTTACTAGTTATTGTTCTATTAAAATTGGACATTAATAAAACGCAAAAAGATTAACACATATTATGTTTTTCCTTTTGATGAAAGTAGTCGATCTTATAAGCTAAGGTATAGAAATACTTAAACAAACGTGTAGGTGCTTGTTAGAGAACAAGTTCACTGAACAGATACGACATGAAAAATTCATTTGAAACATTACTTGTATGTCTATGGAAATCTCATTGTAATGATTGTATAAGTGATTCTTTGACTTGATATCACCAAAGTTATCTTGTACAAAGATTGTTATGTTTTGATACTACTTATGACATATTTAATCATGGGTCGGTCAATCGGTAGTCGTTGGATGTAACATGAACTTTATGGAGGTAGTTATGTGATCAAGATAAGATTAATCACCTTAAAGTAATTAGGGAGAATGTTTCTTTATTCTCAATTAGTATTGATTTTGGAAATCCTTGGCCAAGATGGAATGACATTTTGTAAATAGTTTACAAATGTCATTAATTGAATCGATAGTTGATAGCGGAGAACTAATATGATTGGACTTAAAATAGAGTAGACATTAATTGCATGCTCTATGTCTAATCAGAACATTGTATGATAAACAGAAAGCCTTTCGAATTTAAGTTTTCGAGGGGCTTTTTGAACTTTTCAAACCCTAAAAAGCCTTTGCATTGCCCATAATAGAAAAGAGTATACAAAGGATAAAGAAGAAACCTTAAGGGATCTCTCCATTCTGCCTCTTTTGGGAAAACTCCAAGAAGAGAGAAGAAGAAGAGAGAGAAGAGGAGAGAGGAGCCACCTTCTACTGTTGTTGCTGCTATTGCTGCTTTCCCAAGGCATCCCATTCCCCTTCCAAAGTATATTTCATTAATCTTTGTGTTCTTTTTCTTTAAATGTTGAGATGGATATGAATATGTTGATGGATTTAGGTTTGATCATGATGTTTTAATTTTGTTTAGGGATTTTGACTTGATTTAATGTTAATCTAGTTATTTTTGTCTTTAATCATTTGGTTGTTGTGATTAATTGTTATAACTTCATGCTTCAGTAATAAATTGATAGATTGAATCAAATGCAAAATGATTGGGTTAGGTTAATGAAAGTTAAGCGATCTAATAGACCACGTAATTAATCAAATCGGTTATTATACGGAGAGAGATCTTGTGTAAAACCCAATGGTTTTTTAGAAAGCTTAAGAACTGATTAAGGTTAGAGTTGTTCGTAATTGAGAGATTACATGTTCAGTATTTAACCTAATTAGGGATTATTACTTAGGATTTGTGATTATAACTTGAGAGAGAGTAATCCTTCCTTCGATAGTCTAGAACCGATACCTTATTAACACATAAATGATTAGGTTAGCATTAATGATAGGAAAAATCCCCCTTTCTCATAATTTGGAATTTCTTCTTGTGTGATTTCTCATTGTGAATTTGGTATAGCTCATTTTAATTTCTTTTCTTGTTAATTTACAAATTAATTTTCTACCAATTATCTTCACATGTTTAATTTTTTGTCTACTTTTTATTTTCATTTTTACAATTCTTAGGGCCTTAGATAACTTAGAATTGAATTAGTTCACCACTCCTCGAGGGATCGACACTTGATAAGTGTGAAATGGATCGTGTTTTAGGGTATACTTTGATATGTGTTTATATGTTTTTTTGATTGTTTATTATGTGTTTTCGATATAATTGTGTTAGTTTGTGAATTATTTGTATGTAAGTGTTGTATGGGTTAGTACAAGCATTTGAGCTTAATTATTATGTTTTGAGGTACCTTGATGTATTTGTTAGTGTTTCAAGGCCAACTTCGAAGAACGGAGGCATTTCAGAGACATTCGGGCCAAAACAATGCCCCACGATTGTGGCCCATATGCCCCGATCGTGACAGAGGCATTGCAGAGATAGAAGCCTAAAACATGGCCCACGAGAGAACTTTGAGAGATCGAGAAAGAAAAGAAGGATGAGAGAAGGGAAAGACGACGCAGACTTGACGTGCTTCCCATAATAAGAAACTTTCCAAAGTTGCGGCCTCCAATCGTCCATTCGAGTTCTATTTCCTATATATTTTAGTTTTATTTGATTGTATAATTGAGATATATAATTTAATGATAGAATCGAATTATTGATTGATGTTCTATACTCACATTTGGAATGTTATTTTTGATTTAATGAAATCTGATTATTTTATGTGTTTATTAAATTAATTGTGGTTTAATTCTACACTTCATATCTCGAAAATAAACTAAGAGGGTGAATTAAGAAAAAAATGATTAAATTGGTCTAACGAGATTTAGGTAATTTAATAGATTTGGAATTAAATCAGGTTGGTAAAACTTGCATAGAGAGATCACATGTAGGCTTCCCATTGTTTATTAGAGAACTTAAAAACTAATTAGGTTTTGGATAGTTTGTTAATTCAGAGATTGTAACTTCCCGCAATTTAATCAAGGTTTATGATTTAGGGTTCAATTATAACTTGAGAGAGAATAATTGGCCCTAAGATCATCTAGAATCATTAATTTAATAAATCTTAATTGATTAGGTTAGCATTAAGGATAAATAATTTCCCTTTCTCTTTTTTGGTTAATTCACCAGGTTGAATTCTAGGGTGCGCTATCATTGTTCAATAAATCAATCAATTTTCATGAATGTTATCCACGTTCAATATAAAATTGTAAATCGTTGTTTGCTGATTGTTTTTGTTAATTGTTAATTGTCATTAATTGGGCAAAATGTGATGTGTGTTTGTGATCCAGTGAAATCATTAATGATGGTTCACTCATTGAATTCGCAAAACTCATAAAAATTGCAATATGATTTTTTAGGTACAAGGCAGGGACCTAATGTTTTAGACAGGACTAAAGGACCCTTTAGAATTTGTTATGGCTCAGAGGTATGTCGGTTGGCCCCAGGAGTGTGGAATCTTTTATTTTTGTAGTTTTGTTAGAAATTATAAGAGGTTTTGTGAATATTTGTATAATGGAAATAGTGTAAGAATTATGAATGAATGCAATCAATGGTTTTTTTTAAAAAAAATTTAGTGATCTTTGAGTATGTTAGATGATGCCATGTGTAAGTTAGATTTGCTTTGCTCCAACATACTATTATTATAGGGTATATACTTGAATACCCTTCAAATATTCGAGTATTTGCCTCATGGTAGTGGGATGTTACATTTAACATCTTATCATCATCTTTACTCTTAAAAGTTATGGTTAGCTATTGGGAGGTACACTAACCCTTGGAGTTCGATTTCAAATTTATTTTCGTTAGAAAAACAAGATTGGAAGTCACCCTATTAAATAAAACTATAAAAAATATCTTTACCTAGCCTCCATCTTAGCAGAAAAAGTGGATGACCATTAATGTGCCATGATCTTGATTCAATTACTTTTAACATGGTTAGCTTCATTGGATAATTTGAAAATGAAGCAATCATCTTCATTTATTAGAACTTCTTATAAGTCTAGTTTCCATCAGTTTTTCATGGCTCAATGTTGCTCCATAAGATAGGGTACTCTTATTCCATAAAGAAATCTATTCTAGAGCTCATCTATTACAGAGCATCAGTTTAAAGCAATGTTACGAATACCGTACCGGGCTCCGTACCGGATTGGGCTCTGGAACGGAACTGTACCGTTACCGATCGGTACCGCGTACCGTTTCGGGATATTTTTGAAATTTATAAAATAGTTCCTAAACTTTTTAAATTTGCAAAATAGTCCATATTGATATATTATACAGCTGTACTGTATACTTTACTGGTTTACTG
>JAOQMR010000212.1:20271588-20288784 GCA_027563865.1 Erythroxylum pelleterianum | reverse complement strand
CATTTTATCTTCTTTTTGTTTGTCATCAAAATCTTTCAATACGTAAAGTCAATTTTGACTTAACAATAACCATTAACCCTAATCAGATTACAACTTGTCTAAAACTCTAATTAGTTCTGAAGTTTTCTAATGAACTATTAGAAACCTAAGCAAGATTTCTCTTTGCACAATTTCTCAATTTGATTCAATTCTGGTTTCTATTAAATCACCTAACTCTTGTTAGTCCAATTTAATCATTTGTCATTCGACTGACCCTTTTATTTTATTATCAAATTATGCAATCACTAAATCAAACCACAATAATATCCATTTAACACATAAACAATCAGATTCTCATTAGTTCAAGAATAAAATTCTGAAGGTGAGTTTAGAACATCCTTGACATTCTAGATCTTATCATTAACTTTTCAATCCAATTCTGTACAATGATAAAATTGAAATAATAGGAAATACAATCTAAAATGAATTATGCGAGGCAGCGACATCGGGAAACCTCCTGATCTAGGAAGTACTTTGATTCAACTTCTTATCTTCTTCTCTCTTCCTTCTTCTCTTCCTCTATCTCTCGATGATCTCTCTCTAGGGTTTTTCAAGTTGGCTGATGCAAAGCTCTCTCTCTGCCTCTTTTGTTGTTCTTTAAATATCCTCTTATGTTTTGGGTACCCTTAGGGTTTTTTGGGGGTCCAAAATGTTAAAAAAATCTCTCGAAACTTGACATTCTTGAGTCTCTACACGTTTGCCTGGCATAGGCCACGATTGTGGGTCATTCCCTAGGCTTCTGTCACGATCGTGGCATGCAGTCCATGATCATGGGCCAACTCTAGTGCTTCTGTCACGATCGTGGCTTGACATGCGACAATCGTGGGTCTTTGTTTCGGTTCGAATGTCTATGAAACTTCTCTGTTCTTCGATGCTGACCTCGAAACACTAACAAACATTTCAAGTTACCTCGAAAACATAATATTTAAACTCAAAGACTTGTACTAACCCATAAAACACTTAAAACATAAATAATTAACAAACTAACACAATTCTAACCTAAACAGATACTAAATGATTGAATTAACAGCTAAACATATATCAAACTATGCCTCAAACATGATACAATTTACACTTATCAATGTGGGCTACTTGTCTCTACATAAAGAATAATGTACATATATTGCTTCCTTTTGGTGGAAAAGGTTAAAACAAAACTTAGCCACTAATGCAACAAGGATTTGTCACATGTAAGAAGGTTAACAATGATAAAATATATCATAAGCTGCCTTCATGTGTATTGTTCAACCACATAGTTCTTTCCAAATGCATTATAAAATCACTAGAAAAATTATAAGAGCTTTCCTATGGGGAGGCATAAGGGAGGCAAAAGTGGTGGCAAAGGTATACTGGTAAGAGGTTTGTGAACCTATGGATGAAGATGGGCTCAGAGTAACTAAAATAAGTATTACAAACAATCCTAATTGCAAAAAGATCGCAGAGATTACTAGAAGGAAAAGATACCCTTTTGATACGATGGATATGTGTATAGGACATCAATTCTAAAACAAAATGCTCATGATTTATGTCTTAGTTAATAAAGTTAAAGGAGACTAGTAAAATTCATCAAATGTAAGATAAGGAATGGGAAAACAGCCTCTCTATACTGTGACAACAAGACCAAGGAAGGCTCCTTTCAGCAATCTAATATTTGAGTACATATGTCAAATAGATTTCCAAATAATGCCAAAGTGAATGAATGGATTATAGGTAGAAATTGGATCAACATGTAGGTGTAGGATATGGAAAGATAGAACTCATAGATGTTTTCAAGGTGTAGAGGGCATAAAAAGGTGCTTACTATGAGGCAACACGATAAAGGAGATGAATAGTTACTCAACATAAGAAGAGAAAGATGTAAGCAAAGATCATTTACACTATAATAAATAGTCGGAGCATAAATGGAGGAACATTAAGATAGAAAATAAAATATCTTGAAAGGTTTAAATTTGTCAACAATAGTATTTATAAGAGGGTTAGAATGTAATAGTTGTGATTATATGTATTGATAGGAACGTATTAGTTTCATCAAGTTACATACTCTTGTCAATTGTATATCCAGATTTCTTAATATAATCTAACTTAAAAAAAGTTGAAATTAAATTTTTTTCTTTTTTTAAAGTTACGAACAAAAGAATACAAATAGTAGACTTGATTAGCAATAGCTCAATAAACTTAATCTTTGCCTGAAAATATTCTTAAGAAAATTGTTATACTAGCAACATACCCACTTATTCTCTCCAAAAAAAAAGAAAAGAAAAACATGATGGTTAACTTTCAACAAGTCCTGGTCAATAACGAGCCATTGAATAAAATTAAGAGGTAAAGATTTTACCGGACTAAAACAGAAAAATGCTTTTGATGTCAAACTCAACTTCTCTTCTTTCCCTCGCACGTGTACTCTCTGCATATCTTCGAGTCCTAGCCGGTTCCAATTTGACTATTTTCCCAGTCCCAATCCACTCATTTTCAATAAGTGACTGAAAAAACTACGAGGCAAATTTGAGTTGGTAAGAGTTTTTTTTTTTTTGGTTTAAATGAGGTTATGGGTTCAAACTCTTTTTATGTATGTAGTCGTTTAAAATTTGGAATCAGAGCTTTGCTTCCCACGAAGAATCTATCCGGTTTGAGTGAAAATTAATCTAAGTATAAATTGCTTAAAGGTGTCTTCTCATACTTAGGACTTACTTAGAATACTTCGTTGGCAAAAAAAACGAAGTGACTGAAAAAGGTGACGGAACTAAAACATAGTTTTAAAATATTAGTAATTTAACAAAGATGCGAATAAGGGTCAAGAGAGAAAAACTAATTTATAATCATCCAGGGAAAGTGATTGATTACAAAAGAAAATCAGTAACAGCCGTCGGATCAGCAAGCTCTCTCCTTCGTTGTGGTTTTGTTTTAGTTACTAAAGCCAAAAGCATGCATCTCTCTCTCTCTGTGGACTCTGTATGCCTTCTGTGCTAGAGGAATCTCCCTCTCTCCCTCCTTTGTTTTACTATTATTTCCTCAACCAAACGCCCATTGTCCACGGCTTTGGTTCTATTATTTGTTCGGTAAGTTTCTTTTCTTTGTTATTGATTCCTGTATGGCGCTCATTTCTTGGTGATCTCTTTTTTTATTCATTAGGTCTTTGTTGATTTTGCTTTCTTTTTTTATCTGGGTTATTTCTGTCTTTCACTTCTGCTGCAATCTTTGTATGGCTCCTGAGTAATTTGAGGAGACCTGAGAGAGCAGAGACGGCTTTTTGTTTCCATTTTTGGGTTGCTTCGGGTTTGGGGTACTAAGAATACTACAGATTTGGAACTTTAACGTTTCTAGTTTTCAATCATGAAAATTATAATTTTTTTGTTTTAAAGTGATCAGGGTTTTCTTTTGGGTTAGCAAATTTTCTGAGATTGATAAATAAGATGAAATCTTTTGATGAAAATTGTGTTGCCATTACTTATTTGTTCATGTATGTGGCGATGTTTGTGAATGTTATAGATTTGTAATTTGCAAGGTAAAGATGGTTTCGATGATGGATGGTAGTCAGTGATCGCTGACGAGCAAATTCTTGTATTGGCCTATCTGTTCTTCCTTCATCAGCTGTAAATGGGCTGTTTTAGTTCTAAAGTAGCCAGACAGTTTCCCGGACACGAGGATCCTATTCCTCTCGCATCTCAAACTGCCTGTAAGTTGTACTTATCTAATTCACTTGTTACTTGGTTCTTTGAACTATGATTTTGTGAACTGCATGGTTTTTTACGCTAGTTTTTAGTAAGCGATAACCAATTCTAAAGCGTCCAGTCTTTTGTGATTTTTCAATTCAGCGTCCAATCTTTTAAATTTTTTAATTGAGTGATCAACCTTTTAAAACTATAGTAGTTCAAAACTTCAGCTCTATTTGTAATTTGTTGATTTGACTAATGAAACTGTTGTTCTTCATGAGAAATTCAAGTCTGCCTGAAAAAATAGTGGCTATAGTTAGACTAGAGTATAAAGAATTTTTTCAAGTGTACACTTACATATCATGAACAACAAAGATTTCATTAGCCAAGCCAGTCAATTACTAACAGAACTGATGTTTTAAAGTGAATTTTTAAGTTTTTAAAAAGTTGGTCACTCAATTGAAAATTTTAAAAAACTTAGACACGAAATTTAAAAAAAATTCTAAAAGGTTTTACACTTTAGAATTAGTTATTCCTTTTAGTCATTCACCTAAAACTAGAGAGAATATTACCCCTTCCAACTGTTGCCATTTCTTATTCAGTTTCACAAAACTTCAGTATGTAGTCTTTCATATTCTTGAAGATGTGAACTTAATTTTTCATCATGTGCATTTTATTGCTCAAGTATGCCTAAACAATTACACTGCTCTGTTGTTATACATGAGGCATTACTGGTGGCAGTTTATGAAAAAACAAATGAAAGCCAAATTCTTAAGAGAAATTACCATTCTAGCTACAGAGTCAGCTAGAGTGATATTAGCTCCAGAAACATGTGTAACCTGTACTTCCCATCACTGTTTCAAAACTCTCTTACGTTCAGTAAAAAGAAAAAAAGAAAAAAAGAAGAGAGTACAGGCGCGGGACATGGGAAGACCTCAATATAGGCCACTTATGAATCTGTCAGTTAGATCTGACCCAAAACCCATGCCAGTTTTCCATAGTGCTTATCGGATTTCAATCTTTATGTGCTTGCTTGCGAATATTTTACAGTATTTACTTCTGTTTTATGGCTATGATACTTGAGTCTCATATGTTGACTTCTTCCCTTTTTTGGCTTGTATTCATAGGTCAGTAGTTCAGTATTATGTTTTGAGCTGCAACCACCATTAAAGAAAAAAAGAAATTGAGAAAGTTTGCTGAAATTCTCTTTCATTGTTCATATTAAGGCAGTCTTAAATTCTCCTTATTTTATGCAGTGTTCCATTTGATTTCATCCTCCTCTTTTGCTTTTTTTTTAATTTTTTATTTCTCAATTCCTCAGTCAGTGTCAGTGAAGTTGAAGCCCTTTTTGAACTGTTCAAGAGCATTAGTAGTTCTGTTGTTGATGATGGCTTGATAAGCAAGGTAATTAACATTTTTCTTCCATGCATTTTGTAGCTCTTTTCTGTAGTTCCTTTTCATCTGTCCTGGTGTTTCTCCTCTCTACTAGTGCAATTCAAAGAGATATTCCAAGTATGTGATTCACTGAAATGTTAATTGAAACATGCTGCATTTTCTTACAAATGATGAATCCCATTTGTCTGTCCTATATCATTTTAGAAAGAGTTTATATAGCTCATTTCTTTTTGCTAGCAGAACAGATCTTTTTTGCATTTGATTATGCCAACAGATATTCAATTGACATGATTTGAAGTCTTCTCTCATCATATTCATGTGATTTTGCATTGATTGCAGGAAGAATTTCAACTTGCTCTTTTCAAGAATAGAAAGAAAGAAAATCTCTTTGCAAATAGGGTAATGGTCCTTATACTCTGTGTTTCTTTCTTTATCAACACTTCAAAGGCTTTATATGATTTAATTAACAACCTGCATTTTGTCACTCTTTTATCATGTTCATCTTTTCAACCTTTTACTGGATTTTATGAGGCATGAAACCCGGTTTGTAAATTTTTTGTTATAAAATAAAACTCAAAAAAGATAGTGCTCCAAGAAATGTTAATAGTGCTCCAAGAAATGTTCAATCACTAATGCCCTTGTATTCTTACTATAAATTGTATCATTGTAATCACTAATGCCCTTCTATTCTTACTGTAAATTGCATTATGTGAAATTTCTTTACTGCTTTTCCAATTTGTACTGTAGATCTTTGACCTGTTTGATGTTAAACGGAAGGGAGTCATAGATTTTGGTGACTTTGTTAGAGCACTTAATGTCTTCCATCCCAATGTCCCACAGGAAGACAAGATAGACTGTAAGTTAAAATATATTGAATATATCATTTTCTGCATCTTGGTCTTGATCTTTGATATGCCCTACATGCATTGGCATATGCTTACACTTACTGTTTTCATTCACCTTGTAGTCTCATTTAAGCTTTATGATCTGGACAATACAGGATTCATTGAGCGCCATGAGGTATGAGGTTGCTCACTTGCATTTAAATATAATCTATGAAGAAGAATCTGAAAAGTTGCTTGGATGACTTGAATTTTCTTATGGTTGGGTGAACTAGTTGAGGACATTAGTCTATTTTCTACAGGATCCATCCTGTCCTCTGAGAAACAATGCAGAACCATAATTGAAAATTATACAGTATGTAAGTTGTAGCTTGTGTCCTGGTAGCTTTTTGGTCCTTGGTTTGGTTAATATTGCAACTTAATAGGGAAATATGTGAGTCTCCCCCAATTAACTAAATCTTGATGATCTGGTAATATAACAAAAACGGGTGGATGGTTTTGGATCAACTTGAAATTGGTGCAATTCATTCTAATCTAAGAATGGAAAAAATAATTCATATTTTTTTGTGGATAGTTAGCATAAAATAACAATGTCTATTAATCTATCAAAAACATTCTAGTGGATCACATTGCTAACCTATGTTTGCTATTTCAGCTGGCATTCATCTTCATTTTGTACTCAGTGTATGGAAAATGCATTTGCAGATCATTATTGCCTAATTTGAATTTTCTATTTGAGATGCAGACAAAAGTTTTTTTTTTAATTTTGCTCATAGTTCTGCTATCTTTTAATGAGTATAAATTACGTTACCTGTTAGGTATAAAGATCTTAGTTATCAGGCCAAGCATTTTTGATAAAAGTTCATATCAGCTATCTACCTGAGTGTGACTAGATGCAACTTATCAGTTTGCAAGTTTGGTTATATTAAAGAATGAGTTGCATCTCATCTTCCAGAACTGTTTTGTTCATTGATTATCCTTCGTTTTAAACTTCCTGCAGCCATCTTCATTGACTGTACTTATTGACAGGTTAAGCAAATGTTAATTGCTCTTCTCTGCGAGTCTGAAATGAAGTTGGCCGATGACACAGTTGAAATAATTCTTGATAAAGTGAGTTGATGTAGATCTGATTAACTGGCTGTCGGGTTTGCTTTTTCTTGTAACTGTTCAGGCATTCGCAATTCTTGTTCTCTTAGGCAGAAGCTGATTGCAGCTTTTGTTATAGTTTGTGGATGGCTTGTTTTTTGATAACCGTGCAACATAAAATTTCCTTCTCATTTTCTGTGAATAGACTTTCTTGGAAGCCGATGTGAATAATGATGGGAAGATAGACCAAACTGAATGGCACAACTTTGTCCGTAAAAATCCATCATTGTTGAAGATCATGACGCTCCCATACTTGAGGTAAAGAACCAAATTTCTGTAGTTTGCTGTTTGATTGCTTTCATAATCCGTTAAATGTCTAAATCAAATGCAGGGACATCACAACAACATTTCCAAGTTTTGTTTTTAACTCTGAGGTGGATGAAATAGCCACGTGAAATGAAAATATGATGTAACATAGATGATACTGCAATTGGTACAAAATATTGCATCTTTTTTAATTTTTGGTTTGGACAGAGGGAGGTATGTTTTGCCAAAATTATTCTGCTCATTTCTAATGCAAATAGTAAAAGCGCAGCAATTTGTTCGATGCAAAGACGGTTGTTTCTGTTTTCTAACATCCTCCTCCTACAAAGTATCTTCTAAAGGAATTAAAAAAAGAAACCACTGTTATTTTTAACGCAATTCTCTCTCTCCTTGTTCCGCCAGGCTAGCGAGTAGACATTGTTATTCATGGCTTCCTTTCTTTAACAGGGTACTTGGCTAAAAAGGGAAACCCTGAATGCTCCCTCGTCCATCCACTCCATCGCTTTCCCATCATTGGCATTTATAATTAGTTCTAGTTAGATTATAGTATTTTTGGATAGTCCATTTTCTAAAATATTCAAATTAAACTAAAGAGTAGTAGATAATTTAGATGAAGTTGAAAGTTTTTATTTGCTATTTATCACGTTAGTGTAGATGTCGCGTAAGTAAGTTCTTCCTAGTAACGTGTATCCTACTATCACACGTGATGTACATGTAATATAATTGAACTCACTTTTTAAAAATAATTTTAAAATATTATTAAAATTTTAAATTATGATTATGTTACTAAAACTATAACTAATATTAAAAATACTAATTAACTCAAATAATTTTACTTAATTAACTTAAATTTAATTAAAAAAACCTTGTTCTCAAATTACATAACCTAAAATATGAAATTCATCTTCTCCCTCTCACATTGTCTCCCCGAATGATCTAAAAATTGGATGGGGTCGATAGGTTCTAGCGGTTTAAGTACTAACTGGAATGCTTTTTGATTCGGCTTTTACTATTAACCTTTGTGACTGGCCGGTTTCTTCTAAACCCTAAGAACTGGATGGTTTTCTTGATGCTCAAATACTGGATTAGTATGGAAAGATGAGAGTTTTGAGTGATTGACACTTGAGAAATCAATAGTAAAAACATATCTGAAACCAAGATTGAGCAGATGGGTAGAGTTTGGCACCAGAAACAAAACAAAAGCTTGAAATAGACAAATCAATGGAAGATGGATTTAACTCAAAGCTATAACTTTGATAAATTGTATATCAAAATGTCTGAAAGCAAAAGAAACGGGAGAGAAAAAGGAAAGAAAGTTTGGGTAATATAATAAAAAAGACAATAAATACGTTATGATAGTTTAATAACTTTATATAGATGTCGTCACTCCCTTCCCTACACTCCCCTCTTGTAGTGTTAGACACTCATCAGTCGGATGGCTTGTGTTTGAACATATTCCACATGCTTTTACTTGTGCTTGTCTAATTGCAATCTGTCTAACAAAGATGTTAGTTCATCTAAACGATGTTCGATAAATGAAGTACTTGCCTCATTTACACGTTGAATATCATTGCGAGTGTCGAATTGTTGAGTGTTAATGGTCATCCGCTTAAGTAGAATCCTGGCTTCGATAGGGAGCTTCTCACACAGTGCCCCACCACTCGACTCAACAACCAAACTCTTATCCACCGATAGTAATTCTTCATAAAAATACTAGATGAGAAGTTGCTTTGGAATTTTGTGGTGAGGGTAGTTGACAAACAACTTCTTAAAACCTTCCCAGTACTCGTAAAGAGACTCTCCATTATGCTACTTGATACCACAGATTTCCTTTCAAACACTCGTTGTCTTTGATGCTAGAAAACATTTTTCTAGAAATAGTCTCTTAATCTCTAGCCATTCACACTCCCATAAAGGTAAATCAAATAACCAATCATTTGCTACATCTTTTAGTGAGAATGAGAAAGCCCTCAATATGATTTACTCGTCTGTCACTCTTGGATGCTTCTTGCTTAGACAAACCACATTGAGCTCCTTGAGATGCTTATGTGTATCCTCACCTGCAAAACCATGAAAATTAGGTAATAAATGTATTAACCCATATTTTAGCTCAAAAGTAACATGGTTGGCAAAATTTGGAAATATAATAGATAAGGGTTTTTGGGTTAGGTCTGGTGTAGCCAACTCCCTTAGCGTTCTCGGATTTGCCATCGTCTCTTCGGATTCAGGTTCTGGTTCTAATTCCAAAGTTGTTTTTACTTCTCTTCGTAATCTCCACAGTGTTCTCTCGATTTTTAGATTAAGTTACTCAAGTTCTTTACGAGGAGATCTGGTAACTACCATATACCAACAATAACAAACGTTTAAAATTAACAAATAACGAAGAGAAACAATTATAAACAAAGACATACAAAACACTAACTAAAATAAAAAATGAAAATTAAATCACCATACACAAAGCACTTATCAAGTACATTGCAAAATTTACTTAGCTCTACAAGCTAAAAACTTGTAGAAGTGGTGAGTCGAGATTGTATCTATAGGAAATGTTTGGTTCATTGTCGCAATGAAAATAATTGATGCAAAGGAAATAAAAAGGGAGTTTTGAGTTTTATGTAATTGAGAAATTAAAGTAAAATTAAACTAGTGAAAATAAATTATAAAAAATAAGAAATGATAAAAGTGTTGATCGTGTGTAAAGTCCGATACTAGGATCAATCTTGGCCTATACATGATTAAACATATCTCATCATTCTAATGTTTTCACACCTCTCTTCAAACTATTGATTGTCGACTAACGATACGCTCTGCTAATTCCAATTTTTCCTTAAGTTGTGTTTAATTAAGAGATGCTCGTTAATTAAACCTAGCTACCGAATAACCTATGTTATGATCTCTACATTCAATTTGGCAGCTGCATTACGAAGTGGAAAATGGATTAATATAGGGAGTAGCTCCACATGTTTGGGTTATCTAACCTATGTTATGTTGTTACTAACGATTCAAGATCATTAGTGGCTACTAACGAACATAAAACATAATGATTATGGATTATAGTCAACATTCTAGCCGTAGGTCCATAATATAATAATCCAAATAACGAATCGAGATTATTTTTACAAAACTCGATTCAATCAACATAAACAACAATAAAAATTCAAAAAGAGATTCAACATTAACAAGAAGAGCTTAATTGACTCAGGTGTTGATTGCACCTTTGAACTGGTGTTAGGATGTTAGCCTCTCATCTTCTCCATCAATATCCAAGAAGAATAGCTGTTGTTGCCTCTTTCCATCTTAAAAATCGAAGAGAAAATGATGAAGAATAGTTGTTGTCCACTGTTGTCTTTGTTATTCCACCTTGAAAATCCAAGAGAAAATGATGATGAATGGCATCTCTCCACTGTTGTATCCTTATTCCATCTTGAAATCTAAGAGAAATTGATGTTGAATAACATCCATCCACTGATCTCTCGTTATTCCACCCCCACCTTGCCGTCACACAACATGTTTCTTTATATCTTCAAAAGCTAGGTTACAATGGACAACTAGGTTAAATGAATAGTTGGTGACATTGGTAAATGATATCTCATGGGTGTGCGTGGTGTCTCACACCAATAAGATATCTAGCATGGGTGTGAGACATTTATGTTACAGTCGTGAGATTGCTCACGGCTGTGACATTTATTTTAGTTT
This sequence comes from Erythroxylum pelleterianum, assembly GCA_027563865.1. NCBI lineage: Eukaryota > Viridiplantae > Streptophyta > Magnoliopsida > Malpighiales > Erythroxylaceae > Erythroxylum > Erythroxylum pelleterianum. The sequence continues at coordinate 20,277,752 of JAOQMR010000212.1, read as the reverse complement.
AGCCATGAACCACCATGCACCATTCTCCACTTTTATGCTCTATCTTGTCTCTTTTTCTTTTAATCTTTTTCTTCTTCTTGCTCCATGAATACAATAGAGTATAAACATTGAGAAGATGACTCAATGAGTATGCTTTCGGTCACTTTCAATGTTCGCCCCCGAATTTTTTCTTTAGTTAAGCATGATTTAAATAATTATGAGGTTTGGATAGGTGAATTTTTGGGAGTTAATTTTTTTATGTCTATGTTAGTAGAATTTATTTCATGGGTTAGTTGAATTAAAAGTGGTAAGAATGCTAAAAGGTATTTTTGGTAGTTCACTTAAGTTTAAAAACCATAAGGCATTAAAGTAAGGGCAAAGTGGACTTTTCTCAATCATTAAGGGTACAATATGAAGGAAAAAGTGTTGTCTTCTTCCTAAAGAAGAGAAAAACGAAAATAGGAGAGAAAGAAGAGAAATAACAAAAACAAAGAGAGAAAAAAGAGAGGTTTCGGTTTTGAGAGGAAAGAAGGAAGAGCAAGTAGGGTTTCATCTTTTCTTAGCTTTTGAGAGAGAATTTGAGGTTGTTCAAGAAAAGAAAAAGAAAAGGAAGACAAAAGCTTTCATTTGGGCCAAGCATCTCTTCATTTGGAGAAGAGCTAAGGAAAGAACATATTTAATCCTTTGAATTTTTTGAAGGGTTTTGGTTCATGAAGCTTAGGAAATGTATGGGTTTAAATATTCTAGGATCAATTTTAGTGAATGCGTTTTCTTTGGGTTTTCAATTTGAATTCTTATTGAATGAAATTTTGTTATTGTTAAAGGAAATCAAGGAACGCAAGAGGTGCAAGAGGAGAGGCAAGTTTTAAGCAAGGAATTCAAGGTCGGTTACATGTTTATAATTGAGTTAATAAGCCTTTAATGTTTCTTTCAAATAATGGAAATAAATGATTTCAGCTACTTTATAAATGTGCAATTATTGCTTTTTAAATGCTTTGAGAACGTGTTACATGTTTATGGTGGAATTTATAAGCCATGAACATTTTTCAAATCAAGAAAGTTAAATGCTTTCAGTTATGTTATAACTGTTGCATTTATTGCTTCTTGAATGAGTTGAGAAATTGCTACATGTTTGGTATGTGAATTGTGTTGATGATTTATGGAAAGAATATGAAAATGATTCTTGAAAAGATATTATGTTTATGAAATCATGTTTTAGAAATGTGTCATTTTGGGCAACATGCTTACAAGTTGTGAAATACATGATTATGTAGGTTTAGTGTGGTCCATATTGTTATGTTAAGTGCACTTTGGTTCTATTAAAGGCTTCTCTCGCCTGCTTGCTAGTGACATGAAGCTCCTTCCTAGGCTCCCTCATGTTTACGAATACGCAAAATCATTATGTGGACCTACCCAAACCATTCTGAATTTCTTACGTGTTTATGATTGGATGACAATTTGATGCATATGTAATTTATGTGTTCATGATATGTGTTGACAAGTTGAGAATTTAGATATCTGAGTTGAGAGATATGATCATTAGAAGTTTGTGATGCTGCATAGGATTGACATACATAACAACTACATTGATTTGAAATTTTGACCCTTTTGGAAGCAAAATATCTTTTTGGCGTCTTGATGGAAGTTGTAGATCTAGATGTCTTCTTGGAAACCATCTTTGAATGACCTTAATTTGATATCTCTAGTGAAAGTTATGCCCTTTTTACCTGTTGGACCTCGATTCCGGAGCCCAACGGACTAACCACATAAGCCTTGAACTGATAATCCTGAAGGGTCACTTGCTGTCCAACCACATTGGTGGCAAGCGCACCCTAGTCAAACTTCAAAATTATAAGTTGACTTCTTCATATAACTTGTACCTTTTTGTCTCTAGATTGATTTTGGCACAAGAAACACCTCAATTGGAGTTCTACAACTCAAGATATCATCAAATTACCAACATGTAGTCATAACCCGATCATACTCTCTCTATCGACCTCTTACTTGCTTTAGTGCAAACTTCCTCAATTTAACTCCAAATGTTACAACATTTTAAAGGTAATAAGATATATGTCTTACAAAACTATTGGTCTAAGTATCACCTCAATTGGAGGTCAGATGAGGGAGCTATGCCCTAAACAATGGACTATGTTCATACCCAAAATCCATTTTGACCTCTCTTGGCGCGAATGCCATAACGTTTAGCCTAGATGTCGGATTGCGTTCGTTTTTATATCATTAGAAAGAAGAAATCTAGAACTACAACTTTGCTGAAGACCACAAAATCTAATTCTGCCTCTAAGATACCCAAAATTCAACATCTTTCTAGTGCATGTCCGTTTAACGGACATGGCTCGAGCTTTGGAGGCCAATTTGACCCGAGGCTGTCCGTTAAACGGACATGTATGTCCGTTTAACAGACATGAAGTGGCCAAAGGGTGTTTTTCCATCCGAGAAGGTCCGTCCGTTTAACGGACATGGGGACTTCCCAAGCCCCCATGCCACTCCAAAACTTGACCAAAACCTATCCCAAACATCATGAACACTTCCAAACATCCAAAATTCAACCATTTCAAAGCCATAACACTTCATAACCACTCCAACACCATCTTCAACTCATCAAATTCTCAAATCCCAATTCAAAAGGTTCATCAAAACTACAAATACCAAACATTCATTCAAGCTATCTTAACAACCAAAACATAAACAGCATCAAAACTTGCTACATCGATATTTCCTTAATTCGACATCCAATAATCGCAAACTGGGAATCGTTGGAAAAATCAAATGATTTCCTATAACTTTCCAAGAGACAACATCCATGAAATATACACAAATTTCCCAGAATTTCCCCAAGAATTTCTGAACACGATCATCCCACATGAAAAACTGGAAATAGCAAAAGTAAAAACTTGAATTGGCATAAACATCTATAATGCATATATATATATCATTTACATCAAAACCAATGTTTTACAATGCTTTAAAGGGCATTTCAAACCTCTTACAATATGAGTCAAAATACAACTTACAAAAGCAATGATTTTCTTAAAATGCAACCTAAAGTATTGTTTTACAATTTTGAACTTCAAAAGATCAAAATAACAAAAATGCAAATCGGAGTGTCGCCTTGCTACTCGTCTCGATCACTCGCTAACTTGGTCGTCACCTGTGGTGGGGAAAGTGGGGGGTGAGCTAATGCTCGTGGGTAACACATTTATACTCGGTAATAAGCGGAAAACCCTTTTCAAATAGTTTCAATCATAACCAACCTTACAAAAACATGCATTTTCTTAACTTTGCCAAAACATTCACAATTTCACAATTCAAGCAATTTCAAACTTGTCATCACATATAATCATATAAACACATCATAATTGGTTTGGTAAGTCCACAATTCATGACGAACTACACAATTCCATAAAACGGCCTTGTGTAGTCGTAAACTTGAGGAGTCCTAAAAGGAACTCCATGCCTCTTGCGGGCAGGTGGGATAAGCCTTTTTCATGGTCGACGTGCACGTGACATTTTCTTGGGTGGACTTGACCTAACCCACATAACATGTAATCCATGCATAAAAACTGGATTTTTTCCAAAATGGCAATTTCTTGAAAGCATGTTTCATGCTCCACAATTCATCAATCACATTCATAACCCAAACAATAAAAGTCATATCTATTCAACTCAATCAAAAACACTCATCATGACAAATTCGAAGCAATTTCCAATATTCTCACACAACAACCAACATAAAGCAACTTTTAAACATTCTAAGCATATTTAACGCTCATTTTCAAAATAGTTGGAAAATCACTTATTTCATTTGACTTATTAACACAAATATAAAGATGTAACCCACCTCAAATCCTTGCTTATCTCTTGGTCAACTTGGCCTCTCCTCTTGCTCCTCTTGCCCTCCTTGAAATTCTTCAATCAACACAAAATTCCCAAATCAACATATCTCAAATAGGAAAACCTAAAAGACCCATTACATGAAATTGACCATAGAATCACTAAACTCATCTATTTCTTAAGCTTCTTAAACCAAAACCCAAACAAAAGCTAAAACTTGAAACCATGTCTTACCTTGGATCTTTACCCAATCAAGGGGTTTCTTGTACCTAATTGAAGCTTGAACTCTCTTCTATCTTTTTCCTCTTTGAAGTTTCTCCAAAAATCCCCTTGATCACTTAGAAAATCAAAGACCTAAATTTCTTCCCCTTTTTCCTCTTCTTTCTCTCTTCCACGTAACTTTCTCTCTCCTCTCTCCCTCTCAATTCATCCCTCCTTGTTAAAATGCAAGACTCAACTCTATTTTCTTGCTTTTATACCATTCTAAAGAGGAAAGGTCCAAATTGCCATTAATGAATGGCCTTAGTTCTCAAAGGTTTAAGTGATAAGCCCAAATTACCCTTAATGAGCCTTACCAAATTCTAACACATTAATAACATTAACTCATGCCACCTAACCTTATTAATGCATTAATGCATTAATGCTACAATGCTAATTAATCCCAACACAATTTAACTTACCAAGACACCAAAATCATCTAATCATGCTTAATTAAATAAAAAAAATTTGAGGGGCCAACATTACCAAAATAGGTTTGAGGAAGAAAAAAGTGAAGTCGTGATCACGACCTTGTGGAATTTTCACGGCAGGTTTTCCCAAACCTGAACACCTTTGACTCTTTTGGTCATAACTTTGTTATCCGACCTCCAAATAACTTGATTCTTAAGCTAATAGATTCCTAACACATTTCTCTATCTCTTCATAAAAATTTATAGCTTTTGGTATTGATTTGAAAATGATTGATTGAATCAAAGTAAGGGTATCGGTTGGAAGAGGATGAATTGGATATTTTACTAAACATACTTCGCTTTTTTAAAGATATCTTGATCTGTAGAGCTCCAAATGAGATGGTTCTTGTTTCTAAATAAATTAGAGACATAGAGTTACGAATTTTTTGAAGAAGTCAAATTGTAATTCGGGTTTGAAGATTCCCAAAATCTGTTCTGAAATAAGAGAAATAAGTTTGATTATGGTGACTAAATGATGGGGGCACACCACCATTGTGGGATGCGCGTTTGGATGTCACTTAGGACGTCGGCCACCTATCTTGCAACGACGGGGTTCCCAACATCCAAAAATGTACCTAAAATCAAATATGAGCTAAAGTGACTATCTTAAGCATTTTAAGGAATTAATCATTAAGTGTAATGGATTAAATGTATCAATATTTAAGCACATATCAAATATATACTGTTTAATGTCAATGGCCAAAAATTGCAATTATATATGGTATCATATAGTCCATATGAACGTATGAAATTCAACCTTTAATATGTCCAAAACGTTATAGCCAAAATTGATTAGGTAAAATATGCACTTGTATTATCTTAGTCTATATGGAATATAAGTACATCAAACAAAATATAAAACAAAACCAATATGGATAGATACTCTAAAATCCTTCACAAAGTTCCTTTATCCACTCATAATCATAACCTTTCTATAAAGGAAAAAAGTAGATTAGAATTGTTCTAAAATAACTATGCTCATAAATAGGTTTGTATATCTAAAGAATGAAATATTGATTACTTTATTGTGATCTGCATTTATTTAAAAAATTAATGTATTCAGAAACTAACATTATAAAGATACAACATTTTTTACGAATAAAGTCAAAAGGCAAACTTTTGAATCCACATTAGGCTTACTATATTTGGAAATAAGAAAATAAGCAAACCATATTTGACAATATAATAATCACATATATATTACCAACACAAACAAGAAAACATATACCTCTTTATAGACACAATTGTAATTATTGCTGATATGTTTTTTTAATGATTTGGAATTGCTTTTCACTATATTTTCTCTTTTCGTTCATAAGTCTTCGTCTAATGCTTTTTCAAAAAAATTGACATAAACTTTGCTACAACAAACTTGGTTGCACATATTTGCTGTTGGAAAATCCCGGTCCATGTATCATATACACGGGGTGCGGAAAATAAAATTTTTTGTTGCCAGGACCTTCCCGAAAGCCAGGATCCATGTGTCTGTATGCAAACTCAAACCTAAATAGCCAATAGAGACTATCTTTAAAGGTATCCACGCAGAGATCAGAAAACCTAACCGGGGCAAACCCTTTTGACCCGGGAATAGCTAGAACAAATTAA
>JAOQMR010000212.1:20223152-20245232 GCA_027563865.1 Erythroxylum pelleterianum | reverse complement strand
TACATTAATTACATTAACAAATAAGGTAACTAAATCGGCAAGTTGGCAAATGATTGATTAACTGAATCTTCTGACATTGCAATGCATGATAGATTCAAGAACAAATATTCTTTCATAATGAATGGGAAACCAATCACTCTTGCACCATTTACCCCTAGACAAGTATATGGATATCAAATATAGAGTTAAAAGAGGGAGTGACACAACAAGAGAGAGTGAAGTTCATAGTAAAAAGAAACAAAATAAGAGTGAAAAGAAAGAAGTGGTTGAACTCAAGAGGAGAGGAAAAGAAGTAACTTTTGAGTGGAGATGAAAAAGGAGAAGATCAAGAGCGCAGTGAGAGAAAAACTAGGAAGCATGCAGCCTTTATGCAAAATAGAGTGATGTCAAGAGGGTTGTGTTTTCAAATAAGCCAATATTGTACTGTTGTACAAAAAGGCTTATTTTAATACTAACGAACTTAACATTTCTTTGCCTAGTGTCGCTGTTTCTTTATTGCAGGAATTTGAGGATGTGTTTCCTGAAGATGTTTCTAGTAGATTGCCACATATTAGAAGAATAGAACATCAAATTGATCTTGTTCCTGGTGCTTCAATCCCAAACCGACTATCTTATAGAAGTAATTCCGAGGATACAAAGGAACTTTAAAGGCAAGATGACGAGTTGATGGTAAAAGGGTATATAAGGGAGAGCATGAGTCCATGTGTATTGATTGTAGAGCTATCAACAACATAAAGGTAAAGTATACACATACTATCCCTAGGCTTGATGATACGTTGGATGAATTACATAGATCACATGTTTTTAGTAAGATTAATTTGAAAAGTGGTTATTGTCAAATTAGGACGTGAGAAGGTGATGAATGGAAAACTGCTTTTAAGACTAACTATGGTTTATATGGCTTGTAATACCATTTGATTTTGCTAATACACCAAGTACTTTTATGAGGTTAATGAATCATGTGTTGCGTGCATTCAAAGGCAAATTTGTTGTAGTCTATTTTGATGATATCCTAATTTATAGTGAGAATATGGATAAACATTTAGAACATTTAACATTTGTTTTGAATGTTTTGAGAAAAGAGAAGCTTTATGCCAATCTTAAAGTGTTCTTTTTGCATGGATAAGATTGTTTTTCTTGGTTTTGTTGTAAGTGGCAGGTGTTGAGGTTGATGAAGAAAAGGTAAAGGCTATCCAAGAATGGCCAACACCTAATTCCATAACAAAGGTAAGAAGTTTCCATGAGTTGGCTAGCTTTTATACGCTTTTTGTTAAAGATTTTAACACCATTGCAGCACCACTCACTAAAATAAAACTATTGGTTTTAAGTGGAGTAGTGATCAAGAGCATGCATTCAATTTGATTAAAGATAGGTTGTGTTTAGCACCTTGTTTAGCATTGCCTAACTTTTCAAATAACTTTTGAGATTGAGTGTGATGCCTCAAGAATAGGTATTGGAGTTGTTTTGATGCAAGAGAAGGGTTCAATTGCCTATTGTACTGAAAAACTCAATGGGGCAACTTTGAATTACCCGACTTATGATGAGGAGTTTTATGCTTTTGTGAGGCCATTGCAAACTTGGCAACACCACCTTTGACCCAAGGAATTTGTGATACATACAGATCATAAGTCATTGAAACATCTCAAGGGACAAGGTAAGTTTATGACATGCCAAGTGGATGGAGTTCATTGAAACATTCCCATATGTCATCAAGTACAAGCAAGGTAAGGAGAACATTGTGACTGTTGCAATTTCAAGGAGGTATGCCTTACTCTCTAAACTTGATACAAACTTACTTGGTTTTAAGTACATTAAAAGAATCATATGCTAATGACCATAACTTTTCTAGCATATTTGGGGCATGTGATAATGGAGCATTTGGTAAGTTCTATAAGCATGATGGTTCCTTGTTTAGAGAAAGTAAGTTGTGAATCCTCCATCTTCTTTAAGGGAATTATTTGCGAGGGAGGCACATGGTGGAGGTTTAATGGTGCATTTTGGGATTAGAAAAACCTTAGATGTTTAAAGTGATCACTTCGTTTGGCCACATATGAAAAGGGGTGTAGAGAGACTTTGCGAGATGTGCATTACTTGTAAACAAGCTAAGTCTAAAGTTATGCCTCCTAGTTTGTATTCTCCTTTACCTATACCTAATGAACCTTAGGTTGATATTTCTATGGATTTTATTTTAGGTTTACCTACGTCAAAAGGGGGAAAGGATTCAATTTTTGTTGTTTTAGGTTTACGTAGGTCAAAAGGGGGAAATCAAAGATGGCTCATTTCATCCAATGTCGTAAAGCTGATGATGCAACACATATCGCTGATTTTTTCTTCAAAGAGATTGTGCATTTGCATGGCATTCCAAGAAGTATTGTTAGTGACAAAGATGTGAAAATCTTACGCTACGTTTGGAAGACTTCATGGGCAAAGATGGAAACTAAGTTCATGGGCAAAGATGGAAACTAAGTTATTATTTTCAACATCTTGTCATCCCCAAATCAATGGTCAAACTCAAGTTGTTAATAGGACCTTATCTACCTTATTGCGTGCCTCATACAAACGAATTTGAAGAATTGGGAGTCGTGTTTGCCCTATGTTGAATTTGCTTACAATATGAGTGTCCATTCGGCAACAAACTACTCTCCTTTTGATGTTGTGTATGGGTTTAATTCATTAACGCCATTGGATTTGATACCAATACCAATTGAGGAAAGGGTTAGTTTGGCTGGAAAGAGGAAGGCAGATTTGATCAAGGCAAAAGTAAGGCTGAATATTGAGAAGAGGACCAAGCAATATAAAACTCAACTAACAAGGGGTGGAAGAAAGAGATATTAGAGCCTAGTTATTGGGATTGGGTTCATGGGCAAGGAAAGAATTCCACAACGACGAATGGTCCATTTCAAGTGTTTGCAAAGATCAATGACAATGCCTACAAATTGGACCTTCCAAGTGAATATGGTAATGTAAGTGCTACTTTTCATGTTGCTGATTTATCTCTATTTGATGCATGTGATGATTCAAGGACGAATCCTTCTGAAGAGTGGGAGGATGATGAGAACCAAGCTAGCCTAAGCAAAGCTCTAAAGGATCCATTGAGCATTCAAGGAGCCCCAGTTATAAGAGATGGAGCCAAGAAGATAAAGGATGTTATAAATGGGCTAATTGAAGGGATATGGACTAAACAAGCTCTAATTAGCTTGGAAAGGATTCAAGGCCCAATAGATCTAATTCAAGCCGAGTCAAGAAGCCCAATAAGTAAATAAGTTATTCTAACCTGTTCCAACCATTTCAAGACATGTTCAAACTGACCAAGATTTGTGAGAAACAATAAAAAACTAGTGCAAGTTGTCCCAACAAATTAGGAGTAGTTTTAGGCATCAAATATGTTTTATGCATCAAAAACATTTGCAAGTTGTCTCAACTAATTATGAAAGATTTTAGACATCAAATAATGTGTTTTCCTCTTGTTTCTTGTCCAGACCAGCTGTTAGAATTGTATTTACCCTATGATTAGCTTAGATCATGGGTTTCACACTACTCAAATGAGTTTTGAATTTTTTTGAAGTGTCTTGAACAATACAATGCTTGCCTTTATATAGGCATTTAGGTTTTAGTTAATTAAGGTACGAAAACACCTTAATTGAATAATTTGACTAGAATAAAAAATCACCCATGATTTAAGCTAATCATAGTATGAACACAATCTTAACAACTGGTCTGGACAAGAAACAAGAGGAAAACACATTATTTGATGCATAAAATCACTCCTAATTTGTTGGGACAACTTGCAAACGTTTTGATGCATAAAGCATATTATTTAATGCCTAAAACCACTCCTAATTTGTTTGGATAACTTGCACACGTTTTTGAATGTCTCCCCCAAACCTTGGTCAGTTTAAACATGTCTTGGAATGCTTGGAACAAATTTGAATAACTTAGACACTCATTGGGCTCCTTGACTCAGCTTGGATCAGATTTATTGGGCCTTGAATTCTCTCCAAGCTAATTAGAGCTTGTCTAGTCCATGTTCCTTCAATTAGCCCATTTATAGCTTCCTTTATCTTCCTGGCTCTCGGTGTTGTAATTGGGCCGCCTTAAATGCTCAATGGATCCTTTGGAGCTCTACTTAGGCCAGCTTGGTTCTCATCATTTGTAGTTGATAGAACTACCATATACCAAAGTTGGTAACAAAGCATATAGGATAGAAGATGAGGGGCAGTGTCCAAAAACATATACATTTCATCTTCAAACTTCCTAATCTTGGGATCTCTCTTTTTTGATATTTAGATAATACAACTAGAAGTTATCCATTTGGTTAAGGATCCTTTTCTCATGAATAAATACTATTGGAGCAATCCCTTCAAGGAAACACTTATTCATGACGGCTAAACAATTAATTGAGATTGGCTTCTCCCAAAAAGATCTTTAAAATTTGAAGACAATATAATGGCTTACATGGATATTGAAGTCATAAGTCGATGATTCGGGAAGAAGTTTCCTTAGATCAAAGACCTATCAAAAGGTAAAAAATGGGTCATCAAAATATGAAACATAATAAAGAAAACTAACAAAATAAAGAGAGAACATCTAATAAGTGGTTATGTGTGTTCATTAAAACCATGGTATGTCTCTTTGTGTGTACGTGTGTTGTCTGATATAATATATAGGAAATATAATAAAGGTCAAACACTGTTCATAAGAATAGAGATTTCAGAAAAGTGGTCTAGTCAGTAGCACACAAGGATGATATGTGAAGATTAAGTGGCGATTATGCACAAGATGGTTCTAACTAGAATAGAATGATTAATATGCATGATCCATATAAAACGTAACATGGAAAACTAAACAATAGCCTACACTCTTTAAGGTAAAAAAGATGGGCTTTTTACATTCAGCTATTATAATTTATAACAAGAGTATCAAAGAAGAACAGCAAGGTGTATGGGTCACTACTCCAGTAGGCTATGTCTTCTAATCTTAATTCAGGTTTTCTTTGTTACAATATTATGATCAATATTTTTCCCTATGATGCTTACCAAGAATTTAGGAAGTGTGATCTTTTGGTAAGAGAAGAAGACAACTGAAAGTCAATACATTGTCTTCTAGTGTTTACAAGGACCTTGGTAGCATCCATCTTTCAATTATTTCAACTGCATATTAAGGTGCAACATGAAACATTTTGTTTTCCTCCTATTTCTTGTTATGTGTAAAGAAGTAAGTTCAAAAGTTAATCTTAGCAAGGAAAGAGGGAAAAGGATGGTGATAGACCCTTAATTACGAAATTTTATAAAAGAAAGAAGGGACACGTAGGGTTGAAGGTATATTCTAGAAGGCAGAGAGATGGGCTGCATGAGGAAAAAGGGGACAATCCTAACTAACTTGGCAGCAGTAGGGCCCACTATGTAGGAGTGAGTGGGGTATTTATGTGAAAAGAAGGAAGAGAGAGAGAGGGGAGAGAAAAGATTGAAGAGAGTGGTTAGCCCCTTGAAAGCTAACCTGGAGTGGAGGAGGTGTTGTATGTTTCTGGAGGTTCATTTGAAGAGAGGGTTGAGAGTGTGTTCTTGCGATCCTTCCATTACTACCATATTCTTCTAGTTTTGTTTTTCTGGTCTAGTATTTAAGAGTTCTCCGTTATTTTCTTAGAGAACAGTGGTTGTACTGGATTTTTTGATAATATAGTTGAATAAATATTCAGTAAACTTTGCTAGTGTCCTATCAATTGGTATCAGAGCAGTGACGTTGGGGCATGGTGAATACCAGAATGGAAGCCAAAATAGATCAGGTGGAAAAGGAGCTAGGAACCATGAAGGGGGACATGACCGAAATTAAGGGGTGGTTGATTGAACTAAGAGACTCAATGGCTAGAATGGAAGAAGTAGGTAGAAGGCAGTGGAAGGAAACCATGGTGGAACCGTCGGACTCTGGAGTTGAAGGCAGACGGCGAGAGGTGGCTGAGGAGACGCGTAGCTGTGAAAGATTTAGGAAACTAGAACTACCCATTTTGAGAGGAGATGATCCAATTGGGTGGTTGTTCAAGGTGGAGAGATACTTTGATATAAATGGGGTGACAGAGGCACAGAAGATGGAGGCAGCAGCAGTGTGTTTAGAAGGGAAAGCTCTGAAGTGGTTCCAATGGATGGACGTGAGGAGCCCAGTACGTACTTGGAGGGAGTTCAAGAAGGAATTACTTGAGAGATTTCAACTCTCTCAACAAGGGGATTCATACGAAATGCTCATGGCATTGAGGCAGGAGGGAACCGTGACAGAGTACAAGGAAAGGTTTGAAGCCCTTTCAGCCACAGTAAGGGAAGCTTCGAATGAGTGCTTGATGGGAGCTTTCAAAGCTAGGTTGAAGGCGGGTATACGGGCGGAGCTCCGATTAATGAGGGTACTTTAAAGGGGCTTATGGACTTGGCTCAAGGAGTGGAGGAGAGGGTTGACACTTTAAATTCGCATAGCTGAAGGATCATTTTCTGTTGTGGCTGGTAAAGGTTCAACAACTCTACCCTCAAAAATCTGCCTTAAATCTATCCTACATGTTCCAAAACTAGCTTGTAATCTACTGTCCGTTAGTAAACTGACCCATGACTCTAATTGCACCATTACCTTTTTTGATTCATAGTGTTTTTCAGGACCTAACTTCGAGGAAGATGATTGGCAGTGCTAAGTTGATAGATGGTCTCTAGTACTTAGTTGATGATAACTTGAAGAATAAAGAAGCTCACGGACTAAGTAGTATTCGTTCTACCCCTGCTAAAGAACAGATTTTACTTTGGCATAATAGATTAGGACATCCTAATTTCTCTTACCTAAAAAGAATTTTCCCTCATTTGTTTAAATTTGTGGATTGTTCAAAACTTCATTGTGAGCAATGCATTTTATCTAAAAGTCATAAGATTTCGTACCCTACAAAACCATATCAACCATCTAAACCATTTTACCTAATTCATAGTGATGTTTGGGGTCCATCCTGTGTTAAAACTCTTACCAGGAAAAAATGGTTTGTAACGTTTATTGATGATCATACTCGATTATGTTGGGTCTATTTGATACGTGAAAAATCTGAAGTTGCTCAAATCTTTCAAAACTTCTATACCATGGTTGAAAATCAATTTCACACATGCATTGGTATACTTCACTCTGACAATGGTACCGAGTATTTTAATGAAGTCTTTGGGGAATTTCTTAAGTCTAAAGGCATTGTTTACCAATCTACGTGTGTTAACACTCCTCAACAAAATGGTATTGCCGAGAGAAAAAATAAACATTTACTAGAAGTTGCTCAGTCTATTATGTTTACAATGAATGTGCCAAGATACCTTTGGGGTGAGGCTGTTTTGACTGCTTCATACTTAATTAATCGAATGCCTAGCCGTATTTTACATTATGCAACACCCTTAGATATGTTTAAACAATCCTTTCCTGAAAATAGACTTTACTCTACTCTTCCTCTTCGGGTATTTGGGTGTACTACTTATGTTCACAACTCAAGTAAAGGAAACTCTAAACTAGATCCAAGAGCTGAAAAATATGTCTTCATTGGGTATGCTCCTAGTCAACGAGGTTATAAGTGTTACAATCCTTTAACTCAAAAATGGTTGTCTCCATGGATGTCACATTCCTAGAACATAAAAAAAAATTCCTTCAAGGGGAGAACTCTAATGAAGCAGAAAATTTTTGGGTTACTCCTAAACCCCTACACATTATTGATCATAATATAATTTCTGACAATGAAGCCACTTCTTTAAATCTGTCCATGCCAGAAAATCCAGATTCATTCACAGGGGGAGAAATACTATGATCCGTTCCTAAGGAACGGAATACTGAGCTTTGTGTTTATTCTAAGAGGAAGACTCAAGTAAGAAGTAGAGAACAACCTACAATGCACAGCCCCTCAAATCCCTCAGAGAAGGAACTTGGGAACGATTCAGGTAACCCTTATGCTACTCTACCCCTTATTGTGTCTAGTGATGATCAGCACATACCTACTGACCCACAAAGTACAACTGATATTCCTATTGACCTCCTTGCTGAAAATTACCTACCATAGCATTTAGAAAAAGGGAAACGGGCCTGCACCAATCATCCCATCTCAACGTATCTATCTTATGGAAAACTATCACACAAACATAAATCATTTATTTCTAAAATCACTAATCTGTTTGTGCCAAGAAACATTTAGGAAGCACTTCAAGATCCAGATTGGAGTTCAGCTGTTATGGAAGAAGTAAATGCTCTTGAGAAGAATAAAACTTGGGAACTTGTGAACTCACCTAGAGATAAAAGGTTGGTAGGGTGCAAATGGCTTTTCACTATTAAGTCTAAGGCCGATGGGAGTGTGGAAAGGTAGAAAGATTAGTTGCTAAGGGATTTACACAAACCTATGGCATTGACTACCAAGAGACATTTGCACCTGTTGCAAAGGTAAATACAATACGAGTATTACTTTCCTTGGCTGTAAACTGTGAGTGGACTTTACATCAACTAGATGTAAAAAAATGTATTTCTTAATGGAGACCTTGAAGAAGAAATCTTTATGAGCTTACCTCCAAGTTTTGAGGATACCTATGGGAGAAATAAGGTGTGTAAGCTAAGGAAGTCATTATATGGACTAAAACAGTCCCCTAGAGCATGGTTTGACAAATTTGGAAGGGCTGTGAAGAGCTACAGCTACTGTCAAAGCCAAGCTGATCATACATTGTTCTACAAGCAATCCAAAGCAGGTATGAAATCGATTCTTACTGTTTAGATAGATGACATTATCATAACAGGAGATGATGTATCTGAAATAATAGAGTTGAAGAAAGATTAGCCAAAGAATTTGAGATCAAAGATCTTGGACCTCTAAAATACTTCCTCATAATGGAATTTGCTGGATCCAAGGATGGAATATTTGTGAACCAAAGGAAATATATTCTGGACCTATTGAATGAGACCGGATTACTAGGATGCAAGGCAGCTGATACTCCTATTGAAACTGGTGTAAATTTCAGACCAGTTCAACCCAAAAATGTATTAATAAGGAGAGATATCAGCAACTAGTTGGGAGGAAATTAATATACCTATCACACACCAGACCTGATATTGCCTTTGTCGTGAGCTTAGTGAGTCAATTTATGCACTCACCAGGCCAAGAACATCTAGATGCTGTATACAGGATACTAAGATATCTAAAAGGAACTCCTAGACAAGGTTTAATGTTTCGAAAACAGAACAATCTTCAAATAGTATACTAATCTTGATTGGGCAGGGAGTACTACAGATAAAAGATCAATTTCAGGTTATTGCACATTTGTTGGTGGTAACTTAGTAACTTGGAAGAGGAAGAAACAAAGCGTGGTTGCAAGAAGTAGTGCTGAAGTTGAGTTTCGTGCAATGGCACATGGAATCTGTGAAGTCCCATGGATTAAAAGAATACTGGAGGAACTACAGATTCCTATTTCAGTTCCTATGAAAGTATATTGTGACAATAGCTGCAATTTCTATTGCTTCCGGTTCTTCATGATAGAACAAAACATGTCGAGGTTGACAAGCACTTCATCACGGAGAAAATTGAAGAAGGATTAATTTGTGTTCCCTATATTCCAACATCACAATAGGTAGCTGATATTCTTACAAAGCGATTACACAAGAGGCAGTTCAATGTTCTAGTTTCCAATCTGGCTATGGATGACATATACAAGCCAACTTGAGGAGGAGTGTTGGGAAATATCCAGTTGGATATTTTCTTGATATGATTGACTCCTAAATAGTTAGGAGATCAAGTTTGATATTAGAAATCAGATCTGATATTATGTACATATATTAGGAGATTATGTCAAGATATTAGTTTCCTAGAATAGCCCTATCTATTTCTATATATACTTGTATCTATGTACTAATGTAATTTACGTGAAATACAAAACAGTATAGAAATTCTGCAGTGTTAAACCTCAAGAAATGTGTGTTTGCTAAATTCCGATTAGAGTATCTTGGTCATATCATATCTACCGAAGGTGTGCTAATTGATCCCAAAAAACTAGCCGCCATGGAGAGATGGCCGACACCTAAGAATCTGTGAGCATTAAGGGGATTCCTTGGCTTAACAAGATACTATAGGAGATTTGTAAGAAATTATGGGAAAATGGCTGCACCACTTACGGCTCTTCTCAAGAAAGACGTCTTCTTTTGGAGTAGAGAAACCCAGCAAACTTTTGAAGAACTCAAGAAGGCAATGACCACCGTGCCGGTCTTAGCGTTACCAGATTTTTCCCGACCTTTTGAGTTGGAGACTGACGCTTCAGGGTGGGGAGTGGGGGCGTTACTTATGCAAAATGGACACCCCATTGCATATTTCAGCCAAGCTTTTTCCTCGACTAAGAAGAATAGTTCAGTCTATGAGAGGGAATTAATGGCCATTGTTTTAGCAGTCAAAAAGTGAAAAAGCTCTTAATTTTTTATTGGAACAGCGCAATCTCGGTGAGGATCAACAGAAATGGGTATCAAAATTAATGGGATACAAGTTTGAAATCCATTATAAGCCCGGCAAAGAAAATAGGGTGGCGGATGCTTTGTCTAGGAGAGAGGATAACCTAGAGCTAAAGGTTATCACAGTATGGCATTATGAAGATTTTGGAGGGTGGGAAGAAGTCAAGAAGGACAAGAAGTTATATGCAATTTGGCAAAAGGGGGTTAAAGGAAAACACCTTTCGGATGGATTTGCAGTCAAGGGAGGCAACCTTTTATACAAGGGCCGAATGGTGCTCCCCAAGGGATCCTCAAGAATTTCCCTACTCATGAGAGAATTCCCCTGCACACCTCTTGGGGGCCATTCCCGGTATTTATGAACATACAAGAGCTTATCTACTTTTGTACATTGGGAAGGAATGAAGCAGGATGTTCAACAATATGTTGCAAACTATGAAATATGCAAGCAGTGCAAATATGAAGCCTTGAGCCCAGCAGGACTTCTACAACCGTTGCCCATTCCCAAAAGAGTTTGGGAGGATATTAGCATGGACTTCGTCACAGGATTGCCAAAATCCAACAGGTTTGATACTATTATGGTGGTGGTGAATCGGTTGACAAAATATGGACATTTCATATCCCTTTCTCACCCTTATACTACCAAGGAAGTGGCTGTTGTTTTTGTAAGGGAGATAGGAAAACTACATCATCATCATCATCACACCCAATCCGAAGTCCCGCAACAAAGCAGAGTCTAGAAAGGTCTGATAATACACAGCCTTACCCCTACATAGTAGAGAGGCTGTTTCCAGTAGACCCACATGCAGATGTGACAATAAAAAAAGTGATGCATGTTAAAGAGTAGATAAGTAGAAACTGACGCGCTAAATAATTATGTGAATAAAATACCCAAAAAAATACATAAATAAATAAAACTACATGGATTCCCTAAATCCATTATTTCAGATAGGGATAAGCTGTTCATGAGTTTATTTTGGCAAGAAATGTTCAAGCTTTCTGGAACAACGCTCCAATTTAGTTCTTCCTATCATCCAGAGACGGATGGACAAACCGAAGTAGTAAATCGAGGATTGGAAACCTACCTCAGATGTTTTGTTGGGAGTCAGCCAAGAAGATGGGTGAATTGGTTGTTTTGGACAGAATATTGGTACAATACCAATTTCAATCAATTCGCAAGGATGTCTCCTTTCAAGGCCCTATATGGGAGGGACCCTCCTACCTTATTCAAGTTGGAAGACCTCAATTTGGCTGTGGAAGATGTTAATGAATTATTGAAGGAGAGGAATGCAGTAATCAAGGAGTTGAGGGAACATTTAGCAAGGCTCAACAACGCATGAAGAATACAACAGATAAACATTGAAGGGATGTAGAGTTTGAAGTGGGAGAACTGGTATATATAAAGATAAGACCTTACCAAAGAGGGTGAATGAGAAGTTGAGTCCTAAGTGCTATTATCCTTTCAAGATAACAGAGAAAATCGTCAAAGTTGCCTACCGCCTGGAATTACCCCCAAATGCTAAAATACATTCTACTTTCCATGTCACTCAGCTAAAGAAGTCATTGCAGCCCCCTACTACACCGCAAACCTTACCACAGTCATTGACCGAGGACAATGAGTTGCTGTTACAGCCAAAATTGGTAAGGAAAATACGAAAACTGATTGATGGCGGGGAAGAGGTACTGGTGAAATGGAAGGATTTACCAGATCATGATAGTACTTGGGAAGCTTATGAAACTATTGATGAGCTCTTTCCGGATTTTCACCTCGAGGACAAGGTGAAACTTGTCAAAGGGGGTATGATAGACCCTTGATTACAAAATTTTATAAAAGAAAAAAGGGACACGTGGGGTTGAAGGTATATTCTAGAAGGCAGAGAGATGGGCTGCATGGGGAGAAAGGGTAGAATCCTAACTAACTTGGCAACAGTAGGGCCCACTGTGCAAGAGTGATGGGGTATTTATGTGAAAAGAAGGAAGAGAGAGAGAGGGGAGAGACAAGATTGAGGAGAGTACTTAGCCTCTCGAAAGCTAACCTGGAGTGGAGGAGGTGTTGTATGTTTCTAGAGGTTCATTTGAAGAGAGGGCTGAGAGTGTGTTCTTGCAATCCTTCCATTACTACTATATTCTTCTAATTTTGTTTTCCCGGTCTAGTATCTAAGAGTTCTCCATTATTGTCTTAGAGAACAGTGGTTGTACTGGGTGTTTTGATAATATAGTTGAATAAATATTCAGTAAACTTTGCTAGTGTCCTATCAGATGGCAATAATGATGTCAGGTTCTCTAAATTTGGAAATAATACAAACATAATTTCTATTTTGTGTTTGGATTAGTTTTTGTATGACACCAGTTTTGCTCTATAATGTATGCACATACACAGAAATACACAACGACACATGCAATATGATATGTATTATGGAGAGAACATGTATTTGCATGTAGTCGTGTTTTTTTCAAAATTTGTCCCTAGCCTTTTGAGCTACTGATCAAACCAACCCAACTTACCTCACCAGGAGTTTCAAGAAATGGTTGTGTATCTGTGGAACCAACCACTGGCTCAGTCGTACTAGTTCCCAGTGAAGCATATCTAAGAATCCCAAAAAAGTCTTTTAGGTTAATAATTATAAAATTAAAGTAACAGCTACAACAACATATGCTTAATTGTTGTAATTCACCAAAATGTTACGTCCAATATAGATTTTCTAGGTTTTAGTAATTTCCTAATGTTAAAACTTTTAAACATACACAACATTCAAATACCATAAAGATAACCGAAAGAAACTTCTCCAATTAATTATAATTGATATACAAACTAACCTCCGCTCTACAGTAACAATGGTTGCAGATGTACCACCCTCCAATGAATGTTCAAAGTTAGGAGGTAAATAAGCAAATGAATCAACCTACCGAAATAAAAGGAACCACGTCATATATGTTGCTGTTCAGATAAAAAAGTTATAAGATGGTGAGATGCATTCTGTTGCATCTAACATGCAAAAATTACATACCTTCAGTTGATGGACTTCACCGGTCGCATACTTAAGAATTGCAAAACCCTGAACCACAAATATGAACCTAATAAAATTTGGAAGCATATATCAGACATGATTGATACATTAAAAGGTCAAATTAACAACGCATGCTAATCAAGAATTTAGAAAGAAACCCCACACCTCTCTATATCATAATCAGGAAGCCCCGAACTTGAATTTTCTGCAAAGCATATAATCTAGTATTAGTTTTATTTTTTATATTATTTGAGTAACATCAGAAGATTTAAGAGAGAACTTTTTGCAAAATTATAAGACTTCTTAAAGTTCAGTTGTTGTTCGCAATTCTACAGACAAGATATTTAGGTAAAAAACAACAATTTGTTCAAGTTCAAACACAAAACTGTGCCGCTTAACTTGATGCCAGAATACATAAGGAAAGCAACATTAACATAGAATTCTAGCTTCCAGCTTCCACATGACTATAACCTAATAAATTGTAGGTTTTGCAAAAGGCGAAAGGTGTTATTTTTCTTGACTAAAATGCTAAGCTCATAAAGCATGGGAAGAGAATTGCTAGAAGCACTATGGCTAAGAAAAAATCCTTGGAATTTATAAATGACAGTTATACAGTATCAATAGAATTATATCTTTTAAATAAGAAAATGACAAGAATTTTAAAGAAAAATTTTGTCTCTAACTACAGCATGGGAGAAATATGTTAATGAACTACAGAATCACAGTGAAAAATAAAGCAAAGGCACGTTACATGCAACAAATCTGATGTAGGACAAATAGACGTAGTATTAACTAGTAGCTAAAAATCACAAAATTAGGATGTATGGCTGATATTAGACAGCTGGAATATCAAATTTCAAGGCTAGATTTTGGTTAAGAATGCTAAAATCTCATATTAGGTATAGCTGAGTTTTTAGGGTTTGTTTATTGAAAATTTAGGCTAGAATTTTAGGCATAGGATTTTGATTGTTGGAACTTTAGTGATGAACAAAAAAATTGAAAATGGGAAACTAGGAATCATTTTTAGGGTTTGAGAATCACTCTTAGAAGAAATTATCACATATTCTAGTTGAAAACTCAAGTTTGTATGAAAATTTCAAATTGCTTATCATTGAAGGACTGAATATACACATCCTTATAGAGAAGTTTTTAGAACAATTATTCTAATAGGAATCGGTTCTGAACAAATCTTGTTCTAATAAAAATCATACAAGTCCTAAACAACTAGGATAACATATCTAAAATAGAATAATATACTTAACTTACTACTACTTCCTATCTAATAAGGAATTCTAGCAAAATCAAAATTTCAGCCCAGATCTTTGATGTCAACTCAATTCTCAATTCTCATCCCACCAAACTAAGGCTTGTGGTTGACTAATTATTCCTCTTTTAATTTTTCTATATACTTTAAGCTCTTTTGTTTTTTCTATATACTAAGTATTAGCACTTATCTTCTTGATGATCTTATAAGGTCCAGCTTTCCATGAAGTTTCGTATAGTTTCCTTTCGAAAAACACTCTGGATGAATCCTAACCATCACCAAATCCCCTTCATTGAAATCCACCAATCGACAATTTTTTTTTTGGGTAAATCAGTAAAACTTTTATACAAATAAGAAAGGTTATATACACAGCTAGTGATTTCCAAAAAAATCTCTAGCCTACCAAAAGGGCTCACAAAAAATAAATACAAAGGAAATTATGAAAGAAACACCACGCCCTCAAAACCTGCCTATCGAGAAACCGAAGAAAACTAAATCCACTACCCTGTTACAGAAATTCACCAGCAGACATGAAAACACCGCACAAAGACCTGCAGAAAAACCCACCAAAAACCACAACCAGAACCACAACCAGCAGAACACAGCTAGAAAAATATAAGAAAGTCCTTCTAGCCAGACCGCCGTAGGAAATGGAACTCCTCCTAGTACCTGCCTATTACCGATGGGAGGGGAAAGATAACCCTCCACCTCATTATAAGACAATTTGTTGGTTGCTATCTTTCATCATATCTCATCAAAGATGTCCCTCAGGTGTTGTGCAAACCTTTCAACTTCAACACTAACTCGTGGTGTTTATGGTAAAGGAACTAGATCAATAGACTTCCTTGGTTGAACTCCTAAAACTATCTCAAAAGAGCTCTTATTTATAGAACTGTTTTATGCAAATTTTACCACAGGGAGAATTAGGTCCCAATTTTTTACATTGTCTTGAACCAAGCACCTTAACAAGTCCCCCAAGATTCTATTCACTACCTCTATTTATCTATCGATTTGGGAATAGAAAGAACTTGAAAATTGAAGCTAAATGTTTAATGTTTTCTATAGAATTCTCCAAAAATAACTTATAAATTTCACATCACGATCATAAACGATGGTTAAAGGTAATTTATGTAGATGTACAATCTCTTTGAATAATAGTTTAGCAGTATGGACAACATTATAAGTCTTGACCAATATATTGAACCACATGGCTTCTCTACAACATAGGAATCAAGAACATACGTATTGTTGCTTCTTGTAGTCAGATGCACTAACTTGCCATCATTTTTTAATTTTGACTTTGCAAGTGCACACACTTTTTCTTTATTTCTATGTTGTACTAATTGCACATATCTTCATTCAAGTCTGCTTCTCCTTCATCAACCACTACAACACAATCTTCATTAGCTTTATATAGAGGTAATCACATGAGGAAAAGATCTTTGGAATAAAGAGGAAATCACACAATAAAGAGGCAGATCATACTCTCCCTATATAGATATTTCCTAAGATCTAATATTGATATTTCCTAACACTCCCCCTTAAGCTGGAGCATACATATCATAAGCTTCGAGCTTGTTACATGTAGGTTTCAATTGAGACCCCCCTAATGCTTTGGTGAGTAAGTCAGCAAGTTGATCTTTTGACTTGATATATAGTGTCTCAATCAATCCTTCTTGAAGCTTTTCACGAACAAAGTAACAATCCACTTCAATATGTTTGGTTCTCTCATAAAAGACCGGATTCAAGGCAATATGAATGGTTGCTTAATTATCACACATCAACTTCATTGGAGGGGAGTGCTCGAAACCAAGTTCTCCAAGAAGATGCTTCAACCAAATTAGCTCACATGTAATAAACGCCATAGCCTTGTACTCAGACTCAGCACTAGAACGTGCAACAACTGACTGCTTTTTACTTTTCCATGACACCATGTTTCCACCCAAAAATACACAGTAGCTTGAAGTAGACCGTCAGTCATAAGAGCCTGCTCAATCTGCATCTGTATACCCTTGAATTTGAATGTGTCCATGATTCTCGTAAAGAAGACCTTGCCCAAGAGAACCTTTCAAATATCTCAGAATTCTAAAAACTGCATCCCAATAACTAGTTCGCGAAGATCCCATAAACTGACTCACTACATTGTAGCAAACGAAATATCTAGACGAGTAACAGTCAAATAATTTAGTTTACCAACAAGTCTTCGATACTTACCTAGATCTTCCAACTGCTCTCCTTTATCAGCATTAAGTTTTACGTTTCGTTCCATGGGGCTCTCAACTAGCTTTGTACCCAACAATCCTATTTCCTCTAGAAGATCAAGGACGTACTTTTTTTGAGATAGACAGATCCCCATCTTAGACCTTGCTATCTCGATACCCAGAAAATATTTTAGTAAACCAAGATCCTTTGTTTGAAATTTAGTTTGTAGGACCATCACCAGTAATAACAATATCATCAACATAAATGATCAAAAGAATTTTACCAGCCTAAGAGTGACAATAAAACACAGAGTGATCAACATCGCATCAATGCAGACCAAACTCCATAACCACTGTACTAAAGCGACCAAACCAAGCTCTCGGTAATTGTTTTAGATCATACAAAGATTTGTTCTGGCGACAAACTAGATTAGTCTCCCCCTGAGCAACAAACCCTAGTGGTTGCTCCATAAAAATAGTCTCCTGAAGATCACCATGAAGGAAAGCGTTTTTTACATTGAGTTGATGAAGAGGCCAATCATGGGTGGCTGCTAATGCAATGAAAACACGAACGAATGTGTTATTAACGTTTATAAGAGGTTCACACATAGCCTTAGGAAGAGCCGCATCCTATGCAACAATAGTTGCGCAACAATAGCAGAATTGGTTTTCTTCTAGTTTTTGTTTTTATTTATTTATTTTATGTGACAGCTAGTAAGTTGTTCGTGTTCCTAGTTTTATGCAGTGTTAGTGATCATGTTTGTTTATGGTCCCTTAAGTTGTAGGGGAAGTTGTTTCTCCACAGAACTATTTATTTTGACCTTCGATGAATGAAAAAGTAAGTAGGAAAATTTCTTTAGTCTTTGAATACTTCAAACTCAAGAGATTTCAGGTTCTCTCTAACGAGCCTGAAAGCAGCAACCATAGGTCGTAAAAGAAATAATCGTGTCATTTTTACTACCGAAAGTCTAGAAATAACCATGTGTCTGTGGTATCCTCGCCAGAATTGGATATTCAAAAATTGTTGTTGGAGTTTTCTCCCTTATTTGCCAACCCTAAAGGTCTTCCTCCCTCTTGCAACTATGACCACCGCATCACCTTGGAGCCAAGCACTGGTCCAATTGTAGTGAGACCCTTTCGATACCCACATGTTCAGAAGAATGAAATTGAAAAACAATGTTCTGAGATGTTGGCCCAAGGAATCATCAAATCCACTCAGTCTCCTTTCTCCTCCCCAGTCCTCTTAGTTCCGAAAGCTGACAAGTCATGGCGTTTATGTGTCGATTATAGAGCTTTGAATGCCAAAATTGTCAAGGATAAGTTTCCCATCCCTGTGATTGATGAACTTTTGGAAGAATTGACGGGTGCTAAATACTTTAAAAAGCTGGATCTTCGATCGAGATACCACCAGGTTCGAATGAATGCTAATGATATTGAGAAAACAACTTTTCAGACTCATCACACCCATTTTGAATTTTTAGTTATGCCGTTTGGCCTCACCAATGCTCCTTCTACATTTCAATCTCTCATGAATGAGGTATTCTCTCCTTACTTGAGGAAATTTATCCTCGTGTTTTTTGACGATATTTTGGTGTGCAGTCGCACTTGGGTGGAGCATATTCATCATTTGAGAATTACTTTTCAATTGCTTCGGGATCACAAACTTTATCTCAAGAAGGCAAAATGTTCATTTGGACAAACAGAAATTGCTTATTTAGGCCATATTGTTTCTAAACTGAAGGCTTTCTTGGGCTGAATACTGTTATAATACTAGTTTTCATTCTCCTTTGTAAACAACTACTTTCGAATTGGCATATGGCAGGCCTCCTCCTCCGTTCCTTTCTTATTATCCTGGTCTTGCTAAACTCGATGCAGTTGATCAAGCCCTCAAGACCAGAGATGAGCTACTGTTTTCTTTAAGAGACACTCTCCTTCGAGCTCAACAACGGATGAAGTCTGCCTATGACTCTCATCACTGAGATGTAACTTTTCAGATTGGTGATCAAGTTTTACTCAAACTACAGCCCTACCGACAGCTTACTGTTACTCAACACAAGCACCAGAAACTATTGCCTAAGTTCTATGGCCCTTTCCGTGTCCTTGCTAAAATTGGTGCTATGGCCTACAAGCTAGACCTTCCAGCCAATTCGAAGGTCCATCCAGTGTTCCATGTTTCTAAACTGAAGGCGTTTCATGCTGGTTCATGTCCCATTGAGGCTCCTCTACCTCCTACGATTATTGAGGTTACTGAACAACAGCCTCTAGCTATTTTGGGCCACAGGGTTCATAATTCAGTTCCAGAGGTCTTGGCAAGATTCGTCTCCTTCGAATGCTTCTTAGGAAGCTGTCACTTCTATACAGCAACGCTTCCCTTAGTTTCCGCTTGAGGACAAGCGTCGTTTGGAGCGGGAGAGTAATGTTATTAACATTTGTAAGAGGTTCACACATGGCCTTAGGAAGAAGCCGCATCCTATGCAACAGTAGTAGCGCAACAGTAGCAGAATTGGTTTTCTTCTAGTTTTCGTTTTTATTTATTTATTTTATGCAACAGCTAGTCAGTTGTTCATGTTCCTAGTTTTATGCAGTGTTAGTGATCATGTTTGTTTATGGTCCCCAAAGTTGTAGGGGAAGTTGTTTCTCCACAGAACTATTTATTTTGACCTTCGATGAATGAAAAAGAAAGTAGGAAAATTTCTTAAGTCTTTGAGTACTTCAAACTCAAGAGATCTCAGGTTCTCTCTAACGAGCCTGAAAGCAGCAACCATAGGTCGTAAAAGAAATAATCGTGCCATTTTTACCACCGAAAGTCCAAAAAACCCCACATATAGACCCATAACCAGATCCATTGCTAGGATCGTAACA
This sequence comes from Erythroxylum pelleterianum, assembly GCA_027563865.1. Classification (NCBI taxonomy): domain Eukaryota; kingdom Viridiplantae; phylum Streptophyta; class Magnoliopsida; order Malpighiales; family Erythroxylaceae; genus Erythroxylum; species Erythroxylum pelleterianum. The sequence goes on along the minus strand of JAOQMR010000212.1, from coordinate 20,225,433 downwards.
GAATGTCAATTTGGCTACAGGAAAAAAGGTTTCAGTGTAATCCATACCATACACCTATGTCTAACCCTTAGCTACCAAATGAGCTTTTAAACGATTAACCGTGCCATTAGAATTGACCTTAACATTCAATACCCAACGACAACCCACAATTGTCTGCCCATGTGGAAGAGGAACTAAGTCCCATTTATTATTTAGCTTGCAAAGCCAACATCTCTTCTTCCATCGCATGTTTCCATCTAAGATGATCCAAAGCTTCTGAAGCAGACTTAGGTACAGGTATAGAAGAAAAAGTGGATACAAAAGCAGCATATGATCTTGATAATGAGTTATAAGAAACAAAGTTTGAAATAGGGTGGGATGTACAAGACCTGCTTCCTTTACGAAAAGCAATGAGCTCATCAAGATCATCATATGATGGAGTTGAAGACGAAGAAGACAACGGTGACGAGCGTGAATCATCTAGTCGTACTTCATGATGAGTGCGTTGATTATAAACCTGCAAATCAGGACGAGATAGATGTTCCAAAGGAGTAGGATTAGTATTAGGAGAAACATAATTGGGAGTTGTTTGGGAAGGAACAAAAGGAATTGGTAGACACTCATCAGTGTCAGTAGAGTTAGACTAGGTATCTAAAAAGTACAGTGTGTCTTCAAAGAATGTAACATCAGCTGATACAAAAAAACGATTTAACAAGGGGCTGAAACATTTATACCCCTTTTCCAAACGAGAGTACTCGAGAAAAATGCACTTTATAGCTTTTGGATCTAATTTATCTATGTTAGGCTAAAGCTGATGAGCAAAACAAACACATTCGAATACTCGAGGATTAATGGAAAAAGGATCTTGATAAGGAAAGAGAACTAAGAACGGAGTTTTACTCCTTAACACAAAAGACGGCATTTGATTGATAAGAAAACATGTAGTGAGTACAACATCTCCCCAAAAACTTTTGGGTACATTCATATGGATTAACATGGTACAAGCTGTTTCAACAATATGTTTGATTTTTTGCTCAGCTATCCCATTTTATTGAGGAGTGTGTGAGCAGGAAGATTGATGTTGAATAACTTGTTGTTTCAAGCAGCTGGAGAATGAGCTAGAGAAATTGTTGAGAGATTTTCTTATTGAATATTTGATTCCAATAAGTTAGCTAAATCAAATCGTGATCATATCATGTACAACTGTAATTAACTAAGTCAAATTAGGACCTTATCATGTATAGCTGTAAATTCCTAGAATAGAAATCTATAATATCTATATATTATGAGGCAATGTAAAGTGAAAGGGGAGTAATACCTATTCCTCTATTCAGGTTATATTTTCTATATGATATCAAAGTACCCTAAACAAGAATAAACCCTAGCCGCCATCCCTCTAAGATAGTTATTTCAGACATTACAGAATCCTCCAGCCACCCTACTCAAACTATTACTACTCATAATCCTACCTCTAAATCCCACTCCATTCAAGTGACCTCTACGGCTGAATGGAGAAAATTTTCTTCGCTAGTCTCAATCCGTACGAATGTACATTCGTGGAAGAGGCAAGATTGGCTACCTAACTGGAGACAAGAAGGAACCTGCTGTAGATGATCCTGCACATGCAATATGGGATGCAGAAAACTCTATGGTGATGACATGGCTGGTGAACTCAATGGAGGAAGACATCAACTCCAATTATATGTGCTACTATACGGCCAAGTAGTTATGGGACAATGTCCACCAGATGTACTCTGATTTAGGAAATCAATCACAAGTGTATAAGTTGACTCTGAAATTGGGTCAAATCAGTCAAGGTGAGGATAATGTTACCAAGTACTTCAATTCCCTAAAGTGTATATCGCATGATCTAGATATGTTTAAAGTTTATGAGTGGAAATCTCCTGATGATTTTAATCATTACCAGAAAACTATTAAGGATAATAGGATCTTTAAATTCCTAATCGGTTAAATGTTGAGTATGATGAGGTGAGAGGCACAATCATTAGGAGACAACCTGATAGGAACCAGAAAAGAAAGAAAATAGAAGTAACTGAATGATAGAACTTTATTGATAAATTTGAAAGGAAGAATCTTAAACTCCCAAGTCAGTTCGTATGGAGAGAACTAAACTCCAAAACAAAGGAATTAATGTTCTCAAAAACTACTCACTTGCTCTAACTATCGGATATTTATAATGCTAGACTCCTAATCGCAATAAAAGATAATCGTAATAAAAGATAATACCTAATCTGTAAGCTAAAATAAAGATAATACCTAATCTGTAAAATAACAAAATAGC
>JAOQMR010000212.1:20193135-20221867 GCA_027563865.1 Erythroxylum pelleterianum | reverse complement strand
CTTCCTTATACTCTTGATTTACATTTGTTTAAATTGTTTTTGTGTGTATTAATTCCGTGAATTTTTGTAGAACTCTGTGAAAAAGTTTAAAGATCTATTCAACCCCCCTTCTAGATCGTTTACAAGTGTTACGATGCACTGTCACCTGTAGGATTGCACGTTGGTTCGCAACATCTTTAGCAGTGATGGTTTGATCTCAAACGTATTCGCTTGCATTGGTGGTCGCATAATCCCTTGACGATGGGCATTGAGTTGTGGCCTCATGATGTCCATAATGGTCTGTTGCTCTCCATGATGTATTTCCTCTATCATTGTTCTTTCCATCTCTTTTTAGCATTCAACTCTTGAGATTCCTCATTGTTGGCTGGTAATATCCAAGTTGATGTGTCGTCTACTTTATACCAAACTTATTTTTTGTCTTTTCACAAAAGAATGTGAAAAAACCTTAGACTACAAGAATTAAACTAATCTACGCCTCCTAGACAATAGCGTCAAAATAAATTTGAGCAAGTTTTACACTGCAAGCGCACGGGTCATATTTTGTAGTATTGAATGGTCGATCCCGTGAGGAGGGTACTAGCCTAATCCTAAGTCGTATAAGGCTCAGAGAAAAGAATAAAAAGAAATTAAAAAACTGCACAAGTGAACACAAAAAGTAAATATGAGAATTTGATTCAAGAATTATAAAGCCTAAAATTCAACAAAACATAATTAAACTGAGCAGTCACACAGGTCATAATGGAAATCCATCAAGAGAGTTAATCAAGTTATAAGAGAGAGGATTTTACCTATCATTAATGCTAATCTAGTCATTTATGTGTTTATGCGGTGTTAGCTCTAGATGGTCGTAAAGTTGATTACTCTCTCGAGTTATAACCATTAAACCCTAATCGAATTATGGAACTTGCAATCTCCTAATTCACAAATTACCTATAATTCTAATTAGTATTGAAGCTCTCTAATAGACAATCGGGTCTCGCACGGGATCTCTCTCCATGAAATTATCGACTAGATTGATTAAGTGGTCAATTAGATCGCCTAACTCTCATTAATTTGATCTAATCATTTTTACCCAGCCCACCTATCAGTTTGTTATCAAAACATGAAAATACATCAATCAATCATAACACCCAACTCAAGTAAACACAAATCAACTAGATTAACATTAAAAATAAGAAAAATCCCAATGATAAAGTTAGAACATCATGAACTATTCAAAATCCATATCGATACAACCCATCTCAACTTTATACATTTAAATGAAAAAGGAATTGAAGAGAAAATGGAACTTAGGTTGGACAAATCGGGAAGGCAGCAGCATTGAGATACCACCTAATCCGGGGAGCAACGACGTCGGGATCCACTTCTTCTTCCTCCTTCTTCCTCTTCTTCTTCTCTCTCTCTCTCTTATTTTTCTCCCTCTTTAGGGTTTCCAAGAGTGTCTGAATGTAAAGCTCATTCTTTTTGTTCTTGTTATTATTTTTATGTTCTTTTGTGTTTACGGTTGAACTAGGATTTTTTGGGGGTCCAAAAGATCAAAAATATTTCTCTAAACGTGAAGTTTGGAAGTGACTGTCCATCTGCCCGATGTAGGCCACAACTGTGGCCCTATAGGCCACGAATGTGGCCTACTTCAGGCCTTTCTGTCACGATTGCATGCAATTGGCCCCAATTTGCTCCGAAACTCCTCCATTCTTTGATCTTTACCCTAAAACATTACCAAACAAATCAAGATACCTCAAAAACATCATATTTAAGCTCAAAGGATTGTTCTAACCCATAAAATGCTTAAAACACAAATAAATCACAAACTAACACAATTCTACGCTAAACATATACTAAACAATCAAATAAACGACTAAATACATATCAAACTATACCCTAAAATACAATGCATTTCACACCTATCATTCAGGATAGGGTATAAGTTGATGACCTCTCCTTTTTCACGTATTCCCTATCTTTCGAATCTCAATCTCTACTAAGTCCTTGCACTCTTGGAATACCTTGAATGTCTCTTCACCCTTTTTCTCCTCATTTAATTTCTCAAATCTACTACATAAAGGTGAAGGGTTAGTATTAAAAAAAATTAAGGACTCAGTATTTAAACTTTGAGCTAAATGATATATATATCCTTTTCTGCTTCAAGCTCTGTCTCCACTTCTTCTTCTCATGCAATTCCTTGAGTAATCTTCTCAGGATTTTGAAGCTCCTTTCCACTTTGTAAGGTCTTTGCACTAATGTCCCTTAGTTCCACCTTGGGTTGAGATTATTGCACTCTCCACCTTGGGATTCTATGCAGTTGATAGCTTTCGTCATCTGACCCATCTAGCTTACCAAGTTCTGGATTCTGGACTTTGTATCTGGCTGGAATTGTAGCATATCCTGTTGAAACTGCTTTACACTTTGTTGAATTTGAAGCAGTCATAACATAAAGTATTTCTTCCAGAGATGGACCTAATTCGTAACAAGAAGTTTCTAGTCTATACGGGAATTGTTGTGTATCCTACAAACTATCGGGGAAGTAATTTTGCTAGTTATCTCATCCATAACTAAGGTTCGTATGATCACTCCAAACTTGGATATATGATTAAGAATACGAGTTATAGGAAAAAATTTCCACCAAGAGCATTAATAATATCCAGCATTGATGTACTCCCTTCCATGTGTTCTTTCTCCATACACAAACATAAAACAAGTATGAAGATAAAGAAATAAATTTAGAAACAAATTAAAATATATATATATATATATATAATACCAATTAAAATCAAGAAAAAAAAACTAAAGCATCACACTACATGGCAATGACACCAAAATTAGTAGCGCATCGTAATACTTTACAAAATAACTAAACCTAAAACTATAGCAATGGATGCATCTAGGTCGATCGTACAGAGAGTGTGTGTAAAGCTTTTGAAATGAATCAAAGAATTGGTGCCTAGGTAGGGGGGAGGGGGTGTTTGGTTTGACTTCAAATAAGAAAATAAAATGAAACTAAACTAACAAAAGCAAATTAAATCAAACAATATAAAAATGAGAAAAGTGATGAATACGTTAAAGTCCTGGTCATCAGTTCAATCTCGACCTACGCATAATTAAAAATATTTCATTAAATTGGTAATCTCATACCTCTTCTAGCAATTATTAATCGTAGGTTAACAATAAGTTCTGTTAACCCCAATTTTTCCTTAGGTTGAGTTTAATTAAAACAAGCTCTTTAACTGAACCTAGCTGTCATACAAACTAGAATAAGCCCTCTAGATTCGATTGGACAACTGCATTACAAGATAGGAAAACAAATTAATCAAGTTAACAACCACATAAGCTCAGGACATTTAACCAAGGTTATGTTATCCCTAATAATTCAACACCATTAATAGCTACTAACGAATCTCAACATAACGACTACGAATTATATTGAAGATTCTAGAAATGGGTTTATAATAAAACAATCCAATGAACACATCAAGATCATTCTTACACAAAACCCAAATCCATAAGCATAGAATAACATAATCAATCCCTAGAGAGAAAGAACAACAAAACAACGTAAATATACTTAATCGTGTTCTTCGGCATTGATATCACCTCCGAACTAGTTTCGGGAAGCTTAGCCCTCCATGGTCTCCATGGGTCTCTAATGAAGTCGAGCTCCGCCTCTCATTATTCTCCCGAAACCCCAAAACGAATAATACCTTATGCCGTCACAATATGTTATATTTATCGTGAAAACTATAGTTGGGGGATAGCTATCTAAAAGTCACGAGTGTGATTTGAAGGCTCATGGGACGTAAGCCTTTGTGTCATGGGTATGACTCAAGTTCTCACGCCCATGACTAATTTATCATGACCGTGAGTTGTGAGCTATTTTCTGCATCATATACCCTTCATTTTATGCGTTTTCTTACCTCCTCTTGCTCTAATCACTCTCCTTCTTGTTCAATCTCAAGACGACTCAAAGATTGTGTTTTCGACTCACTTTAGCTCATTCATTTCCAAATTGTACCTAAAACTAAATATGAACTAAAATAAATGTCTTAAGCATTTTAAATCATTCATCACTAAGTTTCATGGATTAAATATATCATTGATTAAGTACATATCAAGCTCATCCTCAAGCTATTAAAGATTGGTATGATTTTGGAATGATAAATGTTATATATTTGACTAACCTAGAGTCTCTTGAGATATCATTACTTTTAAATGGATTAACGAAAAGGTTAAGTATTGTTATCTAAATAACCGCACAGTGACTTTGAATGATACCTTAGTATTAAAGATATTATCTGTTGGTCCAAATTTTTGTAAAGATCAACAATATGATTCTTATCATTTCATTACTTTGGGAAAGGCAGAACATTATCCCATTACTATGGACACTAAGTTAAGATAAGAATTTTCTAAATACACTGAAAATGAAATTCATTACAAAAATGGAATCAAGATGAAAATTGTTAATTCTAGCATAGAGGCAACATTTAAAAAGTAATTTCGAACCTACACTAGAAAAAGCTAATTTTCTTCTTTAATGATAGCTCCTATCAAAAAGCAACCATTGGCTGCTAAAATGTTTTAAATAAAGATAGGCATACATAAAATATATTATAAAATATATTGGTCCTGAATTATAGGACCTTTAATCTCCGAAAACATACATAAAATATATGTCCTTCTTGTACAAGTGGTTGGAAGATGTTTAAAGTAAAAGATAAAGCAAAAGCATGTGGCATCTAAACATGTAGTGACAATTATGAAACATAAAAATAAGAAGATAACGTGAAAATATCTCAAACCACTCAGATAAAAGAGAATCCAATATCAATAAAGATAGAATCTATTTTCTAACAATGTTGATGTGATGTAATTTTCGTTAAGTTTTGAATATAAACTTAAAGTCTGCTAGTATATATAAGACCCTTAGAGTGTTGTAAAGGGAGGCATCGAGCAATCTCTTTGTATCTCATCTTTGTAATATCTTCTGCTATGAAATAAAAATCTATCCTTTCAACAAACATATTTCAAACTTTCCATTTAAAAACTTTATTCTTCTCCTAAAATCTTTAGTATACACCTTAAGGTAGGAAGCGAATTAAGATTATGTTGGACTCTGCTGAAGAAGCATCAGGGGTAGTTACCTAATTCTAAGATTGGAGTTTAACGGCTCGTTAAAAGACTCGATGAAAAGTTGGTAAATTACGATCAAAAAACTAAAGATACAAGTATGGAAGCATAATGACCCTTTAGTCTGAAAATTTGAAAATGTTCTGCAAATAATTATATCATAACTTTTTATTTTCTAGAAAATTTCATATATTGATTAACTGTAATAGATTTATATTTTGTAGAATCTATAAATAAGATAATTATCTCTTTTTGAAGAAGTTATTAATAATATAACAAAAAGTGATAAATTAAAGGATAAACACTTGCTTCAAATCTCTTTAGCTTAGATATGATAAAATCTTTTATTTCCTCTTGTGATCAAGGTATTTGTGTTTGATTTGATTGATATTTATGTTTGTGTCTATATTTTCTCTGTAAATAGTATCAAAAGCATGGCAATTTGGTGTACAACTTGTGACGATATCAATCGGCATTTTCAAAGAAAAAGATATTTAATAGCCATCAACAATAGACACATAAGAACTAAAAACTTATTACTGTAAACTCAAACTCAACTACTTGTTTTAAATGTAATTTTAAAACATTTGCTCAACTCTTAAGTATATTTCTATTTTAATCTCACAAGCAAATATTTATTTTTTAAAATTATAAATAAATTATAAAAAATTATCATATTTATTAGCATTATTACATGGGAGTGGCAATGGGCTATCTTAGACTACTCCAAAGCCCAAGTCCAAACCAAATTTTGAGTTTCAACCAGAATCTAACTTAAAATTTGATCAAGCTCAGGTTAAGTTTGATTATATATTTTTCAATTTTTTAAAATAGAAAATGACCAATTTTTTAAAAAAATTTAAGCTTTATACTCAACAACCCAATCTTAAGCCTAATGTTTTCTTACAAAAATCCTTTAAAACGAAACCCAGTCTACTCGAGCCGAACTTATTGACTTAAGTTTAGTTGAAGTGGGCAAAAACCACGCAAGCTTAATGTAATAATTAAATAAACATTTGTTTATAGACATAAAACTAATAATTAATTTTATTAATTATTAATGAAATAAATTAACATTACATATTACTTATTATTACAATTTTTAATATAAATAATTATCAATAAATTAATTTGTTACACATACCATTTATGTAATTTTCTAATTCTTCATAACTATGATGCAATTTTTCATATTAAAAAATATCACTTATGCCCTCTTTTTACGTTCCATAATGGTGAGGACAAGAAATTTGTTTCCATAATTTGTTAATAATCAAGCAAGCATCAGGAAATCTAAATTTTTGCTTATGCCAGACATCAGAGTTTTCGAAGTTTATCTATTGAAAATGACGAGACATCTTGCTATTTATTAAAACACGTAACAAATTGTACAATAATTTGAAAAGTAATAATTAATACACAAGAAGAAATTGGGGAAAAAGAAAAAGGAAAGGGAAGAAAACAAGGTCGTCAACAGGTTAGGATGAGGGACAGAAGTTCTGAGAATTCGAACATTAAATACAGACATACCCTTCCCGGGAATCATATAGAGAGATCATGACCGAACTGATGATCTTGTTCTTCTAGTGGACAGATCAATTAAACTCACAACGGATATTGCTCCTCTGTCTATCTTCAGTTTTCTTCATACCTGTTGCTAAAAGGTCGGCCATTTAAAAATGTATTTTTGCATGCATAGTGTATTACAAGCGAACCCCATTCGAGTGACACATAAGTCTGACCTACTAGCCACGACTTGCGAGACATATATTTCAAATCTTGGAATGTTGCCTCCATGGGCAACCCCCTTCAAATGCCTGCTCCAGTACATCCTCCATTCTCCTGGCCCGTAAAATCTGTTAAAAAGCTACAAATGGTGAGTCGCCACAGAGAAACAAGATTGGATATCATAGCTCCAATATCAACAAAGAGGCATTCATTATCAGTTACATAATGCTCAAACTAAATGCAGGTATTAGCTCGACTTAATGGTAAATCGTCAACTAAAAACTATTCCAATAATTGACTTGAATAAAGAATCTGTTTCCGGAGAACAGACATAAGATGACATCCAAATAAAGCAAGTCTCAGCTTAAGATCCTACAAGAAAGAGCTGAGACAATTTCCAAAATGAGAGGGCTACCTCCCCACTGTGTCAGCCTAGTAATGGATTGTCTTATAGTGAATCAAGCACCTCAAAATTGAGAGACGGGAGATCAGAAACCCATGGAAAGTCTTGAGACATCCTTGAACAGATTTTCAACCACCCAATTGAAGGAAAATCGCCCATCATTTTAAAGCAAATTTCAGTTTCATCACGTGACAACTCTGTGCGTAAATAAATGCATTTAAACAAAGGTACAAGGCATGCAGTATCACAATTCAGAACTAACCTCGAGACTACCAAGTACATGTGCTGGTACTTCAACCAAGTCCTTCAAATTTCTCTCAGGAAGAATAACTCGCTTGATACCATAGCGATGAGCCGCCAATATCTGCAAGGAAACCACCCAGTAATCTACAGTTCAGACCTATGCATGCCCTCGTGTTTATTCAATTATTGTTATAGCTTATTTTGAACAGTATAAGCAATCAATTCATGGGAATCATTTAGCCAATGTAGAAGCTATAATTCATAGCTTCATAGCTGAGTGCAGCTCTGTTACACAGGAAGACTAAAACTTTATACTTTTTTTAAATAAATCAAAGACCGCAGGATTGTGTTAGACCTCCTATTATACAGGTTTACTCTAGAAGGGCAAGGGAAAGGGTAACCGAGTAAAGTTACTCCATTCTGTTAGGGACAGGGGCTGGTCGTTATATTCACCCGGCCGTCGATGTAAAATGATAGATTTGAAGGTTCTCACAGTCTTAGATGAAGAACTAGAAGTTAGTATGTTGGAGAGTGTAGAAGATGACGATGAGCAGGAAGGGGAATTGCAAAATGTAGAACTATCAGCTGGATCGGTAGCTGCGTTGACCTTACCCAGACGATGAAGGCAGAAGGAGTTTTAGAAGGGGAGCCCGTAGTGATCCTGATCGACAGTGGAGCCACCAATAACTTTGTATCGAAAGAGCTAGCATTGAAATGGAGTTCTAAATGGGACTACACTGACAGGTATGAAATAGCGATGGGAAATGGTGAAAAAGTAGCAGGAACTGGGATCTATAGGAACTTGAATTTAAAGATACAGGAATTAGAAATATGTGAGGATTTTCTACCAATGAAGTTGGGCAATATAGATGTGATACTGGGCATAAAATGGTTGAGGACACTCGGAGATGTCTTGAATAAGTGGTGTACACTGACGATGAAAATAAGATTGGGGGGTAAAGAAATCATTATCAAAGGGGACCCAATATTATCTAAATCCCTGGTGAGTGCAAAATCCCTTGGCAAGGATCTCAAAGAAGGGGATTTAGTGTACTGGTTGCAAATGGCAGAACAAGGGGAAGAATCGAATCCAAGTATGAGGGTGGAAGACCCTGAAATCAGAAGTGTCCAAGTATGAGGGTGGAAGACCCTGAAATCAGAAGTGTGTTAGAAGAGTATGGAGAGGTGTTTCAATTGCCACAGTATTTGCCGCCCGAAAGAGGAATAGAACACCACATCCACTTGGTTCAAGGAGAAGGACCAGTCAGGGTCCGACCCTACAAGTATCCCCATTTTCAAAAGAATGAAATCGAGAGATTGGTCAAGGAAATGTTAGAATCTGGAATCATCCAAACCAGCACTTCACCTTACACTAGTCCAGTTTTCTTAGTCAAGAAAAAAGATCGAGGGTGGCGGTTTTATGTGGACTATCGTGCCCTAAACAAGGTGACCGTAAGTGACAAATTTCCAATACCCATAATAGAAGAGTTGATGGATGAATTGAATGGTGCGATTATCTTTTCTAAAATAGATTTGAAGTCCGGCTACCATCAAATAAGAATGAGGGAGGAAGACATTAAGAAGACGGCCTTTCGAACCCATGAAGGGCACTATGAATCTGCCGTAATGCCCTTCGGATTGAAATGTAGCAGAAAACGCTCCTGCTACATTTCAATCCTTGATGAATCAGATTTTTAAACCCCTTCTCAGAAAATTCATACTAGTGTTCTTTGACGACATTTTAGTTTACAGCAAAAGCAAAGAGGAGCATCTAATGCATTTGAGGGTAACTTTGAGTATTTTGAAGGAGCAGCAGCTCTATGCTAATTATAAGAAGTGTGTTTTTGGACAGCCTAACTTGCAATATTTGGGCCACATTGTATCCAAGCAAGGGGTGGCAGTGGATCAGACCAAGATAGAGGCGATGTTGAGGTGGCCGAAACCAGTAACCTTGAAGGAGTTGAGAGGATTCTTGGGATTGACAGGCTATTACCGGAAATTTGTAAGAGGGTATGGCCACATTGCAATGCCATTGACACAGTTGCTCAAAAAGAACAATTTTCAGTGGACAATTGAAGCAGAAAAGGCTTTCAACAACCTTAAACAGGCCATGACCACAGTGTTCATTCTAGCCTTGACCGATTTCAATCAACCTTTTGTTTTGGAGACTGATGCTTCAGCTTCTGGGGTGGGAGTTGTGCTGATGTAGAATAACCGACCGATTGCCTATTATAGTCAATCATTATCAGCAGAACGAAAGGGACAATCAGCTTATGAGAGAGAACTTATGGCTATTGTGTTGGCTGTCAAGAAATGGAGATCTTATCTCCTTGGCCATAGGTTTGTCATTCGTACTGATTAGAAACCATTGAAGTTTTTATTAGAGCAGCGGGAGATTCACCCCCATTATCAAAAATGGATCACCAAGTTGCTGGGTTTTGATTTCACCATTGAATACAAACCGAGTAGAGAAAACAAGGTGGCGGATGCTCTATCTAGAGTGCAGTACCAAGAGGAGTTGCAAACTTTAATGACATGTAAAATCATAGATATAGATGTAATCTTGCAAGAAATAGAAGATGATAGCAAGCTAAAAAAGTTGACGGAAGCTGTCAACAAAGACCCTGGGTTCGGGCCTCCATATACAGTGAAGCAAGGCAAACTCTACTACAAAGATAGATTGGTAATATCTAATACTTCTGCTTTTATATCCAAAATTATGAAGGATGGTCATGAGAGCCACCTAGGAGGACATGGAGGGCCATTAAAAACATATAAGCGAATCTCTAGAGAGTTGTATTGGGAGGGCATGAAGTGGCTGCTTGCTTAACATGTCAACAAAATAAATACTTAACTCTGTCACCAGCAGGATTATTGCAGCCCCTTGCGATACCCAATCACGTATGGGATGAGATAATGATGGATTTTATCGAAGGGCTTCCCAAATCCCTTGGATATTCATCCATCTTAGTCGTAGTGGATAGGCTTAGCAAGTATGCTCATTTCTTACCACTTAAGCACCCATACACGGCGCAAACAGTAGCTGAGGTGTTCATCAAGGAAATTGTGAAGTTACGTAGGTTCCCTAGATCGGTGGTTTCTGACAGAGATAAGGTTTTCATGAGTAAATTTTGGGGGGAGTTGTTCAAGGTACACGGAACAGTTCTTAAATTTAGCTCCTCCTATCATCCTCAAACTGATGGTGCTACTGAAGTGGTAAATAGATCAGTGGAAGCTTACTTGAGGTGAGGTGCTTTGCAGGAGACACCCCTAAGCAATGAGCTAAATGGTTAGGATGGGCAGAGTATTGCTATAATACCTCCTATCATGTGGCTCTTAGAACTACACCCTTTAAGGTCTTGTATGGGAGAGATCCTCCTCCTATTTTTCAGATGGGATCAAGAGTGTCAAGAATGGAGTCAGTTGATGTCTTAATACAACAGAGAGACCACTACTTGGTAAAAATTAAACAACATTTATCTAAGGCACAAAGCGATATGAAAAGTAGAGCTAATAAACACAGGCGGGAGGTGGTTTTTCAAGTTGGAGACAGGGTATGGCTAAAGCTAGCTCCTTATAGACAACTAACTATAATGAGAAGAGTCAATGAGAAGTTAGCCCCCCGGTATTTTGGTCCATTCCGAGTGTTAAGAAGGATTGGGGAAGTGGCATATGAACTGCAGCTACCCGATTCAGCCCGTATCCATCCTATCTTTCATGTGTCACAGCTGAGAGCAGTGGTGGGAGAAGATAATGATAAGCTGATTTTACCTGACAAGTGGACAGAGGAAGAGGAGTCAACAGTGCAACCTGAAGAGGTCTTAGCGATAAGACCACGAGGGGGATCCAAAGGCCTTGAAGTCTTGATCAAGTGGAAAGGCTTAGCAAATTCGGAAGCTACTTGGGAAATATTCGATGAAATGGTGGAACAATTTCCAGATTTTCACCTTGAGGACAAGGTGCAACTTATGGGGGGGAGCAGTGTTAGACCTCCTATTATACAAGTTTACTCTAGAAGGGCAAGGGAAAGGGTACCCGAGTAAAGTTACTCCATTCTGTTAGGGGCAGGGGCTGGTAGTTATATGACGTGCATGTGAGACTGAGAGTGTGGTGAGTTTGTTACATGACTGACGTAAGTAGCAGGGGAAGTATAAATAATGTAATGATTGGAAAGGGGAGGGTAGCTTATTACTAAGAGAACTCTGGTGAGCCTTAGGCTGGGAGAGAGCAGACACTCTCGAATTTGTATGCAAATTATCTTGTAACGTGACGGAATTGAGTTACTACTAATAATAATTCAGTGACATACCTCTCATTCTTGAGAGTATCTATCAGATTGCACAGATCAGATACGTATATATGGCAAAAAAGAAGATGCATATTAGATTGACAACAGTAATGACCAAGCTAAATGGGTTGATTTATGACAAATCAATGTCACATTCCGAAAGGGCTCAACTTTATCAAGATAATATAGAAAAAAGATTTCAAATCTCAACTCCATGAGCAAAAATCAGTGATGATCACTTGTTTTAGGAACTAATTAATAATGCAATGACAGCTGCAAGAAAATAAACACCACAAGTAAAACTTCAAGCATGTGGCATGTCAAGAAAAAATTAAAAAGAAAGAAAGGAAACTTACAAACATGACTCGATCTATTACATTAAACATGCAAAATCACTAGTAAATCTCCAATTTCAAGAGCATCAAATAAGAGATTCCCAATAGCAATTGGCATGAATTTCAGACCAAACAGTTAAAAATTGATTATATTAACAAAAATATTCAGAAGTAATATAGTAAACAAAGCAAGTCCATCTTTTTGTATATCGAAGAAAGTGAGAGATCAAGTATGTGTACCTTCTCCTTTACGCCTCCAACAGGAAGTACAAGTCCTCTCAAAGTCATTTCTCCAGTCATTGCTGTATCCGCCCTCATTCTTTTCTGACTAAACAATGAAACTAGAGCTGTTACTAATGTTACACCAGCAGAGGGCCCATCCTTAGGAACAGCCCCAGCAGGGAAATGTATGTGAATGTCACGACCCTCAAGAAGATTGATCCCCTCAGCAGCAGCCAACTTAAGATCAGTTGCCCTAGCTCGGACCTATAATCATGGTGAAACTCAAAGCTGTTAGTATCTATAGACAGACCATCCATAAGTACAATAAGATGCTTTCTTAGAATGGTTTTACATTACGAGTGAATTTTGCAACTTCCATTTGAAATACTTACACATAGCAGAACTTCAAAAATTGGCCAAAGAAGGAATCAAGAGAAATAAGACATTCAGGATTGAAAAAGTAACTCTATTATTGAAATAAAAAGAAGTACAGTTTCAACAAGAAAATTTGTATTTCATTTCTTGGAAAGAAAATGAGAAATATAGATAGAACTTCGCAAAATTAAAGAAGACTACACTCAATTTCAACAGATCTGTAAACACCTTTGAACAATAGATACAAAACCTGAATGCTATACTAGACAAAATTACCAACTCTAAACTTTTAAGAAACTCAAATTAATTGAATATGAATTTTATAAAATGCAAAATGCACAAAACAGAATCATTACACGATCATAAATATGAATCAAATATTTTTATTTGTTGGAACACCAATCTTGTAGATTACAAATTACCCAAGTCAGTGCTATTTGTGCTGATTCCTTGATGACATCACCCAGTTGCCCTGTGAGATGCAAGTCACCCTTTCCTGCCATTGCTGTAGCCTCCACAAATTGAACCTCTCCTCCAAAGGAAGTCCAAACAAGCCCAACTGATACACCTGGAGTTGCAACTCTATCTGCTGCTTCTCTGTCATCATACCTTGGAGGCTGCACTATGAAACAGACGATCAAGACTTCAAATCAATTAAAAATTGGGAGGTGCTTCATTGAGTGGAAAAACAAAAGAATTTAATTTACAGTACACTTGTTTATGATTTGACACCAGAAAAACATGATAATAATCTATTGAGATCCAGAAAACAGATACCTAAAGAAAGAAGACCATAATTACTCCTTAATTTTTATGTGAATAGTACAAGGAATATATAGGACAATACAACCCTAATTACCTCCTTAAATTAAAAGAATATATTTATTCTCTAACTAATAGAATATCAACTAATTATCTAAAGAGAAGCAGCAAATTAGCTCTAGAGAAAATTAGCTAATTATTTCTATAATATCAACACTCCCCTTCAAGTTGGTGCATAGATATTCAAAGAATTCAAAATTCTGTCTTGGTAGCCCTTTGGTGAAGATATTAACAACATGTGATGTAGGTACAAATGGTATGCAAATGAGTCCACTTTTAAGTTTTTCTTTTATAAAATGTCTGTCAATCATTACATGCTTCGTCCGATCACGTTGAATTAGATTGTTAGCTGACAGCTGCTTTGTTATCACAAAACAACTTTATTTCTTAAGTTCTTCCATTACTCTTTTAAGTCAATTTATTTCACAAATTCCTTAAGTCATTGCCTTATATTTTGCCTCCGCACTACTTCTAGCTGCCACATTTTGATTTTTACTCTTCTAGGTTATTAGATTTCACAACAAATATGTGCAAATACCCAAAAGTTTATCTTCTATTAGTAAGAGACCCCACCCAGTTTGCATCAGTGTAGACTTCAACTTTCCTTTGAATACTTTTCTTGAAAAATAATCCTTTTCCCTGGGGTTCCCTTTAAGTATCTTAAGATTTTGTAAACCACCTCCAAGTGTTCTCCAAAGGGAGTATACATAAATTAGCTTACCACATTGATAGCAAAGGAAATATCTAGTCTAGTGTTAGATAAATAGATTAGCTTTCCTACCATTCGTTGACATCGACCTGTATCTATTGAAACTCCTTACCTAACTTCACCCAGCTTTGAGTTGAATTATCTTACGGTTTACAATCACTCATCCCAGTTTCTTCTAAAAGGTCCATGATATACTTCAGTTGCGTGACTACTATGTCATTCTTAGATCTAGCAATTTCCATCCCTAGGAAATACCTAAGATACCTCATGCCTTTGATTTCAAACTCCTTCGAGAGATTCCTTTTAAGAATTTCAATTTCCTCAAAATTATCGTTAGTGAGGATAATGTCATCTAATGTCATCTACATAAACAATTAGAATTATAGTCCTTCCTTTTGTAGAAGTTTTTATGAATATAGTATGATCAGACTGCCCCTGTAAGAAACCTTGAGACCACAAATCTTGTGAATCTTTCAAACCAAGCCCTTGGTGATTGTTTCAGCCCATATAAAGATTTTTTTAGTTTGCATATCTTTCTTCCGAAGCTTTCAATAAATCCTGGGGGAGGCTTCATTTACACTTCTTCTAAATCTACATTTAGGAAGGCATTTTTACATCCAGTTGATGTAGAGTCCAATCTAGATTAACTACAATAGAAAGTAACACTCTCACAGTATTTAACTTAGTAACAGGTGAAAAAGTGATGAAAATCAGAATAGTGATTTAGGCGAAATTATTTCCTAATCATAAAATAGGAAACAAGAGGATACCATGGATATTTACTTTAGGAAATTGCTGTAAATAGGGGAATATTGCTATAAATAGGAAATATTTTAGTTACCTAAATTAAGTTAGGACTCAGGTATATATTCAAAGGCACTTCTTGTGCAAAACAAGAAAAAAGATTACTTCTTTCTTCATGATATTAGAGCCCAGGACACTGTAACTCTGATAGGTTCCAGAAAAATAGGTAAGGAAAATGTATATGTTGCTATTGATTTTCTGTAAACGAATACAAGATAAGCTGGTTTCGAGGACCAGAACCTCCCGCCTATGGCTCACACACTCAACAGTATACTCAATGATGCTTTCTCCTTATGTCTATGGCTTATTTATACTAAGAATCTGTTAGGAATAACAGATTCGGTTAGCTGACAACCAATCATGAGGTTGTCAGCCCCTTCCCCTTAACTAACATCATATGTGTATATATATATATATTTACTATATCTATATATTTATTCTGAGTTGTCTTGGGTCTATCAAACTCCCGGTTTCTTTTTTTTTCTAACACTTACTTGGCTGAATCTATTACAAAAACCCCAACGTGGAGGTCTCTTCCTCCTCTAAAATTGTGGTCAAGATATGGTATTATCACAAAATATTGTGATAATCTGATTACAATCAGATTATATTAGATAGCATTATCTTAGGGATAAACATATCTTAGGATTACTCTATCCTATTCCGTATTCTCTTAATGTATATATGTACTGCAGTCTCTAAGAAATATAATATAGAGCAAAACAGTTCTTATTCACAGGGTATCAGAGCCACGTGAAAGAGATAGTGAAATCAAGGAGTCAACCCCAGCAAGTCAAGAAACGGCTTCCAATCTTGAGGGATCCTCCACGGCAAATCCAAACCAGACTGGAGGTCAGTCGTCAATGACCTCTGGTCTTGAAGGAGCATCAGTTATCATCGTCTCTGACAAACTGAATGGAACAAACTATCGGGAGTGGGCTATGAAACTCGCCATTGGAGGATGCGGGAAGCTGAGCTTTATCGTCAGAGATGGAAACGTTCCAGACCCAATGAACTCGCAAGTTGCGCAACAGTGGGAGATAGACAACTCCATGGTCTTGTCATGGCTTATCAACGCCATGATACCGTCGATCAAACATACCTTCATCATTTTCCTTCTTTTTTATGTCAAACACTGTCATTCGGACAGTCCCAATCATCTTCATAACATAAGGCCAATTTCTACCACAAAGTTACAAGTTCGTTATAAAATAATGTAATGTCACAGTCTCCTTGCTTGGCCTTCCATAGCTTCCTTTCTAGTTCAAAATTTTGAGAAATTTCAATATCAGAATACATCTCTCGAACCGCATCCCATATATTATTAGCTATTGGCAGAAACATCTAAGGTTTTTCGATTGCAGGTTCCATGGAATTAATCAACCAAGCTATCATCAATGAATTTTTGGACTTCCATATTGCCATATTTGGACCATCCGAAGCCGCCCTTACTGTCATTCTAGTCAAACGCCCAAATTTTCCTTTACCATCAATGGCGAACTTTATTGTTTGCAACCATTCTAGGTAATTCTAACCATTCAATCTGTGATTCATCAATTGAAAAGGTAAATTTGAGCCAAGAAGATCCCAATTACGTTGTAGTTACTATCATAACATCGGGATTAGTCACACTTGAACTATTGAAATCATCATTGGAGGATGAGGAGTTTCTCCGTTGGCCACTCATCGCTAAGGGATAGTCCATTTAGGACTGATTTGAACGAAGAAAGGAAAAAATATTGTAGAAGAGTTGTGACTCTAATATCATGAAGAAAAAACACAAAATAATTCTTGCTTAATTTTTCTGTAAATAGTACAAGGAATATATAGAACAATACAGCCGTAGTTACTTCCTTAAATTAGAAGAATATTTATTCTCTAACTAATAAAAACTCAACTAATTAATAGAATATCAATTAATTATATAAAGAGAATTGGCTAATTATCTTTAGAGATAATTAGCTGATTATTTCTATAATATCAACAATACTAAAAGCATTGGTTTACAAATTTTGCTTCACATATGCTAAGAAGGCCCAATAGTAACTCTATACCCAACTTATCCCTTTTATGCAGCATTGAATTTAGGTGGCTCTTCGATCGAGTTCTTTACAAAAACAAGTACCCCTTGTTTCCAAAAAATGAAGCATCCCTTCAACATAAAGATGATATCAAGATTGTAGCATCCCCAAAGGAGCTTTTCTCAAATAGAACCAGTTTAGAACTCCATTCTGAAGCACTAAAACTTAATTTCTGGATAAATCAGTTCTAAAGACAAAGTCTACACTGGATATGGCACATTTAAAGCAATCAAACAGCTCTCACCACATTTTGATTAACTAAAAGTGCTTTTTCTTTTTCTCAATACAATGATAAATTAGTTAGGACCTAAGGATTTTCATTTCTGCAAGCATATCTAAGCCAAACATTGTGACAATCAGATGAGTCGTCATCCAAGTGTTTCAGCAGTAAACATGTCCTCGTAATTAAGTTCCAGACAGACAAAGATAAATGATAATTAAGTACAAGTCTTAACCATGCACCATTCGTTCTTGTTTCAGAAACATTGAGATGTGTTAATGCAAATTCAAAGCAGTCTACTACAACAAAAACAACCCAATAAAAATCTCGCTGACCAATTCAAGGCATTCTATTTAAGGGGAAAAATAATTAAACATGAGAATACTTACCCCCAGGACTTTCTCCAGCATTGCTTCATCAACAATTAGAGGTGAACGAACCCTAAATGTGCTGGAGATTTCATGACTGTGTTCACCCATGGGAATGACTTCCATTTCCACCTCAGCCCCACCAGCAAGTCTGTTCTCCAACAATGGGGAAGTAATTCGATGCATATCTTTACTCAATGGAGTAGCTTGTTCTTGTTCTGCAACTATTACAGCTGCAGCACGAGCTAAGGAAGCCAAATTTCTTTCCAGATTCCTCACACCAGCCTCTCTAGTATATCCCTGGATGACAAGATTCACCATAGCCTACCACAATGGAAACCATTCATGACATTCATGTGTAAACATGTGAAAAAATAACCATTCATGACATTCATGTGTAACGTGTAAAAAAATATGTAAAATTTACAGTAGTTTGTTTCTCAGAGCATGGACCTAAGTTGAGGAGATATTTTTAATTGTATTATATGTAAGAAACACATGGCTCATAAACATAAACATGCAACCAAATAATGATAGAAGTGAGTTTGAGATAAATATGAAGAACAAAAACTGAATAATCATTCTTTTCATGTAATTAAACCGAAGCATCTATTAGTGAATATATAAAACTAATTAAGTTGGCCTCACACAACAGCCTAAGCTATTGTAGTGAAACGGTCACTTAACATGGTATCAGAGCCTTTGTGACCAAGTGGTCGTGAGTTCAAATCCTACCACCCACCTATTATTCAGCACAAGATAGAGTGAGCCTGTGCAAGTTTCAAGCCCAAAGGGCTTTCACTTGAGGGAATGTGTTTGTGAATATATAAAACTAATTAAGTTGGCCTCACACAACAGCTTAAGCTATTATGATGAAACGGTCACTTACGGTCACTTAACAGCATCAAACTAAATGTAGATGAAGTTAGGTTCAGTGCGTGACAAAGAAATGCAAATCCATTGTCACATCCCTATTTTCATGTTTAAAGCATTATGATGTGGCTTTGTCACAAATTTGTGGCATAATGATCAAAAGTCAAGATCATGAAAACATAAGGACACAATAAATGCATCTAATCGTGGAAAGACACCTACATATCTGGTAAATATCCTATCTAAATGTCCATTTTTAGCTTTCAAAAAGAAAGTCATGCTAAGTAATAAATTGATGAGCATTTCAATCATTAAATAATAGGAGAAACACTCTCACCGCAATTCAAAGTACTTTTCAATTTGACTCACTACAATAAGGAGATAACTCGATGTTACGTAAAAAGAATTTAGACTACAACAATTTGTTGTGAAGGACTAAATTGTTATACCATACTAGTTTTGTACCTCTGGGATTTGAAGGAACTCAGAGCTCAATCCATGCTGATCCAAAACTCGTGGAATCAAATGCCTCATGGCTATTCTTAGTTTTTCTTCAGGCGTATATCCAGGGAGCTCAATCACTTCCATCCTGTCCAAAAGTGGAGGAGGGATAGGCTGCACCCTATTTGCTGTTGCAACAAAGATTACCTTTGAAAGATCAAAGGGTACATTTAAATAGCTATAGAAATTAAATCAAGGGAACATTGTTGCAAACATGCTTATGACAATGAATGGTGAAATGACCAATGTAATCAAATAAAATCAAATAGAAAGCTACATATATGAACCCGTAACTAATGATTCCTTTAGTGAAATTGTTGGGGAGATTCAGAAATTAAAAATCCATCAACTGAGATAAAGGTGATGTGTATTCTTAAAAAAATAATGATTATCTAAAACATAGTGCAATTTTACCCCAAAATTAAGACTACTGAAGACATCCAGCAAAAAAAAGGATACTGATCATTAAATGTTTGATTTTGCTCAGGATCAAGAACCTCCAATAGAGCTGAAGCTGGATCGCCACGCACATCAGAACCAGTCTTGTCAATCTCATCTAGAAGCATGACTGGATTGCAAACTCCAACTCTCTAGAGCAAATAGGTCATAAATAGAAACATTAATGCACCAACCTAAACACCCAACAGATAAGCACACAAAAAGAAACTGTGCAACAAATATCAAGTTGAAGTTTACATCGTTGGACAAATATTTTCCTAATTTTATATATTTCAAAATTATATCCAATATGCCAAGCTAATAAACTTCAGAATTATCCAATTACTATCTAACCACGATGTATCAATGAAAAAAAGAAAACTCATCATCACGAATTTGGCTTAATTATGTACAAGGTCTAGGCAACCACAAGGAAGGAAGTCTCCATGAAGTAAAGTAAAAGATAACTATGAGAAAGAGGAACTGGAATTACTGTTGCAAACTTTGTGAATTTTGCAACAGTAATTCAAAAGACTCTTGGTAGGACTTCATATCAAAGTAGAGCCTCAAATGAGGGTGTGGTGGGATAACCTAGAAACTATTGGGATTGCGAAGAATCCTATCAATCATGATAGAACTAAACATGTGGAGATAGATCGTCATTTCATAAAGAAGAAAGTAGATTCTTGTTTGATTACTCTAGCTCACATTCCCACTAGCAAACAAGTTGCAGATATTTTCACAAAAGCACTTACCTCTGTCAGATTTGAAGAGTTAAGCAACAAGCTGAGAATGATCAACATCTATTCACCAGCTTGATGGGGAGTGTTGGAAGAATATTTTCAGTTTTATTACTTTATCTGTTTCCTTATTTACTCAATAGTTTATTTCCTAAAATATCGTTTCCATTTCTGGCACCTATTTTCATGGGATCTTATTCACTTTTGTCTAGGAAATAATCAAGGGATTGAATTGTAAAAACAATTACTTATCTTCCCTATAAGTATTTCTGCCATTTATGAGAAATAATATACAGAAAATATCCTCAAATTGTTTAGTAAACCTAGAGAATATTCCAACTTATGTCAATACAAGACTAGGTAAAGAAATAAGTCCACTTTCCTCTAATGAGTGTAAGCCTAAAGAATACTCACACTTGGAAGTAGGTGGAGAAAAAAAGAATGGATAAGAGTTCAATAAGCACTATATATGAAACAAGATCTACCTTTAGTCCATCAATGAGGCGTCCTGGCATGCTTCCAATATACGTTCTCCTATGGCCTCTTATATCGGCCTCATCCTTGACACCACCAAGGGATATTCGAACAAATTTTTTTCCCAAGGTAGCAGAAATAGATGATGCCAAAGATGTTTTCCCAACACCAGGTGGGCCAACAAAACATAATACTGGGCCTCTTGCATCTGGTTTTAGCTGCAATAGTAATATCGATTCAATGAGTATAAACATCAATTGAAACTGACATTAGAGATATTTAAGGAAACCACCAATAGAATAAACTCAACCTTTCGAACAGCTAGATATTCAATGATTCGTTGCTTAACCTTGACCAGACCATAATGATCACTGTCAAGACGTTCTTGTGCAGCTTTTAGATCCAATTCCTCTTCTTCAGTAGCCTTTTGCCAGGGAAGATCAGCAAGAAGCTCCAAATAAACACGTGAACTATTGTAGCCAGGTTGTTGAGGTTGCATTTTCTTAAGCCTCCTAAAATTTGTAAAATCCATCCCAGCAGAAATCATTAGCAATACTAAAATAGTAATAGGTATGAGAAACTTTGTTATCTATCATATCAAAGTAGCGCTCCAAGAACAAACACATAACTAGACAAAGATTATCAGCACAATTCTTTTATTATAGAAAATGCATTCACAACATAAATAGGGTTGCTAACTATAGACCCAATTTCAACACAAGTCAGACTTGTGCTACTACCCCATTTACATAGGCTAAAAATAATATACCTCTGTTAAGAAAGAATCTTCTACACACACTACAACACTACTTTCACATTCACCAAAATTTGAAGCAAAATTAGTCAGTCGAAGAACAGCATGGACTGAAAGGTAAAAAACAATCTGAATCACAGGAGTGGCATAAATCTAGCTTACAAATAGAACACTAGATGAAAGATCATTGATTAGACTATCCATCGAGATGAAATGGATTGACCAAGATATGTTGGAATATATGTTGATAATAATGCAAGGAGTTTTTGCAGCCATGCACCCAATGTAGCACTTCTCCAATTTAAATCAACCATTAGTGTTCAAGTTATTTAGAGAAACCGCTAAGTTGTAGATCTAAACAGTTTCGATAAGGTTGTTGTCAATTGTCTACTTTTCGCCAATGCTAGTAATTTATTGAAAGTAGACACCTATTAAATGGATTCCCCAGTAAACATCGAAGTATCCGTGCAAGTTGTTGTCCTTCTTGCTCTTTGAAAGTAATTGTTGTTTTGTCCTTTTAGGATTACTTCCAAATCTAGTTAACTATCCTGATAGTCTAGTTGTTTCATGAAAGTTTCATCCAATTCTTCATGCTATAGATATATTGCATTTGATAAAATATCAGCTGCCACATCTTCATGTAATATTTAGAATCCTTTCTACTCTATAAACAATACCTCAACTCTCTCTGAGCATGCTTCCAGATATTTGAAGGCATTCCTGCACTTTGCATTTTTCTTTCTATGGCAACCACATCATCCTCATCATCATCATTGTCACCAAGCTCTTCCTTTATAGCCCTCATCTAGAATATAATTCAAATGGATTGGCCAAAAAAGTGGAATAATTAATAGCAGCCAAATTTTAAACTAAGAAAGAACCAAAACATCAAGGCATCAACAAACTTCCAAGTCATAAAAATGCATATTGACACATTTATCTATAACATGAACCTACCCACCAAAACCTAGTTCAACTAAATGGACATAGTTCCATAATACCTCATGACTAAAAAAAACCATCAACATCACCTCTTAGTTAAATGAAATAATTACAATGACAAATTTGAAGCCCATCAATCAAATTTATGTGTGTTTTTAGTATTTCCATATCAACAAAAGCTCAACATTTTTTCCCTTCATTCTCTATTCCAAAGCTAATATAAAAGTATGCACTTAACCTCCTAACTTTCTAAGGACAAGAAAAAGGAGATCCGCAAGAATGATTTCTTTTTTCTTAAAATTATATATCCAACAACTGAACAAAAATATAAACATATGATAAACATATGCTTAACCCAAAAGAGAAAAGAAAACTTTGAAATTACTATAGCGACATATCTAAAAGTCAAAAATGCTTCAACGAGTGACTATGTGCTAAGGAGACAGATAATGTTAAAGTCACAAGGAATAGAGGTCCATAATTTATACACTCTAATAGACCAGCCTTTTTTGAAGAAACTGCCAAATAGAAATCCTTCCTAAAAAAGACCACTTTCTGTTGTAGAAAAGTTACCTGCTGGCGTAGAAGGAACTCTTTCTGTGATTTTGATAATTGTCCCTCAACCTTTTGTGTTATCTTCTCTGCCACACGTATTGACTGTCACAAGTAAAAGTGACTCCATAAAAACTAGGCCAGGGACCAAGACACAGTAGATACCTAAATTTAAATGCCACAAACATTAGCTAGCAATATCAAAATAACCACCTGTAAATGCCTGTCAACCAGCTCAGTAGCTTTTGAGAGCCTTACTTTCATATCAACCGAATCTAACATTGCTAGCTGCTCTTCAAAGCTTATCTCAAAACTAGCAACAAATATATCTGCCAACTTGTGAACAGGAACAGTTTCCAGAAGAACCTTTGTCTTGCCACCAGTTTTTTGCTTCTAGGAAAGAAAGGATGAATAAATAAAAGAATGGCAACTTAAGCATCAAAGCTATATGAAATCAAAATTTTCCAACTAAGAAAAGAACAGAATTAGATTTTAAACAAAATTAGTTGTTTGTAAATCACGATAGAGAAAGAAATGATAAGAAAAGAGTAAGTAGTTATGCCATATGCATTTTGCACTTCCAATACATAATAAATACGAGTATTAGGTCCTATATTTAACAAAACATATAGGACCTAATACCCAAGTAAAGACCATAAAACTAATTCTTAGCTTCTCAAGATTTTTTCTAACAAAACAACAACGCACATATAAATTGGTTAAAGATCATTCAACTCAGCATATCAGCTTTGTCCTGCCAAAAGAATTTTAAACAAATTAAAATGGGATTACCATCAAGTTGTCTGTCTGCAATGCATTAACATTCTTGTTTAGTTGCAGAGGGTATATGATAGAACAACATCAAAGCAGAGGCTTCATAGCCCATAACTGTCTCCCAATCAAAATTATAGGTTCATGATAGCCAAAAATGCGATTTCTTTCCAACAACAAAATTGAACCAAACAAAAACCTATGGCATTTTATATACCAATCTACATCAAAATAATTTCAAATTTAAAGGTTAAATACCATAATTACCAATGTGCTCCATGTTACTTTTGCAAAAATTCATCAACAATAGCAAAGCTACACACATACCATTTATATATAAGTATCTATCATCCTAAAATGGAAGCAACATCAATGTTGAATAAACAATTAATGTTAATAAAGGACTCTAAATATTTTACTTGTAGCATCATAGAACGAGAAAATCAGAGAACACATGGAAAAGCAAGATAGTTCATTAGTGAAGTTGCAAAGGAACCAAGAAACTAGAGGTAGAAATACGAAAATTTTGACACTCTGCTCCAAAATATAAAGGTAACCACTTGCAAAACAAAGAAATATATAATGCAATCCAAAATTTCATCTTCCAACAATCTCAACATAAAACTACCAGCTCTAAGACAGAAATAAGCTCCATTGCAGTTGATTTGAACTGACGAGAGAGTGCCATGAAATCAGGATCTTGCTCCACTTGCTCCATCTCTAGAAAAGATGAGGCAACAATGTCAGCATGCTAAAAAATGGAACCATTAAGCAAGCTTTAATACTGCATCTAAACTAAACAACAAATTTTGAATTAGATATCAGTCTATCAAGTAGAAATTATTTGAGCTATGTAGAAATGCATGCATTAGCTGCCATTAAACTATAGCTATTCACTTCAAGGTTTTAGTATCCACAAAAAAAGAATATATTAGGCTTGTAATTAAGGCAAGTGCCTCGTACATCACTAAAAGCAAGACCTATCCTATTTAGCAAATTAATAAGAACTCCCTTTTCCAAATGGTTGAAACATATCCAAATATTCATTTCAGTATCAACCCTTATATTCATACCTTAAGTAAGCCCCGTGACACTAGTTTTAAAATAATTGACCCATAATCACTCTTATATAATGTTCAAGGTAGAGTTCTCAACAATAGTAATCACTGCTTATAATAAGCCAAAAGTGTGATAAGGCAAGAGTTGAGTTTCACATGTAACTACTCCTATATAGAAACAATACAGGCAAAGTCTAACAACAAATAGTTTCCATAAGTGAAAATGAGTTAATTGGAAACCACAAGGAAAGTTGGCCAAAGAAGATACATATCATAAATTTAAGATGAATCAGATTTTATCTTATACAATGTTTATCTAAAGTCAATTAATCAAGAATTCCAGAACTTAAGCAGTTTCAAACCACCAAAGTACTCCTTTGTTGCATAACAAGGGTATCAGTTTTCAAGCTTACCAGCTCTAGTCATTTCAAGTGGAGATATCCGAGCAGTGTAATAAGTCCCTCTTGTACTAAGCTCCTGAACACTGAATCTGCACAAACCTTCAAGAACGACTATGTAAGTCACTCTCCCACTTGGCTTCTCCACCCCTCTTGACAGATGCAAAGCTCGAGCTGCTACCCCCCTACCAAATCAAATAAAAAACATATTAATTAAGATTACAAAAAGTGGCCAAATTCAAAAGTCAAAAGATAATATGAATTAAAGATAACCTGTTGTGCCAATGAATAACTTCCTGCTGATTTTTCCCGTCCGACGAGCCCACTTGAATTCTGGAGGTTTTGTCACCAGAATCACCACCACCACCACCACCAACGCCACCTAATCTCAAAATTTCGAATAAGAAATTAATAATAATTCCAACAAAGTCAATGGGTACAGTGAAAACATAGAATACACACAGACATATGTATATTTACTTTGTGGCAGTAGCGTGGACGCGGAGGATGTCAGCTCGGCAGCAGAATCACGGACCGGTAAAATACCGATCATGCCCTTCTCCTCTCGCTGCCATAGCTCTTGTTCCACCAATTTCACACTGAAATGTTTTAGATCAAAACAAGAAGAGATAACTAACAACCCCCTCCTCCGCAGTGGAGGAAAAAAAAAAAACACGAAAACGTTTAATTATTAAGAGGATGATTCATCACCTGCTGGGAGAAGTACAGCGAATCCGAATTATAGCTCCTGGTAAAAGAACCTTATTTCTAAAGGGAAGGATTGCGAGTCGACTTGGCAGCTCTACCAATTCAGCCATTTGCAATTCAACCAACAAAAGAGGAGCAATAAATCTGATTTTGTTTCACAAACAAAGAACGCCACAGCAATTACTCACATATAACACTTGTATTATCTTTTTTTATTATATTTTTCTTTATTCAAAACTTAGCAAAACAAGAGAGGAAGGCAATTGCGTAACTGTATAATTGATCGATAGTATTATATATGACTGAAAGAGTTTGGTTTGGCTTTGACTTCAAAACATTTACTGGTTTGTCATCTATGCCAAGCATCGTACTATTTCTCAGTTATACAAACTGTTAGCCTTTTTGTTTGGTCGTTCTCTTTTCTTCTTCTTTTTTTAATTTTCCTTTCTCCTTTTAACATGTGTTACATACAATAAACGTCTTTTTGTTTGTGGAACTGCCTTTAGTCCTTGAATTTTCTTTTATTTTACTTTTTGGCCCTTTATATTTCGTTCTCTTCATTCCCGGTCCCCACTTGTTCGCATCTTTTCTTTTGAAATGGAGTTCATCAACAATTGGTTTTTCCCCTTGTTTAACTCATTTATATGGTGAATGATAGTTTCCATTACCTTTCAAAAAAAAAAATTGGGTTTTGGAAAAATAAAATAAAATTCTAATATAATCTAGACTTTCTGTTTCTATCTATTAAAAACGTATTTTATGAGACAAATAATATTTCTCTAAAACAATTCACAAAATTTTAAAATAAAAAAATGCATTTCGGTAAATCTGTTAGTAATTTCAGATGAACATTTGACAAATTATTTTTAAATATAAAAGAAATGGAAATATTTCACAAAGTATTTTATTTTGAAAAAAATGCTTAAATTTATTTTGTATATGATTATTTCCATCATATATTGATGTTAAGAGTATATGAATAACCATATTGCTTAAAGAAATTGATTTCAACTTGAACAAAACAAGTTAAATTGAAAAAAAAAATGAGTGTTATTAAATGATTAAAGATGTGAAATAAATAAGAACGTTAAGAAAAAAAGTCAAAAGACAAGGACCAAAGCATTCCCCAATCTTTTGACACTGTATTATTTTGATTCAAAAAGTTTCTATAAATTGTTAAAACATTAAAAGACTTGTTGTTTAAGTCCTAAAAGTTAGTTACTATTTACTAGTCATATGAAGTTGACACTTATTAAGTATATATCCTAAGGATAAACGGGATGGACGACCACGCAATCCATCCCGTCCATCCATTTAATCTGACGGTTTATATCTGTTCAATGTTTTGTCTTTAATATTACTATTACTCTCCTTCTTTCATTCATTCACTCATTCACTCAAAGTTGCAGAAAGCTTTCTCTCTCATTCTTTACCTCTCCGAATGTTCCGTCTTTATTATTACTCTCCTTCTCGTTGTGTTTAGCTCTCCGCCCTCGATTTCCTTTGCACCTCTACTGCTCGGCAACACATCTCACGGTGGTAAGCTCTCCTATTTTCTTCGGCGGTTTTATTTCAGTTATGGTTTTGTACTTCATTTTTCTCTTTGCGTTTTTTCCTTCGACTTTCGTTGAGGTTTTATTGTGTGTACAAATGGGCTCTCCTATTTTCTTCGGCGGTTTTATTTCAGTTATGGTTTTTGTACTTCCTTTTTCTCTTTGCTTTTTTTCCTTCGACTTTTATCGAGCTTTTATTGTGTGTACAGATGAGTCACGGTTTTATTCAACATTTGGAGTTTCTTTCCAACTGTGGTAAGTTTTTCTTTTTGCTTCTTTCCTGCAATAATGATTGATATTTATCCAGTGTTTAGCTCTCCGCACCCTACTTCCTCTGCACCTCTATCACTGGGCAATACATCTCACGGTGGTAAGCTCTCCTTTTTTCTTCGGCATCGAGGTTTTATTGTGTGTATAGATGGGTTACGGTTTTATTCAACATTTGGAGTTTCTCTCCAACCGTGGTAAGTTTTCCTTTTTGCTTCTTTCCTACAATAATGATTGATATTTATCCAGCGGTTTTATTTCAGTTATGATTTTGTACTTCCTTTTTTTCTTTGCTTTTTTTCCTTCGACTTTCATCGAGGTTTTATTGTGTGTACAGATGGGTCATGGTTTTATTCAACATTTGGAGTTTCTCTCCAACTGTGGTAAGTTTTCCTTTTTGTTTCTTTCCTACGATAATGATTGATATTTATCTAGTTTAACTTTTTTCCTTCGACTTTCATCAAGCTTTTATTATGTGCAGAGATAGGTCAACTGGGTTCAGGAGAGAGCCCTCCAATGGACAGACTAAATTGCTTGCAATTCTGCTTGTGTAGATGGGGCTTTCGTGCTAAGGGAAGGTATGTCCTTGTTCTCTGTAATTTCCATGTCCTTGTTTTGTGTAATTTGCTCGAATCCAAGATTTCTTGAAATTTTCTTATTGCTTATGTTTATACTGAATTGTTCATAGTTTAAATGTCCATGGTCGTGGAATTTAGTTGATGTCGTCCACGATGGTAATGGGGATCAGCTGTCTAATGGTTTGGTTTGCTTCTTCTTTAAGTACATCTACTAAGGACGAACGGGATGGACGACCACACAATCCATCCCGTCTGTCCATTTAATTTGACGACTTATATCTGTTCAATGTTCTGTCTTTATTATTATTACTCTCCCTCTTTCATTCATTCACTCATTCACTCAAAGTTGCAGAAAGCTTTCTCTCTCATTCTTTACCTCTCTGAATGTTCTGTCTTTATTATT
>JAOQMR010000212.1:20175879-20193035 GCA_027563865.1 Erythroxylum pelleterianum | reverse complement strand
TCGTACATTGAAGTGTACCAAGGTGAGTCTTTTTTTAAGGATATCGCCATCATGCATATGCACGATAGCGACTTTGAGTGTTAATTAACCAAAATCCCTACCGTCCAAATGCACCCGAGGGGCTCTTCTTCCTTGTATTATTCCTTTCTCCTTTTTTCGTTTTCCGATGAAACTTGTTAAGTATTACATTTATTTTTTACGATGTTATATTCATTATCATTATTTAAGTTTGTTTGCTTGAATTTATTTTTATTTATAATATATAATTCCATACACTAAATTTTTTTACTAAATTTACTATTCTTATTAATTTAATTATTGTTATTATGATTTATTTTTAGTATTATTAATTTTCTACATGAGTATATGTACTTATTATTCTAATATAAAATTATTCTAATGTTTTATAATTTTTAATTTATGTTTTCATGACGATGATTATTATTATTATCATTATTATCATCATCATCATCATTATTATTAGTATAAAAGAAGAAGAATAAAAGGAGGACTATTCTTACTAATTTAATTATTGTTATTATGATTTATTATGAATATTATTAATTTGTGCTACAGTATATGTACTTATTATTGGTAAATAAAATTCTTTCTTCTGATTATTATTTAATTTACTATTCTTATTAATTTAATTATTGTTATTATGATTTATTTTGAGTATTATTAATTTCCTACTTGAGTGTATGTACTTATTATTGGTAAATAAAATTATTATGATGTTTTTAAAATTTTAATTTATGTATTGGTGATTATTATTATTGTTGTTGTTATTTGTATAGTTAAATTCCTCATTAGTATTAATTTTATTATTTTCATTATTGAATTTCTTATTTTTATTAATTACATTTATTATTATTAAATAAACATGATTATTATTAATAATAATATAACCGTGAAAAAATAGGATTATTGAAATTAGACAGTCTCATGATCACGAGAGAAATTTGCCTGTCTCGCGATAGCAAGAGCTCGCGATTACGCGTTTGTGTGTAATTGTCAAGATAGGGAATCTTAAAAGCTATGACAATGGGGCCCAATGTGCACCCGGTAGCAATTAATCTCTTCCCTATATAAGGCAACTACGAGTTGTTCTCCTGATAACACAAGAACTTCAGGAAACACTCCTCCTCTTGTAAGAATTTTCAAATATATAAGATCTTTGAGCTATTTCTCTACTTAGTCTCACGATACAATTAGCAGTATTTTTAGTTTGAAATTCATTTTTATTATTACATGTATTTATTTTCATTATTATTATTATTTTATATTCCTTATCATTATTAAAGTTTATTTGCTTGAATTTATTTTTATTAATAATATATAATTCCTTCTTATCATTAATTTGCTTCTTATTAATTTAACATTTTAAAATTTTAATTATTTTATTAATGTGATTATTATGATTAGTTCTGCACTTCAGTTTATTACTTATTATTAATATACTGAATTTTGTTTACTAAATTTACTATTCTTATTAATTTAATTATTGTTATTATGATTTATTTTTAGTATTATTAATTTTCTACATGAGTATATGTACTTATTATTCTAATATAAAATTATTCTAATGTTTTATAATTTTTTATTTTATGTATTCATGATGATGATGATGATGATGATGATGATGATGATGATGATGATGATGATGATGATGATGATGATGATGATTATTAATATAAAGGAAGAAGAATAAAAGGAGGACTATTCTTACAGAAGTCTTGCGATCCAGAGCCAATTTCAATAATCGTTTTTTTAATTTGCCAGCTCTTGCTGGATTGTCCCCTTTTCCTTTTTTATTTTATTATTATAATTAATAGTTTTTATTATTAAATGTATTTATTTTGATTATTATGATTATATTATATTCCTTATCATTATTTAAATTTGTTTGCTTGAATTTATTTTTATCAATAATATAAAATTCCTTCTTATGATTGATTCCCTTCTTATTAATTTAAAATTTTAAAATCTTCATTTTTTATTAATGTGATTATTAGAATTAGTTTTGTACTTCAGTATATTACTTATTATTAATATACTGAAAATTTCTTTTAAAATTTACTATTCTTATTAATTTAATTATTATTATTATGATTTATTTTAGTATTATTAATTTTCTACTTGAGTATATGTACTTATTATTGGTATATAAAATTATTCTAATGTTTTATAATTTTTAATTTATGTTGAAGATTATTATTATTATTATTATTAATAAATTCCTCATGAGTATTAATTTTATTTCCTTCTTATTAAATTCCTCATGAGTATTAATTTTATTCCTTTTATTATTGAATTTATTATTTTTTAATTACATCTATTATTATGAAAAAAACATGATAATTTTTAATTATAATATAACGGTGAAAAAATTAGGATTATTGAAATTGGACAGTCTCGCTAATTTCCTTATTATTATTTACTATATTTATTTCTTAATTAGGAATTATGATCATAATAATTCTTAAATTTATTAATTAATTTTATTTATGTTTTTATTATAATAATTGTTTAATAATATTATTAAATATGTGCGTTATCACTATTAAATTTATTAATTGCTTTAATTTCTATTATTATTATTATTATTATTACTAAATTCCTCATTATTATTAAATTTATTATTAAATTTATTAAATTTATTATTCTTGTTATTATGATACATTAATAAGAATTTTGCTTGTTAAAATATTACAAATGAATATATTATCATCATTATTATTATTAGTATTATTAAATTCCTCGTGAGTATTAATTTTATTCCTTTTATTATTGAATTTATTAATTTTTTAATTACATCTATTGTTATGGAAAAACATGATAATTATTAATTATAATATAGCGATGAAAAAAATTAGGATTATTGAAATGAGAACAGTTTCGCTAATTTCCTTATTATTATTAACTGTATTTATTTCTTAATTAGGAATTACGATCATAATAATTCGTTAATTTATTACCCAATTTTATTTCTATTTTTATTATAATAATTGTTTAATATTATTATTAAATATATGCGTTATCATTATTAAATTTATTGATGATTACTTCCCGTCTTTAATTTATATACTTATTATTATAACTCTTTTATATTGTTTATTATATTTATCATTAATATTAGTATTATTATAATTATAAAATCCCTTATTATGATTAAATGCATTTATCTTTATTTCTATTATTATCATTATAAAATTGCTTATTATTATTAACTTTTTTCTGATTATTATTTAATTTACTATTCTTATTAATTTAATTATTGTTATTATGATTTATTTTCAGTATTATTAATTTCCTACTTCAATATATGTACTTATTAGTGATAAATAAAATTATTATGATGTTTTTAAATTTTTAATTTATGTATTAATGATTATTATTATTATTATTGTCATTATTATTATTATTGTCATTTGTATTGCTAAATTCCTCATTGATATTAATTTTATTATTTTCATTACTGAATTTCTTAATTTTATTAATTACATTTATTATTATCAAAGAAACATAATAATTATTAATAATGATATAACGGTGAGCAAAATTAGGATACCTACTTATTATTCTAATATAAAAGTATTCTAATGTTTTATAATTTCTAACTTATGTATTGATGACTATTTTCCGACTTTAATTTATTTACTTATTATTATAACTCTTTTATATTGTTTATCATATTTATCATTAATATTAGTATTATTATGATTATAAAATCCCTTATTATGATTAAATGCATTTATCTTTATTTCTATTGTTATCATTATAAAATTGCTTATTATTATTAACTTTCTTCTGATTATTATTTAATTTACTATTCGTATTAATTTAATTATTGTTATTATGATTTATTTTGAGCATTATTAATTTCCTACTTCAATATATGTACTTATTATTGGTAAATAAAATTATTTTGATGTTTTTCAATTTTCAATTTATGTATTGATTATTATTATTTTTTTATTGCCATTATTATTATTATTGTCATTTTTATTGTTAAATTCCTCATTAGTATTAATTTTATGATTTTCATTACTGAATTTCTTCATTTTATTAATTACATTTATTATTATCAAAGAAACATGATAATTATTAATAATAATATAATGGTGAAAAAATTAGGATACCTACTTATTATTCTAATATAAAAATATTCTAATGTTTTATAATTTCTAATTTATGTATTGATGATTATTTTCTGACTTTAATTTACATAGTTATTATTCTAACTCTTTTATATTGTTTATTATATTTATCATTAATATTTGTATTATTATAATTATAAAATCCCTTATCATGGTTAAATGCATTTATTTTTATTTCTATTATTATCATTATAAAATTGATTATTATTATTAACTTTATTCTGATTATTATTTAATTTACTATTCTTATTAATTTAATTATTGTTATTATGATTTATTTTCTGTATTATTAATTTCCTACTTCAATATATGTGCTTATTAGTGATAAATAAAATTATTATGATGTTTTTAAAATTTTAATTTATTTATTGATGGTTATTATTATTATTATTATTATTGTCATTATTATTATTATTATTGTTATTTGTATTGTTAAATTCCTAATTAGTATTAATTTTAATTTTTTCATTATTTAATTTCTTAATTTTATTAATTGCATTTATTATTATTAAAAAATACGATAATTAATAATAATAATATAACGGTGAAAAGTCAAGCATTTTTGAAATTGCAAAGTGGCGATCGCGAGACTAATATTATAACGGTGAAAAAAAAGGTCGTTTTCAAATTGCACATTCTCGGGATCGCGAGCTCTCGCGATTGCCTGAAAGGGAGAATTTGCTCGATCGCAAGACTGTGTCCTTTTTTTTGTGTTATTATTATAATTTCTAGTATTTCTTTTTTGAAATTCG
This sequence comes from Erythroxylum pelleterianum, assembly GCA_027563865.1. Taxonomy (NCBI): domain Eukaryota; kingdom Viridiplantae; phylum Streptophyta; class Magnoliopsida; order Malpighiales; family Erythroxylaceae; genus Erythroxylum; species Erythroxylum pelleterianum. Next base: position 20,188,123 of record JAOQMR010000212.1, on the reverse strand, counting down.
ATTTTTTATGTGATTATTATGATTTCTTGTGTAATTCAATATATTACTTATTATTAATATACTGAAATTTTTTTATTAAATTTTCTATTCTTATTAATTTAATTATTGTCATTGTGATTTATTTGTAATATTATTATTTTCCTACTTAAGTATATGTCCTTATTATTACTATGTAAAATTATTCTAATGTTTTATAATTTTTAATTTATGTATTGATGATGATGATGATGATTTTATTATTAGTATTTTTATTATTCTTATTATTAGTATTATTAAATTCCTCATGAGTATTATATATATTTTTATATCTATATCTATATATATTATATATATATATATTATATACATATATATAATAGGAATTATAATATTTACATTAATATATGAATTAATATGAATCAATAAAAAATATATATATATTTGTTATTATTTTATATAATAATTATTATTATTATAATTATAATAAAAAAATTTCTCTCAGAATGTCGCCATAGTGCAAATGCCCGATAGCAACATTGAATCTGTAATACCGAAAATCACTATCATTCAAATGCACCGTAGCGAATGCAAAATTGGAGAAATTGTGCGGCCTCTCGATCGCAAGATTGTGTCCTTTTGCCTTTTTTATTTTATTATTGTAATTACTAGTATTTTTATTTTGAAATTCATTTTTTAATGTGATTATTATGATTACTTTTGTACTTCAGTATATTACTTATTATTAATATACTGAATTTTTTTATTAAATTTACTATTCTTATTAATTTAATTATTGTTGTTGTGATTTGTTTTTAGTATTATTATTTTTCTACTTAAGTATATGTACTTATTATTGCTATATACAACTATTCTAATATTTTATAATTTTTAATTTATGTATTGATGATGATGATGACGAGTGATTATTATTATTATCATCATTATTATTATTATTATTAGTATTATTAAATTCCTCATGAATATTATATATTTGTTTTTATATCTATACATATATATTATATACATATATGTAATAGGACTTATAATATTTACATAAATATATCAATTAATATGAATCAATAATATATATATTTGTTATTATTTTTATATAATAATAATAATAATAATAATTTTTCTCTCACGAATTTGCACGATAGCGACATTGAGCCTGCTATACCGAAAATCGCTATTGTGCAAATGCACCGTAGCGAGTGCAACATTGGAGAATGAATCATCTCTGAACTCGCTATCGTGCAAATTAACTTATTAATCTTTTATTATGTGCGCACATTTGTTAACTGCGCCAAGGAGCTGCAACTTTTGATTTCCCTATTAATGATTATAATATAATGAATTAATTATTTAATTAATATTGATATGATAATTAGCTTAATATATGAAACACTTTTCTAAATTCCTAGAATCAGAATGTTTATCATTAACATTAGTATTATTATACCTTATTATGATTAAATGCATATATCTTCATTTCTATTATTATTATTATTATTATTATTATTATTATTATTATTATTATTATAATAAAATTGTTTATTATTATTAACTTTCTTCTTATTATTATTTAATTTACTATTCTTATTAATTTAATTATTGTTATTATGATTTATTTTTAGTATTATTAATTTTCTACTTGACTATATGTACTTATTATTGGTAAATAAAATTATTCTGATTTTTTATTTTTTAATTTAATTCCTCATTAGTATTAATAATACCAACCTTCCCTATTCAACCACCAAAACAATGATATTTACATAAGATATGTACGAAAAAAATTATTTTTTGACTCAAAAGGTAAAATTAATTGAGCATGTAATTTAATTTATATTTTTTGTTATCGATAAAAATAAAATACTACAAAAAATTAAAGATTAATTATTCCATTAATTGTATCCTTTATGATTAACAATATTTTAAATTATATATAATTTAATTACTAATTTTAAATTTCCCGTATTTATTATACATTAAAATTATATAATAATATAACCAATACATATTTTTTATATTTAAATTTTAATTACAAAATTTTCAAATTTTCTTATAATTTAATTACAAAATTTTTAATTTTCCATATCAATTTCAATTAAATTCATAGGGCATTGTTATTGCACATTTGCGCAGTATTACTCTGCTAGTTAAGATTATATTTGAATTAAATTATCCACTATTAAGTAAATATATATCTCATTTTGTTCTTTTTTATTTAATTTGATGCGTTAAAAATTTACATGAAGAATTTAATTTCATATATTTATTTAATAAAAGTCATATATACATCAAGTTTCATCTTATTAATTAAAATTAATGAAGGTTTAAAAGTGAAAAAATTCATTTAGTCATTTAACTACATTTATATATAATAATAAGCATCACATATACATCACTGAAATGGTATTTTTCTTATAAATTAAAGGAAATTTCATTATTCAAGCGGTTTCATACAAGAAAACTAAGTTGCTAAGAGCTTGTTTGGTTCAGTTTCTTCTTCCTTTTTTCTTATGGTTTTCGAAAACAAGTCATTAAAATGTGTTTGTTTAAGTATTATTGCCATTTTGCCTTTAAAAATAAAAAATCATAGAAAAGATCTTTTGTGTGTTTTTAAAACAGGTTTTTTGTCATAAAAACAATAACACATCTCGATTTCTTCACCATCTTTTGTGTTCTTCTCCATCCTCGCTCTACCTTCACCGTTTTGTATTCATTTTTAGCCTATACACCATTTGTGTCTGATTTCTCCATTTGAGGGATACTATTTCCTGTTTCTTAATGTGGGTATGATTGGATATTAGAACTTTTGAATGAAAATGTTACAAGGATTTATGAAAACTTAATAATGAACAAGATAATCTGCTTAAGCTTATACAATGAATTGAAGAGTTTAAGAGGCTTAAAAGTGACAAGTAATTTGATTGTGGAGGAACAAATAACAATTTTCTTGATGACTATAAGGTATTGTGAGATAACAAGAGTCAATGTAGAATGCTTTCCACATTCGACCTAGACAATTTCGAAGTATTTTTGCAAAGTATCATATGCAGTTAATCGTTTCAAAAAAAGAGTTATTACTCCACCATCCTTTACCAATACACCTCGTGAGATTCAATATAATTAATTCAAAATTATTTCCATATTTTTAGGTATATTCATATATTTAATTACTATTTTAATTATTTCCTTATGATTAATAATTATTTTAATAGTATAGTTTAATTTTTTTTATGATTGTATAAGAGCAATAGGTGGTGCACATATTGATACACATGTTCCAACCCATGAGCAAATACCATACAAGGGTAAAAGAAATGATCCAACCCAAAATATTACGTGTTGCTTATTTGATATGAATTTTACATGTAATGATTGGATGTAAAAGTGCTTCAAATAACTCTCAAGTTCTTTTAGAAATAGTGATAAATCCAACGAATCAATTTTTTATGACTCCACAAGGTATTATATTATTTTAAATAAACATAGTAATTATGATTAAGTTTTAATATCTTTTTGTTAATATTATGTTCTTTATATGTTAGGTAAGTTATATTTAGTTGATTCAAGGTACACCAATATGTTTCGATTTCTTTCACTATACCAAAGTGAGAGATATCATTTGTGAGATTATAGAGGAAGAGGAAGACCTCAAATCCATACAAATTGTTTAACTATAAACATTCTTGATTAAGAAATGTTATTATAAGATGTTTTGGCATACTAAAAGCAAAATTCCCTATACTTTCAAACATGCAAAGTTATGATATCAATAAACAAAATACATCGTTATTGCTTGTTGTTATACAAAATTATATTAGAATATTTGTACAAAGCGATGAATTATTGGAAAATTTTGCTAAAAATGAAGAACAAATTAAGGAAAGTGAAATTGAAGATGCAAGTTCTCAAGTGAAATATAATATCACTTTAGCACAACTTCAAAGTATGTCTTGGAAGCAAGATGAAATTGCTAGACAAACGTGAAATGATTATATTAGTTATAATTAATTTATGTTTCTTTTTGTAAATGATAGTACTATTATATTTTAAAGAATTATAATATGATGGAAATCTTTTATTGATTAGAATAATTTAATGTTTTTTTTTCTAATTTATAGATTTTTATTATATTAAATTAATTTGTAATTTTCTTTAATTATATAAATATGTATATATTTTATTTCTAACTATAATGAGAATTAATTAATTTTAAAACGTAATATGTTATATTAAAATAATTAACATAAGAGTATAATAAAAATAGAAATAGGATAAAACCAAACATGTTTTTGTTTTTAGTTTTTTATTACAAATCTCAACCAAACAAGTTTCTGTTTTCAGTTTTTATATTAGAAATCTCAACAAATATTTTTTTATTAAAAAACCAAAACCAAAAACATAAAGTAAAAACTAAAAATCACAACAGAAAACACAAAGGTAGAATTAAACAACCCCCAAATAAGTTGAACCAAAAAACAATAGACATAAAGAATTATAACTAAGCCTTAGAACGTTGATTTGTTACATTAAATAAAATTAAACAAAAATTAGTTTGCAGTAAATCATTATAGTCTAACTAGTAATGGTTTCCGCTAAGCTATAAACTTGAACTGTTGAGAAGTATGTAATATTCTCAAAGTAAGTTACAAAATGAGGCTATATTTGGACTATAAGTTGAGTAGACTTTTTGTGCTATAAGCTACTACCTTATGAGTTGAATTAAATCCACAAGGATAACATCTTTACTTAATTTATTACTAAAAAAACCTCATGTCTCTTTCTCTCCAAAGAGAGTAGATTGTTTTCCCCAAACAAATTTTATAAACTATGTAATCACATTTATAAGGGTTGATCGATTACTTTAGCTTATAGGAGGAATTAGGAAGTGTCCTCTCAGCAACATGCATTTTCATATATAGTTAGAAAAATTACATTGGAAAAAAGGAGGTCAATAATCTTCTCCTTTTATATGTAGAATAAGCAAATCTTATAGATATTTATGACAAGGAGCCATGGATTCATGCATCACATACATGGAAAGGCAGCAAAAGTGTTGGAATCAAAATTCCGACCCCACGACATCCCTAGAAAATCCAAAATCTTTTGCAAGTACAAACAAATTATTAGAACATGAAATTACAGCATATATACCTTGCAAATACTCCTCCTTTCTTGAATCTATTAGGGAGCCATGGATCTAAGCATCATATAAATGGCAAGGCAGTGGCAATGTCGGAATAAAAATTCCAACCCCATGACATCCCCAGAAAATACAAAATCTATGAGCATGCATAAACAGATTATAAGAACATGAAATTACAACATATGTACCTTGCAAATACTCCTCCTTTCTTCAATTTTCTCCTTGGTTAGGTTGTAGTAAACACCAAACACCTTCCTTGGGCTCTAGAAAGCACACAAAAATGAAGAAAAATTAGTGTGTAAGGGTGGTTAGAGCGCTAAACAAGATGAGTTCAAGTGGATGCTTTAGTGAGAGTTAGATCAAGACTAAGTTTCATATAATTAATCTCATGCAACAATTGCTTAAAGTTACATGAATTAATCTCAAGATCACTCCTCTCAACTTCCAGAACTCTTCTAGACCCTTAGCCTCTATAGAGTGTGTTTTTAGGTAAAATTTTGTATGTACATAAGTGAAGAAATCACTTATGTACCACCTGTTATGGCTTGCTTAAATGACAACCATACACACTATGTTTTTCATCCAATATTTTATGCTTGTGACCCTCAAGATTACAGTAATTTTAGTCATTTGAATTAACTCAATCTGAGCATATCATGAATGGTTTCATGCTATTTGAACTAACATTTAATCCAAGCAAATCACGAAGGATTTCATGATGCCAATTTATCGGAACGTAAGTGAATTAACACACGAACTCTTTGATAGTTAATTATTTGACTTACGAATTTTTTCATAGACAATTACCGTGCAATTTGTCCCTTCACCATGCTATACCTTACTTTGTTTGAAGTATAGGCTATGTGTCAACTCCCATTAGACTAACTACATCACATCTAGTCCAAGTGACATTAGTTCTTGTCATAGGGTTCTCATTACTCCATGTGTCATTAAAGATTCTCTTAATGACACATAATTGGTCGAGCCAGAGACTCCTAAATAATGACCCCGACAAGAGGTTGTGGGTATCATCTCCTTTTATAGAGTGGTGAATCCTTTATTAGCTACCTAATTACCTTCGAATACCATTAAATATACCCAATCACCACCCTAAGAGCAACCTCATCTTGAGGCAACATGGAATGGTGTCAAAACACAGGATCAATTGCCTTCTACATATCCTTTGCTCCTCTCCACCAAAATCTCTCACTCTCTCACAACTCCTGGGATTTTTGCTTCAATTTTCATCATTGTCACTTGGAATCTTTGCAAGATGTTGCATCAAGGAAGCTAGATCTTGTTATCTTCTATGTTATTTTCTTGGTGCTATGCTTTGCATTTTGATCTTGGATGTGTGCTGGTTGCTTGGAAGAGTTAGATTGGCTGGTTCTTTGGAGTTAAAATTTTAAGTTAAATAGGTAAGGGAATTCTAAACTTGAGAGCATGTATTGATACAAGTTCTATGATGAATGAATTGGCATAGAATATGTGTTATGATGTTGATAAATGAGTGATGGAAAAGTGAGCTTTGTATGGCAAATTATGTTTTAGATATGATGCATGAAAGATTATGATTTTTGAGCTGCCTAATGAATATTTTTGAATTGGATTTGGACATGAAATGGATCAAGAATTGAAGCATAAGTAAGGTAAAATTGAGGTGAAATGAATGGACTTTGATGAAGGTGTATTAAATGGAGTATGAAGGAGTTACAATTTAGAGACAAAGTGAAGGTTCAGTCACCCCACGATCGTGGGATTTATATGGCCCCTTCCCATGGTCGTGGGAAATGCTTAGGAATGAGAAAAGGTTGATTTGTGCAATTGCTGAACTATATTAGGTTAAGACACTTTATAATGATGTAATTGGACTTGATTAGGGTGTGAAATGAACCTAGTTTGATGTGAAATTAGTTAATTAAAGATTGAATAAGGTTTGGATTATTAATTGAGCTAATAACTTAAAGAAGGTGTTATTTGACATCAAAGTGTCTAATTTTGAAACTTATGAGTTGTTAAAGGAATGAAGTATACTTATGAATGCTAATGTGATTTAAAGAACAAGAATAATGTGTTAGTTGTTAATGTGTGTGAATTGGGAACTTGTCTGAATACATGTAATGTGTAATTACTTAATGTATTCATTGGTGCATTATTGCAAATGTTTATGTTTGTTATGCATGTTAAGTTTGATCAAATGTGAATGAATATGCTCAATTTGAGCAAAATGGAAAAAAGTAATATGTTATGCACTACATCATTTACATGTGATTCTGAAATCCAAAATGTTTTGTTTTAAAATTGTCAAGTCCTAGTTATAGGTAAATAGGCATGCCTAAAAGGGTCTGCAGCTGCTTATGTGATGTTAAGGTATCATATGTAACTTAACACTAAGGTGTCTTCTGTACTTAACACTGCGTTGTCTTCTGATATTTGACACAACAGTGTCTTCTGATACTAAGACATAAGTCTCTTTTGTTATGTGATACCAATCATAGGTATCTTCTATTCTAGTCCCGTTACCCACTTCTATATAAAGGACTAACAGGCTAATTTGTTTTGTGCTCTGATATATGTTCAGTTCTACAACAAGCTAAGTTTTGATTTGATACAAGATAAATTCTAATCTGCTACAAGTTCTATTATGTACTAACACAATTATATCTTGTTATAAGACTTTTAAGTTCTGTTCTAAAGTCATAATGTTTTGTTCTGATACTTATATGATTTGTTTTGATGCATATATATTCTGTTCCAATGAATTACATTATGTTCTGATGCTTTTAATGGTCTGATCACTCTTTAATTTGAATAATTAAATATTGCTTATGATATGATCTAATTTAGTACATGTGAATGCTAGATGACTGTTAGAAACAGTCTTCGTTATATATCTTGTTTAGTTATTTCCCCACTAACCTATATGCTTAGCAAGGTGGTTTTGCCTTCGTGTAGATTCTGATAAGAAGATCTAAGGCTAGGACAACTGCAGTGGCCAATGAAGGATGTGATGTAATTTGGAAAATGTTTGTTTGTGTTGTTTTTGAGCTGTAATCAATGTATAAGACATATTTGGTGTAAATGGTTTATAATAACTATAATATAGGGTGGATTTGGATTTAAAGCATGTTTATGATAAGTACACTGTGTATAATGTATTCTGGTTATTTATGTCAACAATTGTTTAATGTAAAGCTTGTTCCCTTGTTTTTAAGAAATTTATGGAATGTCATGTTTGTTTAGATATGTTTTGGGTGACACCCTTACATCATCTTAGGGGGTATATGAGTGTTACATTTCCTACAATTTTTATTTAAAAGAATGCTGAATAAAAGTATCAAGGAGTAACATTTGTTTTGAAAAGTTCATTTATTTTCTCCTCTTAAAAGTTGTATCGAATATGTGAATTGAATATTTTACATATGAGGTAGATGTTGTTTTGGTGGTTATACTTCATATGGTTTATAGTGTGAGAGCTTGAATTTGAGCTGTGAAATATAATTGTTGCATTCATTATAGCTAATGGTACCCAGTTTTGAATGAATGTTAGCATATGCGCAGCGTTACATAATGCAAGGGTTACAATATAATTTATTTTAAGAAGAATTAAATGGTCTCTATTTATTAACAAATATATAGTTAGATGTGGGTTCTATATGTCTAAACAAATAAAGAGGGATCAATTTACAAATGTTGTAACTAATTTCTTTCAAAATCCTTATAAGTGGATATATAAGGCATTTTTAAGAAACATATCATCAATCACATATCACTATGATCCATTGAATACTAAAAGCATATTGATTACTTCTTTCACCTTACAGTAGCTATATAATATTATAACTCCTCTTTTAGGTAGAAAGGAAAGTACATGAGTTATTGCATGTGGGAGTCTATTTTATTTATAATGTATATTTACTGTATTTGGATCATATGGGTGGGTAATAAGAATTATGGTGCATTATTTGGAGGCTCCTATATGACTGAATAGGCTAGTAAAAAGTCCAAGTGTTTTTATTTTCTTTAAGACCTAATTGTTGGATATTGCAAAGGTGTTGTAAACCTTTAGATGATAGGGCATATAAGATTAGTAAAGAAAAATAGTTGTACTAATGTTCTTTTAGGTAGAGATCGAACTGAGATCTTTAGGATAGAAAGAGTGGCATAAGAGAGAGTGGAGTTAGAATTAATACCTATAGTCCCACTAGTAGCTAAAAAACATCATAACCGCTCTCAACTACAACTATTCTAGGGAAGGATTAGTAGAATTGATCACCTATAAAGTGTTGGATCCCATTTCCAGAGCCCAACAATTCGGAGTCATCATAAGTGAACATATTACCCTGTAGGGTTCTTTTGAAGAACCCTCATTAGCCATCATCCCACAAGAGTGGAGTGCCCACACTAGTTAATCACCAAAAACATAATTTGACTTCTTTAAGACAATTGTAACTCTAAGTCTCTAGTTTATTTTGAATCAAGAGCCATCTCAATCGGAGCTTTATAAATCAAGATATGCTTAAAAAGCCAAAGTGTTTTCATACCCCAATCATGCTTTCCCAACTGACCCCTCACTTTCTCTCCATCAAACCTTTTCAAATCAACTCCAAAAAGATACCAATTTTTATTTAGATATAGAAACATATGTTAGAAATCTATTGGTTCAAGAATCACTTCATTTGGATGTCGGATAAGGAAGTTATGCCCGAAAGAATCAAACCTATTTATACCCTCAATCATATTGTACCTAACTTCGCGCAATTGCCATAACTTTCAATAGAGATGTCAGATTGGGTTAATTCTTAGACAGTTTGAAAGAACCCTTCTAAATCTACAACTTTCATGGAGACACAAAGCGAGATTTTTCCATTTAGAGGGTCAAAAAATGCAAATTATTGCAAGTGTACAGGGTATGTCCGTTAAACGGACATGCATGTCCGCCTAACGGACATACACGGGGTTGGGGGCCATTTTTGACCCAAGAAGGTCCGTTTGATGTCCATTAAACAGACATTGACAATGCTAGGGGTCATTTTTGACCCAAAAAGGTCTGTTTAACGGACCTAAGGTCCGTCTAATGGATATAGGAGTTTCCCAAATCCCTCAAAAGCCTCTCCAATGCTTCCTACATCCAATCTTGTATACTCACTCATAATCTTCCTAAATTCAACTCTTCTAGTGCAAAATCTCTTTATATCAATTCAAACACCAAATTTATCTCATAAAACTCTTAATTCTCAATCCATTTGGTTCATCAAAACCATAATTTTCTATCATCTACCATAGCTGTCCTATACATACATCCTATACCGCGTCACAACTTGTAATGATCATATCTTTCCACTCCGACATCCAAAAATTACAAACTTTATATTGTTGGAAAGCTAGAAAGATCATCTACAACTTCCAAGAAGACAATTTTTACTAGTTCTACCTAGATTATTCTAGATTTTCCCCTTGAATTTAGAACACAATTCCTACCCTTATGAAAACTTGAAATTAGCAATGTAAAGACTTGAAAAGCCATAAGCAAACATAATGTATATGTATTTCATTCACATCAAAAAAAATAAGAGTTTACAACGCTTTAGTGGGCATTTCAATCTATAATACCCAAAATTACAAAGCTTAAAAAAACTAGAATTGTTCAAAATGCGACTAAAGCCCTGTTTTACATAATCTAGCTTCAAAAACAAAATATGCAAATTGGAGTGATGCCTTGACTCTCGACTCGATCACTCGATATCTTTTTCTCGCCTGAAGATGGGAAGAAAGGGGGTGAGCTTAAAGCTCGTAGGTAACAATTTTATAATCGGTAATGAGCAAAAATCATTAAAAACCTTCATGCTCATAGCAAATTCTCATGAAAATCCATAAAACATTTATTTCTCAAATTCTCAACTTGTCAAACCAATTCACAACTCACATAAGTCAAGCATTTATCAAACTTGCCAACACATGTAAACACATAAGCACATCATAATGGTTTGGGCAGATCCATAAATATGATGAACTACACAATTCCACTTAATGGTTTTGTGCAGTCGTAAACTTGAGAGAGTCCATAAAGGAGCCTTGTGCCACTAGCGGGCAGGCGGGAGAAGCCTTAACTTGGTTAATGTGCATGTGACATTCTTGAATATACTACACCAAACCCACATAACATGTAATTCATGAACTAAATTTTTTTTTGCCCAAATGGCACATTTTTGGAAACTTGTCTTTCATGAGCACGACATATTTCATATGCATTTCTATCATCATTTCATAATTTATCATCAAAATTCATACACCAAAACATGTAACACTTTCACAAATCATTCAAAAGCAATAAAGGCAACATTTATGAAGTAATTGAAATCATTTTACTTTCTTGATTTGGAAAAAAAACATCAATGGCTCATTACTCAATTATAAACATGAAACCCACCTTAGTTTCCTTTCTTGAAAACTTGCTCAAGGATGTCTCTCCTCTTGCCTCTCTTGCCTCTCTTGCCTCCCTTCAACATTAACAAAAATCCCCATTCAAAATGAACTCCAATTGGAAAACCCAAAAAAACTATGCATGAAATTGATCCTAGAATACTTATACCCATGCATTTCCTAAGCTCGTTGAACCAAATCCCTTTCAAATATCCAAATATTAAAACATAAACTTACCGTGAACCTTCACCAAACAATGAGTTCCTTGGTTCTAATCGAAGCTTTAATCTTCCTCTTCCTTTTTCCCTTCTTGCTCAACCCCAAAATCCCTCTTGAAGGCTAAGAAAAATTGAAACCTAGGTCAACTCCCTTTTCCTCTCAACCCACGACACTCTCTCTCCCTTATTTCCTATTTTTGTGCTTTCTCTCTTCTCTCTTTTCTTTAATTTCGTTTTTGCTTCTTCTTCAATGCAAGACAACCTTTTCTTCTCCCTTTTATACCCTTAATGAAAGCACAATGTCCATATTGCCCTTCCTTTAATGCTTTAAGATTTTACAACTTAAGTGATCTTCCCACAATGCCCCTTATAAAGTCTTATTTGGCAACAATAAAATATAAAAACAAGCAGAACCGAAATAACAAAAACACCAGAAATTTGGTAACGCAGTTCGGCACACCTTGCCTAC
>JAOQMR010000212.1:20149345-20162480 GCA_027563865.1 Erythroxylum pelleterianum | reverse complement strand
TCAATTTATTTCCATCCCTAATTTAAAATTATTAAACTAATAATGTAAACATGCTTAATACAAGTCGGGGCCCAACATGTTGTCTTGAATCGTTACTCAATGAACTTCTTCCATGTTGTCTAAAATCAGACCTGTCCTTCTTCATTTTTTTTAACCATTTACCAAAATTTCGTTTAAGTAGTGCCAAGTCTTCGTTTTCATCTGATTCGTCTTCCATATCATTCACACTTTTTCCAGTTTTCACCTGTAGAGCCTCTTTTGTAACCATATTTGCGAAACTAGGATCTGCACCAACTTGCTACCAAGTTCTGAATTGGTGACCCTCTCTGATATCAATTGAAAAACTGAAGGGGGTTAATTATTCCACAAGCTTATTTGGCACCAACAAAATATAAAAACAAGCAAAACTGAAATAACAAAAATACTAGAAATTTGGTAACGCAGTTTGGCACACCTTGCCTACGTCTGCGGGGCCCTCACCCAGCTTAATAACTTTCACAAAAGTACAATAGATTTACCCAAGACTTTACTGAGCCGACACCACTCAACCCTTGATACTATCCCACAACCTAACTACCCGTGAAAGAGTTTCACACCCAATAGTACGACCGCCTCGTACTAACATCAACAGAGGATTTGTCTAATTACTTTCACTCAAAGACAATAATAAATAAAATAGCTCAAGTGTTTAATCAACTGAAAATTAAATAACAGAAATACTTGAGACAAAGAAGACTTCCCTATGAACTTGTCTTCTCAAAATAACCCAGCTGAAACTCTTCACCATCGGCTTGTCTATGAATTTGTCTTCTCAAAATAACCCAGCTCAAACTCTTCACCAAAGCCGATTCTTTCTTCATAAAATAAATCACCACAATCACGGCCATCCAAAAGAAACACAGAATCACTTTAGTTTTCTCACCATAAGAATAACACCTGCAACATCAAAACATATGCAGACGAACCCTTGCGCACAAATTAATTTCACCGTGGCTCACAAATCAACTCCACAGTCACCACATCTGACGCATTACACCTTGACTGCTTCTCCGTAACTTTGCAATCTGCGCAGGCCAATTACACCAAAACACGCTCACTATAAATCTAACACCAGATGCGTTATACTCTCAATCCCATTGTCTGCGCAAGCATCAGTATTTTTCAATTTTATATCACGTGGCTTTTTCTACTTCAAATAACACCCACACATCTACAGTTGCCGCAACCTCTACACTAGGTTTCCTCAAGTTACGTGTATTCATAAACTTCTATTTTAAATCAAAGATATGTACAACTACTGTAGAGACTCACGACATCTATATGATGATTCCAAAAAATCCAATTATGAATCCATATGATAATATATGTACTCCAACTGTAGAGACTCACGACATCTAACCCACTTTATCATATATGACCCAAACTCAATTAATTAAAAATAGTCCATCTTGACCACGTAATAACAATAGTCAAATAATCAAAACACACCAGCCCATTTACGATTTGGACTTCAATTAAAACACAATCTCAGCCCATCGTCATCAATCCAATAATTTTAATATTCTTATATGTCCAATTCAAAATGCCAAAACCAAACCAAGAATATATAAAATATATTCTAACAAGGTTCATTTGTGACAACTAATGGTGTTAAATTATTAGGGATAACATAACGTAGGTTATATGACCCGAGCTTGCATGGTTATTGCCTATATTGATATGTTTTCCCTATTCGTAATGCGATTGTTTGACTAATCTAGAGAGCTTGAGTTGTTCGATTACTAGGTTTAATTAAAGAGCTTGTTTTAATTAAACACGACCTAAGGAGAAACTAGGATTAACAAAACTTGTTGTTAATCTATGATCAATAGTTGCTAGAAAAGGTACGAGAATAACAAAACAATGAAATATGCTTATTTGTACGTAGGCCGAGATTAAACTGAAGACCATAACACATTCATCATTTTTGAATATTTTCTTTAATTTGTTTTTGTTGGTTTAGTTTCATTTTAATTTCTTATTTGAAAACCAACAACCCCCTCCTCCCCTAATAACCTAAACACTGACTATTTTCATTACAAAAGGTTTACACACACTCTCTGTGGGATCAACCTAAACTAATCACTAGCTATAAATTTAAATCTAGTCATTTTGTGTAGTATTACCAGATTTTGGGTATTTTATGTAAAGTGATTAAGAGAAATAAAGAATTCCTTTGAAATATATAATTTTTGTTCTTGTACAACTTATGGTTGTTTTTAGTTAAAGAGTTAAAATTGACATTGATACCACTTAAAGTCGTTTTTCTTCTTTGATAAAAAAAAAGGAGATAATAGGCTTTAAATTATGCAGTGAGACTTAAAGGAGTGAAATAGATTAAAGAGGATCACACCGTTATGTATCACTTGTGCATCTCTTTTTCTTTATTTTTATGAAGTTATATTATTGTAATTATATGTCTTTTATCATTTACATTGATTTGGGAATACATTTAGTGTTTTGTAGCCAAAGAAAGCGTTTAATTTCAAAACACTCAAGATTACTCAATGATAATAAAAACGAGAGGAAGGACTTCGATAAAGGTAATAAATAGCACATAATTTCCTTCCTAGCTTAGTCTTGATCATAAATAAGGTACAAGCTAAGGCATTATTTATCATGGTATCACTTGCGATAAGATTGCCCCTATACCTTTAGCTAAATATTTTCTACAGATATTGTTTATTCATAAATATCCTAATTTTAAAACAAATTACAAAGCATGTAATTATTAGAAAATAATAACCTAGCTAAAAAGTGTTTTTACTCTTTTTTTCAATTGACGAATGCTTGCAGGTAAAGCAAATATAATGATAAATGCAATTCTTTTATCCGTTTTAAATAGACTGACCATTTAAATAAAAAGGAAACTAAAAGCATGAATTATCTATGTTGACGAGGACTGAAATGCAAAATGAAAGTCAAAGAAGGTGTGAATTATGGAGAGTTCGGGGACGTACGACTACGAGGGCATAAATAAGTTAAAATTAAAATATGAAGGCTTTGTATCGGGGATCTCGGCACATGTGGGATTAGTCACGCGTCAACGAGGGGGTGGGGTATAACGTTATAAAAACAGTGCGTTGGCTGCTAGCAAGGGCCTAGCCTAGGTATTTAAGGTCGGAGACGGCCGACAATGTCGGCTTAAATCTTTGAATGTAGGACAACCACTGAAATTGTAAGGAGGCAGTTTTGGATAGGATTCAAGGGCAGGCTGTCGTCAATTGTGCTAGCTACCAAGTCAACCCGTCGATCTGGTGGGCCCATTATGTATATATATATATATATATATATATTTATTTTATACACTTTTCTTAATTTTTTAAAACAAAAAGGAATGTATTAATGTAAAGCGTAATTACTGTGAAGATCAAACGTAGCAACAAAAAGACTAGCCCAGAGCATTTATGATTATTGATGTTTGTGGATGATTAATCTAAAAAGTTTCATTTTGTAAAAGGATACTTATAAAGAATGGTGCATGATAGGCAATCGAAAAAAAAGACAGTATCTTCAAATTTACCATATCTTATTAAATTACTATACAACTTTGAATATCATTTATTCATTATCAAGTATTCTTAAAAGCTATTAATTCGATCGATAAAATTATTCCTCGACATTCATTATCTTTAAAAAGAAAATCATATAAACTATTCACTTTTGGTTATTGCTAATGATTTAAGATTATTTAATTACAAGCATATTGATCTCAATCCTAACCTTGGGGATCAAAATTAATCACATTCCATTGACTCTTTGAATGATTGTCCCATGTTACACGAGGAAGTAGCAACCTAAAACACCTTAAGGCATCTAGCAAGGAAAAATCATATCTCTAACAACTTAAGAACAACAATGGAAACAATATATCTTTTTTTTTTCCTTCAGCTACATAAATTCCTTCTCTTTATGATGATCCTAGCTCTTTAGTTATAGCAATTGGTGGTATCAAGTTGATGGCTTCGACATACTTCCAAGATGTCATAGGTTCCAAAAGACATCCCGTCTCTCACCACCATCTTAGCATTTGGAATCCCCCAGTTGAACTCTACTGCTTTAACTCAACCTTTCTCCAAATCTGACATCCATAAGGCTTTCCTAAGCTTTCATCAAAATAAGGCACCAGGTTTCGATAATTACATTACTCATTTCTTCAAAGAAGCATGGCCTATCATTTGGGCATGACCTTGTCCTGGGAATACAACGTTTCTTCTATAAAGGGAGAATGCTTAAAGAGCTCAACTGTACTCTTATCACCCTTAATCATAAGGTTGCTACTCCTACTATTTTGCAAGACTTCAGATTCAATGATGCAAAAATTGTACCGGAATTGGTACCAATTTTTAAGGTAAAATAATGCAGGGTCAATACGTCAAATATCAATTTGAATAATTTTTTAATTTACATAGTTAAAATTTTTATTTTTATTAGTAATTATATTATATAGATAAATAGTTTTTATCTATTTAATAATATAATTAGATTGTGGAAAACTAAAATAGAAAACTAATATTGTTTCATATGCTATAAAAATAAATCAAACCTTCACAACTATGTTAGAAAAAAAATCATCAAAAGTAATATTTAAAATGAAATTAAAAATATAAAAGGCAATATTGAAGAATAAAAATAACCAAGAAGCATAAAAACTACTTTTAATTATATAAAATTTAGTCCCATATTATAATTTAAATTGAAAAAAATCCAACTTAGTCTCATTTTCTATCTGCTTTTCTCTTCATCTTGAGCATGGAATTACTTAGAAACTCGATCTTAGTAAGATTAGTAGCACTTCAGCCTATCTTCAAGTACCATTGGAAATATTAAAGTAACAAGCTAATGCATTTGCCCCATTGACCTTCTACTTTTCTGTCTGTACTTGCAAGTTTTCATCGAAGCTTTATGTATGCTCGAAAACTTATCCGGTCTCCAAGTGAACTGCAACAAGTCTTCCCTTTATGCTTGTACCAATTTCAGCAACCTAGGCCCTCTCCGGGAAGCTCTTAAAGGTTATACACTCCATTCGCTCTCCAATAGATATATTGGAGAGGAGATAATCTATTGGAGAGCTAATTATCTCCTCATAAGCTTTCCTTTACAGATTGACAGCTCTAACCCAAAATAAAGACAAAAGAATTATGACAAGGGCTACTCATACCCTCGCTTTTGCTTGGAGGCGCTAGATTATGAAATCAGTCCTTAGCTCTATGCATAGGCATTAATCTCCCAGTTGTTGCTTCCATCAAGGGTCATTAAAGCAAGTGAAATCAAGGTGAGGAAGTTTCTTTATTTTGGGAAACTCCCTTAATCATAGTAGAAATAAAGTAAGTTGGCAGGATGTTTGCAAACCCTAAGATAAGATGAAGGGGGGCTTGGAATCAAACCCCTCAAAACCAAAAAGTGAAACTGTTAGTCCAGAGGATATGGATAGTCTTCAATGACTTACATGCAAAGTGGCTCAAATGAAACACGTATACATCTTAATGGGTAGAGCTTGTATCAAGTTCGCGCTTAGACATGCAATTCCTAAAGATGAAAAGAGTTCATGAACCTCAGACCTCATTAAAGGGGCACATCATACACAAGATATCAAATGGTGTGTCACAGCTTTGGTTTGACCATTAACGCCCCCTTAGTTCTTTTGTCGATCTTATTCCAACAGCTACTATCCATTTTATCCCCTAAGCCCTCTCCCCTAAAATCTCTGCCATTCTGCACAACACCACATGAACAGAAGAGTGCTTGGATCTTCAAACAGAAAAGCCTCTGACTTGGCTTAGTCAGTGGTCCAACATATAAAAGTAGTTATTAATATTTAAGACATTTCCTCTCCAAAAATCACCGTCAGTTGTAGACAGAAGTTGTGATTCTTTAATAGTTTAGCATACTCGAAGCTGTTTATTCTAACATTCCATGCATGCAGCTCCCAAATTTGTCTAATTGATCACTCATATTTCTGTCCTAAGCTCACTTGTAGCCTCCTCGAGGAGCTTCTTTCTTGTTTAGTAAAACCTCGGGCTAGACCTTTAATTTTCAATGCATCTCTTTTTTACAAAAAATAAAAATAAGAAGTTTTCAGCATATTCTGTATCCACAATCAATTTATTATCTAAGCATAAAAGCAAGTTTTATGATATATTTGCTTGTAAGTTCAACAGAAATAAAAGGAAAAAAAGCTTGAGAGAGAGACTCTCCCCTCTCTCTAAAAAACACCCCTTATTTTCCAAGCTGAACCGTCTCTTTCCCAATTCGGTTACTTCTTTTGTAACCTGCCCATAACACTCTTTTCCAGCCCGCTACTTCAACCTGGCAGTTTACAGTTAATTGCACACTGCAACCAATCTACAAGCTCACCCTGTCATAGAGTCCAACCTTCCTTTGTAACAAATCATACAAACAACACAAGCTCATCCTTCCATGCAACTCGAAACACTGAAACAACCGCCCATCACACAGAGGAAGACTTTCCTCCACTACCTAGAGCTCAGTCCAGGCACACTCCATATCAAACACAAAAACTCTAATGAAGTAAGGTTGTAACAGACCCTGATGTATTTGGAAGGCTTCACTACGTCCCGCCTTTTATTAGCCAAGATGTAGTTGCACCACCAGACAAGTTCTTAACCAAAGAGCCAAAAAATGGAATGCCTCTCTAGTTGGAGGATTTATGGACAAGAGACTCTTTCCCAGTTGTTAATCACTGGGCTAACACAAATTCGAGGAAATTAGGGTTGAAAAATTACCATACCACTAAAGATGAGCTCTTCATGTTTAGATTTGTCAATGAGGATATGGCAAGAAGGATATTAGAGACCGGACTGTGGCACATCCAAGGAAGGCTGATGATACTTCAAAAATGAGAACCAGGTTTCCATCTTGACAGGAATGAGCTATAGGCATTATCAATTTGCGTTGATTTCCACATAATTCCTCTCGAATAATGGTCCTTAGAAGGTATTAAGTACCTTGCTAGCACACCGGGAAGACCTATATCACTGGATGACAATACCACCAACTTGAGGATTTGAAGAGGATAGGATTCGCTTGCAAAAGCATTGAAGTTAAGCTGGATAAGGAGCTCCCTGACGAGTTGAACATCAAGAAGCTAATTCTAGGAGACACTTTGGTTAAGGACCATGTAAAGATTACATACCCTTGGAGACCACTAAGGAAAGGGTTGATCAAGGTATGGAGAACTAAAAACAATATTGGTGCTGAAAAAAAAGGTGAAGAGGTGATAGCAACTACTCATGGAACAAATGTTGAACAGGATATTCAGAAGGATCAGGTGGAAGTGGCAGTTACAACTACTATGAAGATGCTTACCCCGGAGAGTGTTATAGAAGAAGAGCTCAACAACATAGAGAAACCTCAAAAGCCAAAGGAAAATGGCAAGGAGATTTTGCAACAAACTTCTGGAGCTCACTAGGTAAGTCCAACTTCCAATGCTATGACCTCCAACGAACCTAGTTTGGCAGATGAAGTTCTGGATCCTAGTTAAAGCTATTGCAAGTCTAGGAGAAAGAAAGCTAAATCCAGGAAGGGATAATGAACTTGATAGTATGGAACATAAGAGGGCTTAATTTCCCCAATAAACAAAGGACTTTGAAGGATATTTTTATTTCTAAAAAGCCTCATTTTGTTGATCTTGTAGAGACTAAAATAAAAGCAGACACAAGCAACAAAGGTCTGAGTTTTTTGCACAGGGATTGGATTAAGCTTAACAATCATGGTTCAAATCCACGTTGTAGGATAATAGTAGCATTTGATCCTAACTATTTTGCATTATCTAATTGTGATCAGTCAGAACAACACAATCATTGGGAGATGACTATAAGACATTCCAATTGCAAAGTAGCTATCACAGTCATTTATGCAGGGAACTGGGAGTTTTAAAGGACAAATTTATGGAAGGAGCTGTTTAATCTGGCACCTAAAATTGACTCAACTTGGATACTTGTGGGGGACTATAACTGCATAATGTCACTCAATGAATCCGATGGGATTCCAACTCACTCCAATAGGAAGTTTCATGAATTGATTGTGAAATTCACAGGACCCTTATGCACATGGAGCAATAAGCAACATGATAGAAGGTTCATGCAGAAAAATTGACATATGCCTAGTTAATGTTGAATTTCTCAACAAATTCCAACAAAATCATGCACATTTTGGGCCAAGGTTTATATCTGATCATTCTATGATTAAGTTCACACTTGTAAATCACAAAGATACTCGGAAAGCCCCCTATAAATTCTCTACTCCAACACCCTGATATGAAGAATGCAATTACCAACAGTCTCATAGGACTCAAAGAGGCACCTAGGCATTTAAAATTTATTAGCTTCCTCAAACATCTAAAAACTTAATGCAAATAGATGTTAAGGCACAACTCTGATCCTCTTCAATTTTGTAAAAAGAAAGCAATAGGATCCCTAATAAAGTCCAAGTAGAACATAGTAGAGACCCTACCAACACAAGCTAGAAGGAGAAGGAAAAGATGGAGTTATTCGATTACTATACCAAGCTGAAAGAATAAAACTCACAGCTTAAACAAAAGTCAAGAATACAATGGCCGAAACAATGAGATAGGAACTCCAAATAGGAACTCCAAATTCTTTCGCAATATAATCAGGGCCAGAAGAAACAAGACAAATATATTATACCTAAGCGGTCCAGATGGCTTAATTAGTTAATGAGAGAACATGAAATCATTCGCTCAAAGCTACTATACATATCTGCTTGGAAGAAGTTGCAGGGTTAATTCAATTCCATAAGACATCCGAGGTATCTTAAGGGCACAATCTCAATTCCACAGACTGTAGAACTAACATGGAGAGTCACCCCAAAAGAGATCAGATCCTTGTCTTTTTTCTCTTAACCCTGACACAGCCCCAGGTCCAGACGGCTTTAATGCAAAAAATTTTCAGTCCTTCTGGAGCACTACTGGCTCTTTATGCATGAAAAGACTCCAGGAATTCTTTGACACCAATTATATGTCTCCTGAGTTAAACAAAACATACATCAACCTGATTCTTAAAGTTTCTAATCCAACAAAAAATTACAATGTCAGGTAATCGCCAAGGTATTACCTAAAGGCTCAAGGAAATCCCGATCAGGGAGCATATGTCAAAGGAAAAAACATTGGTGATAGCTGAATGCCTATCAACGGATATTCCAGCAATAAACATATCAAAAGTGTAATGAAAATTGATTTCACCAGGGCATCTGATACAGTAAGTTGGGAATTTATATTGGATGCACTTTAAACTCTTGAATACCTTCAAAGGTTTGTAGACTGGATCACTGAATGCCTAACAACAGTCTCCTATGCAGTGATAATTAATGCTGAACCATCCAATCTCTTTAAAGCAGGAAGGGGACTTATCCCCATTCCTTTTCACTATCGCAATGGAGATACTGAATAGAATTGCCAACCTTAACATCACCATGAATCCAAGTTTTAAGTTCCATTATAGATGTACGGAACTCAAGATTTCACACTTGCTTTTGCTGATGATTTGCTAATGTTGTGTAGAGTGGATAAGAAGTCAGTTGACATAATGAATAACTCCTTAAACTCCTTCAAAGAGATCTTAGGACTGGAGTACAACCCCAACAAAAGCTCAATTTATTTTTCATTCAATGTAGGATTTCATATTCTTAAAACAGGAACCCTAAGGCTAGAATCACTTCCTTTCAAGTATCTAAAAGTTCCCATCTCTTCAATGAAAATTTCTTCTAAGGATTGCGGGCCTCTTATCAATCCTATAGAAAGAAGAATCAATTCATGAAGTAACAAATGGCCTTTCTACGAAGGAAGAATTCAGTCATCAATCAATGTGCTTAATAGCTTAAGTACATACTAGTCTACGTAGAGGTGTGCTAAAAAGTATAGACAAGATGATAAGAGAACTCATATGGAAGGGCTCAACAAATTCCTCTAAAGTTCCTAATGTAAAGTGGAGTATGTTGTGTCTTCCCAAGAATGAAGGGGGTTTAGGTTTAACCTCAACCAGAACAAAATCCAACATTACTGGCTAAGAGGCTTTGGCTCATCTGTACAGCTAAAAGGCAACCTGTGGGTCAAGTGGATCAATGAATTTTACACAAAGAATGAAAGCATATGGTCCCTAAAGGTTAAAACCAATATGTCTCACACAATGTAAGGAATCCTCACAACTATAAGTTTTATGCAGGATCATGTTAAACACAGCAATGGAGATGGTTTGAGAACAAGTTTTTGATATGATAATTGGCTCTCAATTGGCCCATTATACAAATTGCATGACCTTAGTACACTACAATCCACTATTACCCCCTCGACTAAAGTAGCTCAACTGATCTCTAATGGTAGGTGGCACTGGCCATTTCATAATTCTCCAGGCTCCCCGCAAACAAACAGGAATGATTAGATCATATGGACAAAAGACTCCACCAAGTTATTCACCACCTCTTCATACAGGATTCTGGTTCGAGAATTAATTGGATAAATTTAATCAGGGATACAGCAACTCCACCATCAATCTCCTTCCTCTTATGGCTTGCAGTGCTCCAGAAACTTAACACCAAAGACAAGACAAAGCTTGAAATAGAAACTAGAATGTGTGTGTTGTGCAGACTATCTCAGGAAAATCATAACCACTTGTTTTTTTTTGAATGCTCTTACTCAAAAAGTTTATGGCTCACCCACTTAGACATGTTCAGCATTTCTCCACCATCTGTAGACTAGCCACAGATCATCAATTGGACCACAGCACTCAAACTAAACTCCAAATGGGACAAGACAGTATTCATTCTCGGGTTAGGAACAATCATACAACTAATATGGAGGACCAAGAACAACTTGATATTTAATTTAACAGAAGAAGCAAAAGACAAATTTCTCCATGAGATGAGACAATTGGTTATAGCAAATGACTTGAGGGATAGAATTTCATTAATTGTACAACTAAAGCTCTTCTAGATGATTTAGTGACTAGCATTTTGATATTGGCTATCTAGGTTCCTTTCCATTGTTATGTTTATACATTTGCATTACTTAGTTCAAATTAAATGAATCAATTGCCTTTCAAAAAAAAAAGTTCAAAAGAAATAATCTATAAGAGGGAACTCCATGAATATGTCATATAAAAGAACATACGATATGATAAAACTTGCAAGAACGTGTGAGGATATGGACAGTCCAAAAACCAACCTCTAACATCAATACCTAATAGATCAGCTTCTAAATCAACTTGAAACAAAAAAATTTCAACAAACTAGTTCGATTTACTTGGTTAATATTCATATACTGTCTTGTAAGTATGCTGCAGTAAACACAGCCAATGCACAGACAGATAGAAGTAGTAAAGGACCCGCAGGTACAAACTTTTTTGTCGCTGCCAGTCTTATACCTGCAATAGTATCATATCAAACAACAAAGGTAAAGGAATCAAGATACAAAACCCTAGGGTATAACAGAAGAAACATTAGATAAGCTGAGCATACCGTAAAACCATAGACTACACCAATCCTTAACCGTAAAACCATAGACTACACCAATCCTTATTGACATGGCAATACTCATAATAGTTAATTTGTGAATTGTGTATAATATACCCATTTGCATGATATACCGCATGCACATAGATTTAGTCAGAAAATAGTTTTCTACTACATACAACGAAATCTAAAAGATGCCCACACTTTGGAATGAAGATGGAAAACACATACCAAATACAGCAGAGAATAGGAAGGCGGATCCAAATCCAAGTGCATCACCAATAGCTTTTGTCTCCTGTGATTGCATTAGAAAGTAGGCCTACAAAGAAATCTAAACCATGTTATTGAGCAGACAGAAATTCTAGGAAGCAAGAGACCAAATTTTGTTAAATCACTGAGATTAGTTAACCACTGTTGTTCACAGTTCACATGATCAACATGACTTGATCAACTGATCATCAATATGTAACATGTTCACAAGTTAAAAATACAATTCCCAAATTTGTTCTTCATCATGATAGTAATTTGTCATGATCATATGTTCAACTAGATCACGATTTTCCCACTAATTATCCTTGTTTGAGGAAAAACTAGAAATTTTTTTTTTCTTTTTACCATAGAAGGAATGTATTGATTCCAATATCTACTAAATTAAAAGTGGATTATGGTTAAAAAGTTGCAACCTAGGATATTCCACTGTCTTCCCATGCTCAAATCTTGGGGCATCTACATTTATTTTTGCATCTTCCCATGCTCAAATCTTGGGGCATCTACATTTATTTTTGCATTTTTTTCTTACCAACTGTTTAGAACAACCACATATAAAGACCAAAATACAAAGGCAACAAAGAAAATAAACCTTTTTCTAGATATTTGTTCATCATTGATGAACTAAGCCACTGCACATCCTAGGTGGTTATGTTAGGTCGCTTAGAACAATCTTCCCAGAAAAAAAAATCATTTCTTAGGCATAGAACAATCTTTGCACACGGCGAAACAGGAAGAGTGATGGAGGACCATCCAAGTTATCCATCCAAGACATTGAAGCTATGAGCCCTGGTGAAGAAAAAGAAGCTACTGTTGATCAAGCAATTGAAGAAGAAATTGGGCTGACTTGTTTTCTTACATTTCAGGCGTCATTGAAGCCATTTGGTGACTATAAGGCTTGGATTCGTGTAGAGAACTTTGATACAAAATTAGAAGCCCAAAATGCCGCCTAAGAAGGATGAGAAGGTCGGCCAAAGTGATCTCATTTTTATCTTTGCTCAGGAATTACTAATTTGGTTTAAATTTACTAATTTTAGTCCAGTTTTGCAAACTTTACTACTTATTTTCAACTATTTACTTTGTTATTTTTCCTGTTTTACTATTGTCATTTTAATTCTGAGTTTGTGACTTTAATTAGGGGTTTCAAAGACTTAATTAGCTGTTATTTAGTGTGTTAAATTCGGCTATTATAAGGAATAAGAGAAGTCAACATGTGACTATCCTCATTCTCAGCATTTTCCTTATTTAAGCTACAGTAAAACCTTTATAAATGAATATTGTTGGGACCAGAAAAATTATTATCTTATACGGAGTTATTAATTTATCGATAAATTAATATTTA
>JAOQMR010000212.1:20125067-20136939 GCA_027563865.1 Erythroxylum pelleterianum | reverse complement strand
ACTTGAGCGTCGGAGGGGCCAATCGGGATCTCACCCCCGACGTGCCTTTTTCTATTTTACAGGTACATTCACGACAGTTTTACCACCGAGGACAGCCAGCTCATGAATCCAAACACCAACTTTCCATTCGGCCAGAATCAGGCTGAACCAAACCTTATAGTTAAATAAAAACTTATCTTAATTATACGGAGCCCGAAAAGGAATATTGTCGCAATTAGACATTTAAATCTTTTGAGGTGCTTGTCACTTCCAACTGTATCCGTGTACCTGTCCGTGTCGTACTAAATAAAAGGCCCAGTAAAACCGTTTCGCGTAGGTCAGGAGGTGCGACTTTTTGTTTTTGAAGTAACGGATGCGGATGCGATCCGGTGGGAAACCTGAAGTGGATTCGGAGCCTGGGATATTGAAAGAGAGGTTCACGGTTTCCGTGAATCTTATCGAACTTATTATTAGTCAAACTACATACTAAGATCTTTTAACTGTACTTTGATTATCCTCCTACAATGCGTACGTGGTCTTGGAGGGTTAATGTGGAAGTTTACTTAGGGTAGATGAATGAAGCGGAAAACTCTAGTTTAATGCCACAAGTTTTATGTACGAAAGCGTTATCCACCTAAAGTTGTTGTCATCACTCATCATGTATTTTTATATAAAACATTTTGGTAAATGTTGAGTCATGGAGAGGTTAAGTCGCAGGAAGGTGATTAGGGTAATAAAATAATAATAATAATAATAGGTCAGATCATTTTTTGGATGTAACTTAAACATCTTGTAGTTAAAGAAAAACACATGGCTGCAAATCAATTGATATTTGACTTTTTGTATGGGTTACACGTCGGGCAAATAATTTCGTATTAGTATGGGTTGTTTGGTATTAATCATATTGGCCAAAAATTGACGTCAAAATTTTCTCTACTAACGAATTCAAGTATTAGCTTGTTTCTTCAAAAAAAAAAAAGTATTAGCTTGTTCCAAAACGACTTCAAGTTATACTACAACATTACATTTATCAATGTCAACTAATACTTTCAAAAATTTAAAAAATATTGAATTATATTTTTATGTTTAAGTATTTTATAAATAAAATATTTTTCAAATAGTTATAAAATTATTATTTTTAATTTCATTAATATAATTATTGAGCCAAATTTGAAATTATTTTCAATTTTAATTATAATATAGAACTAAATTTTAGTAAGAAAATAATTTTCATATAAATAAAAATACCTTTTATATTTATTGGTTACTTTCATCATTTAAATATTTGCCTTCACACACTTTTTAATTTCCTTTTTAATGCTATATAGAGCTTAATCATTTCAACCATTATCGACATCCAGTTGAAGTTCTGCTGAGATCTAAGATTTAGAGAGGTCTGATACTACACAATTTTACTTATTCTTAATAGTAACTTTGAATAAGTCTGTCAACACATTAATTATGCTAATAGGAAACTAAATAACCTAAACTAACTAAATTGAAAACTCTATTTCAATGCCTCAAATTTTCTGTAGGAAAGCGTTATCTCAGGTCAATGGTACTAGGTTCTTTCCTTTGAATTGGAGTAGATAGAAAGTTTTTGTCATCATACTGTACATTTTTATATAAAACATTTTGTTAAATGTTAACTCCAGAACACTGGTGGAGTGACAAAATAATAATAATACGGATATGTGAGTTTTTATATGTAACTTAAACACCTTATTTTTAAATAAAAACATATGGTTACAAGCTAATTGGTGCTCCTATTTGACTTTTTGCTTGGTTGGTAATTGTATAGCGGAATAATAAGTGTAAGCATTGCGCAATGTTATAAACTTAAAAAGTAATAATTCTGTCTAATTTTCAGAGTACGTGGTTTTCTTTTTCTTTTTTTTTTGCATATTTTATCGGCCCTGAAAGGAATATTCGTGCAAGACACAGGGGCCTGACAATTAAACTCAACACTTATCACTCTTACCCGAGTCCAACTAATTGAAGTGCTACTGTTAAGGCAGGAAAGTAACCTGGCAAAACTATCGATACGACCTTTTCTTCTTAAATTACGGATGGGATTAGGCTCGACAATTTTGGCCCAGCTTTGTCCGATCCAACTTGATTTTGATTCGGGTTGATCGAGCCACGGGCTAAAACAGTTCGGCCCAATCTGATCACAAAAATAACATCGTTTTGTCAAAAATAAAATTATTTTGTAAATCTTTTTATTAAAAAAATAACCATTAACTATTCCTTTACTTCCAAGTAATCTGAAATAGAGGAATAGCTAAAGGTTCAAAGACCAGTCTACTTCAACAACCTCTCTTATAAAGCTCATTACAGCCAACATAAGGGAGCAACTGATTATCAATCAATTAAACCTATACTGTAGTAGGAGAATGAACTGATTATTAATCAGTTAAACCTATGTCCCACCTTTTTACCACACACTTGCAGCTATGTCTCTCACACTTGCAAGACCACCTTCTTCCATGTTTTGATCTTATGTTTTCTCCTTCTTTTTCTTACTAACGACACACTCACATAATCTCCCTAGCTCTTGATTTTTTGCCAAAATTTTGTAACCTTTACCTTGCAATGGAAACCCTTGTGTTCCTACCTTGTTCTTGGAGTATATCATGCCCTTGCATATTTAGAGGGATAGTTAGCTTGAATATTAAGAAGGTTTTGAGCTGAACTAGTAAGTGATTTATTGATCTATCATGATATATGTTAGCATAACATTCATGGTGATTGAATTGAGATGAATTGCATGTAGGGTTGATGATGAGATGTGCTTGAAATGTGGTGAATGAATTGGTTTTGTTCTTGATGTATGAAAACCCTAAATTATAGGTTGTTTTAGGGATAATTTTAGGTTGGGATTTTGAAGTATAATGAAGGTGAATTTATACTAAAGAAAGGTATTAGTATAGTGTTCTTGAAATGGGAAAGAACTAGGACTACATGTGTCAAAGCGAATGACAGTTTCTGTTTTGATTTTTGATGCTTGAAAGATTGTAATTTATGAGTTGCTAATTGAATAATTTTGAGTTGGAATTGGAGATGAAGTTGATAAGGAGATGAAGTTGATAAAGAGACGAAGTTGATGAAGTAGCTTTAAAGTAAAATGGAGGTTTAATCAATAGACTATTATAATGGTGTTAGAACCTGGAAAATGATTGAAGGAAATAGATGGTGAACTTTTTTTCACCCATCCCACGATCGTGGAAGCTACATAGCTTTTTCCTACAATTGTGGAAGTTGCATAGCTTCTTCCCACGATCGTGGGTTAGGAAGGGATGGATAAATGTATGATTGAATGACTTTAGAGTAATTGAGATTTCTTAAGGCATTGATCTAATCGCCAATAAGTTATGTACAAGATATGAGAAATGAATGAATAAGATTTGTGAATAAGGATACATACCCAGGGAAAGTCAATTGAGCATGCTTTGAACATGACGCATATACAGGTGCATGATTGAATACCCATTTGATAGAACAATTGAATAATGTGTAATTACGTTTGTATTGCATGACTATAGACGCTCAAGTAGATCGTCAGTACCTAGACATTGCTGGATCGTCAAGGCAATAGCTTATTGAAGCATACTGTGAGTTATCCTAGATGTGTAAACTCAAGTATATGTGTGTGTTTTTTAGTTATATGTGTAGTGAGTTTATTTAGATGTTTCTCACTAGACTTGAATTGTTCTTGATTAATTTTTATAAATTGAATTGTTACTGGTATGATTGTGATAATTTTAGACCATCAATTACTCGAGGAGATCATTATTTAGGACTGTACAGGAAGTGCCTAATGATTATACATGAATGTGGGAAAAATTTGTATTCAACTGAATGTTGAATGCCGAACTTCGATATGCTAAATGTGTTATATGACTGTGCACATTTAATGAAAGTTATTGATAGCATAAAATGGGATTTGATGCATTTTTATTACATTGATATGCGTGATCAGATAAAGGAGTTATGGTCGGAGTGACCAACATAAAAAAGAGCTTTATCTGGAGTGACCAACATAAAAAAGAGCTTAAAGCTTATAAATGTGCACACAGAGCTACAATCTCAACAATTAATGAGCCTGGTATTCACAATATGTACGGGACAATATATGAAATGAGCCTAGTATTTGTAACGGATATGAGATAGTTAAATAGGTGCTCGATCATAACAAAACAAAAATGAAAGTGGAGTCTCATGTACATTTGTATATATATCTTTACACGCATCATGTAAATGATTGCAAATAATGGCTAAATTGAGTTGATATAATACTATGCAATATTTGTGTATATGTTGATGAAATGACCGATTGGAATATTATCCAATGATTATATGAAATGTTTGTAATTCATGATAAACTTGTTGGAATTTGAGGTGATATATGAGATTTGATTCTGAATGATGTAGTATACAAAGTTGGATAATATGATATACTTGTAAATTTGGTTACGTACTTGTGATATTTGTGTCTTGACTCGAGTGAGCATATTTATAATAGTTCACTCACTGAGTTCGCAAACTCATCAAAATTGTAGCGTTAAATTTCAAGTGCAAGGGAGTTTTAGCTCTTAAAGTGATAAAGTAGAAATATGGTACCTTCATTTTGGGGACAAAATGGCTCAAAAGTCTAGTCAACTGATGCTGAAGAGTCTAGCTATAACCTTTTATATGGTGTTGTTAACTTACATGTTACATATTGTATATACATGAATTATGAGTTGTAATGTAATGACAATGTAAGCTTATGTTTGTGAATTAAACGAGGACATTTAGTCTTTTGAATACTTGTGTACTGTATGATGCCATAATAAATGAATATGATTACTCTAACATGTCATTCTTATATAGTATGTTCTTGAATATCGTTTAGATGTTTGAGTATATACTCTATAATAACGGGGTGTTACATCCTAATTGTGAGTGTTATCAGCTTTTAGTTAGGAACGACCACCCTTTAGACGAATTTCCTTTGCTGTACGCAATCTGTTATCTTCCTTTGAGTAGGTTGCAAGATTTCGTCCCACCCACAAAACAAGCACTAAAGAGCATGCTTGATAGCATCATTGAGTATCTATAAAAAAAAAACTTAGGATTCTGTTTCACTAAAATATCAAAGTCTTCCTTTTCAAGTGATTGGATGCTAGTATCTATTCTATACGCCAAAGGGAAGTGGCAAAAAAAAGAAAGAAATAAAAAGGTTGCAAGGACAATGCTTGCTTCTCTTCCTAGTTCCGAGATCAATAACAGTGCACAAATGCTTTCCGACTAAATTTATAGCCTACAATGCAGACTCCGGAATTTCAAGCCTTGAATTCCTATTAAGCAAAACAAGCGAAGTGGGGTCATTATCATTACTATAATTTTTCAGGTCAAATTAGTGAATTACTCGTATCGTATGGTTTCCTATAGAAGTATCAATTCAACACTTTCCACTCGAATATTTTACGATATGGGCCTCGTTAGCTCATAAAATTTTCTCAAAATGTTTAGTTTGTGAATTGTAAGTAACTCAATAAAACCATAATTTGATAACTTATTTTTTTATTCATATGAATTAAAAGTTACACCTTTCATTTTATAATTTAGTGAATATTTATCTAATTTTTATAAATTAGTCTAAATTACAATTTCTTCATTATATCCATATGACAACCAAAGTTCAGCATCAACAACTGAATATAAATACAATATTTATTTAAGTGATTATTCAAAATTAAAAATCAATGCCTATATAAATATTGACACTACTATTTGTATAGCATCTAAAATCCTTTTACAAAATTAAAAAAAATAAATAAACCCTTACAAATTAGAATGGCAGATGGTAGTGTAAACTGTAAAGTTTATATGGTATGTAAGTTATTATAATAATAATATTATTGAAAATATTTACATAAGTTTAACAGAACAATAACAAATTTATAAACAATTACAAAATATCTCTGAAGAAAAGAGAAATAAGATTGGATATATAATCTTGCTACAATTCAAATCTTGTTAAAATCTACTTTTCAAGAAAAAATAGATTCTTCTATTAGAATGACTATAATTGATAAAAGAATGACTAATTTAAAAGACCAAGTAATTAAAATCATGAATGGAAATTTAAAATCATGAATGGAAATTTAACTTATGAAAAATTAAATTTAATGCCCACCTTAAATTAAGAATTTCTTTACAATCACAAAATTTAGATGAAATAATTACTATAGCCTATAAATTTTTTAGAGAAAATTTAATGATAATAAGATAATATCTTTTTTCAATTATTTATCAAATTAGCTATGCTTTAACTAATTCTCGTCATAGTATTGAGTTTAAAAATACAGATCAAATTTACATCAACCAATTATTTAATGACGTAGAGAAAGTGAGAATAAATTTAAGAACTAGTAAAGATTAATTGCAATGTCTAGCCTTTCTTTAATGGAAATTAAACCATTATTATTATTAAAAAAATTGTAGATAGTTATATCTTCTTTCGATATAATCTTTTTCTAATCTATAACTTATAATAGAAAAATTAAATTATTTACAATGTTATCTTTTTAATAATCTTACTTTACAAAATAAAAATAAAAATTTAATAAAACAAGTCTGTAGCAAAAATCCTTTAGATCCTAAAAAATTTTATCTTTAAATTTTTTAAAAATTTCTATTAATACTTTAGTAGTTAGAGGTTTCAGTTTTCAATAATTAGTTTAATACTTTATATTAATTTTGTACATAGGAATTAACAGATAAATTATGAATATATTTTATATAAAATAATTTAAATAATATTAAAATAATTGAATATTATATAATAATAAATTTAAGAAACCTTATTTATATTGTCCAATAGAATAAACGATCAAGAAAAGAGAATTATAATTATATAAAAATCGTAAAAGTTAGTTGCTTAATTATTATAAAATAAATGTATCTTATGTAAAAAAAAAACTGAGCAGGAGTTTCTATATAATAAGATGTTAGAAGTCCAAAATAATTTCAAATCTAAATTGACCTAAATTTATGGCAATTCGGAAGACACTTGTTGACTCCACTGGTTCACTTCTCTAATTTCCACCCCCAAGTTACATAAATCTACCTAAGAACCGCTAACTACTGTACTCGTCGAAAGCAAAATGTTCCACATGGACTCGCGACCAGACAACGAAAACCCCAATTTCAAATTTCAAGTTCCCACAAAATCTAAACGTCCGTTAACTCCTCTCATAACGGAGCCCGTCGTTTCCTTTCTTTATAAGCAAACGCTTGCTCACTTTACTAACGGATTCGCATTCCTCTCTTCACCCCCACTTTCCCCAGAAACAAACAAGAAAAGACGTCCAGTAAAATGAGGGAAATCCTGCACATTCAGGGCGGGCAATGCGGGAACCAGATCGGAGCCAAGTTCTGGGAGGTAGTCTGTGCCGAGCACGGCATCGACTCCACTGGTCGCTACAACGGCGACACGGATCTTCAGCTGGAGAGAGTCAACGTGTACTACAACGAAGCAAGCTGTGGTCGCTTTGTGCCTCGTGCGGTCCTCATGGATCTGGAGCCCGGTACAATGGATAGCGTTAGATCCGGGCCGTACGGGCAGGTTTTTCGACCGGATAATTTCGTCTTCGGGCAGTCTGGCGCCGGAAATAATTGGGCAAAAGGTCACTACACGGAGGGGGCTGAATTGATTGATTCCGTGCTTGACGTTGTCAGGAAGGAAGCTGAAAACTGTGACTGCTTACAAGGTTGGTTTGGATGGAAATTGTTGTATGCTTACTGTGTTTACTATGTTGACTATTTTCTTGAAATGAATATGATTCTAATGAAGTTGTGTTACCTTTGACAGGGTTTCAAGTGTGTCACTCACTGGGCGGAGGTACTGGATCTGGAATGGGGACTTTATTGATATCCAAGATAAGGGAAGAGTACCCAGATCGAATGATGCTTACTTTCTCTGTGTTTCCTTCTCCTAAAGTATCCGATACTGTTGTTGAGCCTTATAATGCAACTCTCTCTGTTCACCAACTCGTTGAGAATGCTGATGAGTGTATGGTTCTCGACAATGAGGCTCTCTATGATATCTGTTTCCGTACCCTCAAGCTCACTACCCCCAGCTGTGAGTTCTGAAAATCCAATATCATCACTTATATTTTTATGATTGATGTTTATGTTTTCGGATGATTTGATTCGTTTGATTATGCTGTGGCTTTTATGTTTGTGATTCAAAGATGCACTTCCCTTGGTGTATAATAGGTTTGCAATGATTCACAGTAGGGGGGAAATGGAAATTAAAGTTTTGTTTCTCTATTCAATTCTTTTGTTGATCAGTAACCATTGTGACTGTTTTCATTGGATGACTAAGCCCCGGAGTATTGAAACTTTTGATTAAGAAAACGTTATTTTAGTGTTTTAGGTAAGGCTAAATGTGTGTGGATATAGTGCTTCATTCTTGCTCTGGTTTGTACAGCTGACTTCAATTGGATTGTCATATTAATAATTACAGGGAAGCTGTGATAATATTTCACTTTCGTGAGTTATTGGAGCTGGATTCATTTGCATTAGGTTGTATGGATTAATTTGCATTAGATTAATTCTTGTGATGCCATTGTTCTACAAGTCCCTAACTAGAATTCTTTTTTTTTTTTTGGTTCCTTTTCAGTTGGGGATCTGAACCATCTGATTTCAGCCACCATGAGTGGTGTTACATGCTGCCTTCGGTTTCCTGGGCAGCTGAACTCAGATCTGCGTAAGCTTGCTGTGAACCTCATCCCATTTCCTCGGCTCCACTTTTTCATGGTTGGCTTTGCTCCCCTTACATCTCGTGGGTCTCAGCAATACCGTGCTCTCACTGTGCCTGAACTTACCCAACAAATGTGGGATGCCAAAAACATGATGTGTGCGGCTGATCCTAGGCATGGCAGATATCTAACAGCATCTGCAATGTTTCGTGGCAAAATGAGCACAAAGGAAGTTGATGAGCAGATGATCAATGTGCAAAACAAGAACTCATCCTACTTTGTTGAGTGGATTCCCAACAACGTCAAGTCAACTGTTTGTGATATTCCTCCTACAGGCTTGAAGATGGCTTCCACATTCATTGGTAACTCTACATCTATTCAGGAGATGTTTAGGAGGGTCAGTGAGCAATTCACTGCCATGTTCCGTAGGAAGGCTTTCTTGCACTGGTATACTGGAGAGGGTATGGATGAGATGGAGTTTACAGAAGCTGAGAGCAACATGAATGATCTGGTTTCTGAGTACCAACAATACCAGGATGCAACTGCTGATGAGGAAGAGTATGAGGATGAAGAAGAATACCAGGAAGAGGCCTGAAGGGTTTGAGCAAGGCTTGATTTGGCTGGCTTACACAAGGACGGTACTTGGTGTATTTGCTTTTGTTTATCTTTTTGTCCTGTTTACGCTGGGACTTTCCAGTTCGTGCCTCTGGTTTTAATTTCTAGCACTTATGTGACACCTTTGCGTTAGTTGTATCTGATGCCTATTATGTTGATGTCTTTGACTCTCACCTGGTATGCAAACTTGATAAAAAGAACACATCGGTTTATGATCAGTTTGATGGTTTATAAAGGTACTGTTAAGTTGAAGTAAACAATCTCGATTAATTTAAAAGTGTTCTCTTTTAATTGATTGGAAAGGACAATTTCACTGAAACAGAAACTAGCAATTAAAAGATTCTTAAAGTTATCATATTTAATATTGGATTTAATTTTTGGTACCATATGATATTAGTATTGGTTAAATATTATTTTGGATAATTTTTTAAATTTTGTAAAGTTGTAAATACTCGTTTAATATATTATGATATATTATATTTCAATTTTCAATACTCTTTTAAAAGTATTATAATAAGAGTTTATGTTGGAGAACACAATAAAGTAGATGTAAAATTTAAAATAAAAATATTTACAATTTAAAGCTTTATATTTATATTGTGTATATATATAATTTAACATATATATTAAATAAAATTAAAAGAAAAGATAATGAAATGAAATTTTAGAATTTAATAAAATAACTTATCCACTAAAATTGCATTAGGCTTAATTTTAATTTGATACAAAATTCTTATTATTAAGAATATTCTTATCATCATTATTATTTAAACTCATTAGATTAAATAACATAATAATATTTTTCTATTCAAGATTATTTTTTAAGTCATTCTAATCTATGAAATTTGGTTTTTTAGAAACTCAACTTGCAATCTGTTAAAAAATTGATACAATCAAGACAAATTAAATATATAGAATTATTTGTTCTATTAAGAGTTCTAATAATAAATAAACATTAATTAATAAGAAATTATAGAAAATTATATTTAACTCAATAATAATAATAATATATCTTTCTTAAAGGTTTAAGTAGTATTAAATAAAGATCAAAACATTCAATCTTTTGTGTTTTAATCTATTTCTTTTTTTTTGGAATAGATGAATTTAATTGTGTTCCAATTCTTTTCATACCTAACTGCACTCATACATTGACTCTTAATTCAAATTGCAAATCTTTGTAATTTTGGCCCAACACTTTTGAATAAGTCCCACTAAGCAATCGTAAGATAACAAGAGTAACTTTACAAATAAAATAAAGTGTTGATTAATTTCAAATAAGCAATGAAAGTAAATAAATATATCGCGAGATTAAGTTTATCTCTTTGGTGAATTACAATGAATATCCTGAAATCACTGCATACATCCTTATATGTTGAGACAAGGAGATCTTAGATCATCTTATGTAAAACAATTATTGTGATAGTTAATAGCATTATTCTATTCACTTTTTTTTTTATTTATAAAAATGGTCTAAGATAGACACTAAGATTAAAAAATGTCCTAAAAATAAACAATAAAGAGTAAAATTAAAAAATGCCCCAACAATAAACAATAAAGAGTAAAATTATCATTACCATCTTTTATTGATGACTATAAGATAATGTAACATACCACTCTTAGTGAATATACTTGAACATACCATTGGATATTCGATACTCTATAGAAATGATACGTTAGGACAATCACATTAATACAGTTTGAGGCATCATTATAACTTGAGCATTTCAAATACTCATTTCTTTCATAATTCATAATAAGTCATATATGACATTAACATTCCAAATTCAAACAGTCAATACACAACAATTTAAACTCAATCCTATTACATCATACAGTACAAAAAATTTCCCACTAGAGACAATGTGTGTCATGAAATGGAATGTTAAAACAAAAGATATCTTGTCCCCAAAATGACCAGACCTTTAAGCCATTCTTGTCCCCAAAATGACAGTACTAGAATTCTATTAGATCGTCTTAGAAGTTAGAACTCCTTTGAACCTGAAAATCAATGTTGTAATTTGGATGAGTTTGCGAACTCAATCAGTGAACCATTATCAATGTGCTCACTCAAGTTAGAAACACAAGGATAAATTTGTAACATCCGAATATCTCCTGAGAGGATATACAGATATCACACAAAGCATATGTAAATCACACTAATGCATTCCAAAACTTCCTTAAAAGAAATTCAGGAAAACATACATTACATTTCATTATAGGTTGAGTTAATAAACAGAATACATCATACACCTTGTACTTTTCAAAATATATGCTTTAACTTCTAAATCCATCCTGAATTAATATTACAAACCATATATACAAAAATAAAAAATGTCTTATCATATTGAGTACAACTTGTTAGTGTAAGTCGACTTGGACTCTCATGTAAGTCGACTTACACATGCACAGTACTGTAAGATTGTTAGAGTAGTGCGCTAAAGGCAATCGCCTTTAGCGCGTTTTGTACAAAGTTGTGTACAGACTTTATGAATAAATAAAGAAAGGCATATTTCATTAATTTGGTG
>JAOQMR010000212.1:20087321-20106331 GCA_027563865.1 Erythroxylum pelleterianum | reverse complement strand
AGTTTTTACTTTCCTAACTACTCCAAAAAACAAACCAAACGCAATAATTTAAATTTCAGGAAAAACATTACTTTCCCGGTCAAGATTCCATGGCAACCAAACAGGGCCTAAGGGTATTCACTTGGAATAACCGCTTGAATGGCAATTTCTCCAACAAAGCCTGTATGGAATGGATTAGACCAAAAGGACAGTTTGTGGCTTACCATAATCTTATGTGGGAAACAAGTCTATTGCTTAGATACTCCCTTCTAATGCGTTTGGCGGCTAAGAAAAATAATCAACATAATGAAGAGACTTCATTTCCTTCAAAAGCATGACAATTGTTTATTATGTGGAATGGAAGCTGAAAGTCTGGCTCACCTATTTTTCCATTGTACCTATTCTAATGCCATAAGGAGCGGTGTCAAGATGCTGTTGAATTGGAACTCTTATGTGGCTAGTTATCTGGATATCATCCAATGTGTAATAGGAAACTACAACAGGCTATCAAGAGGGTACTTAGTTGCTATTACACAATTGCTTGGAAAATTGTCTATAATCTGACATGGAAAGAAAGTAACATCAGGAGGTTTAAACATCAAGCAAGGACGATTGAGGTAACACTAAACCTGACTCTATTGTGTATTAGAGAGCAATACCTACTTTGCTTGGAGTCCAAGATGATAAGTGTGCATATCCAATATGCATGGACAATAGAATAAACTATTTCTGGATTCATATTCAGGCTTACTTCCCAAACATGCAAAGGAGAATTGAGCTGGATAAATATATTGCATGAAAGACTTACAAGGTAGGTGGCTGTAAGTATAGAGCTCTTGATGATTCCTTGCGTGAAGATATGAAGCACTCCGTATTTGCCTAAATAAAAACGTAAGTTACACAATAAAGCATCTCAACCTTGTATGAGACAATAGCGACTAACTGATGGTGGGGTCACCATGAAGCTGGCTCCAGGTGAAGTGACTAGTAGTATGTAGCCTGCCATTGTGCCTCTGGACATAACCAGAATGAAGCTG
Organism: Erythroxylum pelleterianum; assembly: GCA_027563865.1. Lineage (NCBI taxonomy): Eukaryota > Viridiplantae > Streptophyta > Magnoliopsida > Malpighiales > Erythroxylaceae > Erythroxylum > Erythroxylum pelleterianum. The sequence continues at coordinate 20,105,315 of JAOQMR010000212.1, read as the reverse complement.
GTGGAGAGAGTGTGCCTGTCCAGGACCAGAGGAGGGGTTAGTGCACGTGGAGATGTGCAATTGCATGCAGCACACATGGTGAAGTCTCTCCACGACACTTGTTGAAGACAAATGTTACCAGCGTGCCATACCTATTGATCATTGAAATGCCGCGTTTTGTTTAAATGACAGCTTAAGTCTATAATGCAAAATTGTGTTGTATGTTAAATACTGTTGTAAGTTCCTTGATTCCCTCTTTAATGGAGTAAAATTTAATTTTCGAAAGGAAAAGAGAATTGAACAATTATGTTTCACTGGGCATTAACTTGAGAAAAGAGGATGCATTGGTGCTGAAGATTGCTCTAAGCTCTACAATGTATATGTTATGGTAAGAAAGAAACAAGAGAATTTATCAGAAGTTGTTTGCTCAAGTGGATGCTTTTCTGATGGAACTCACAAGAACATCAGGACATATATAATGACCTATGCACAAAGGATGCGGTAAACAACTTAGAGACAAAATTTAAATTGGAAGTTTGTAGAAACTACAACCTTCATCCCTGATACTCTTATTCTTATTTGAGTATTACTGGGATCTTATCACTTGCTACTCCCTGATGGAATGATCTGTGGAATCTTAATGACAGAAGTGTTTATGGCAATGTAGGGACATGTGAATTTGATGCTTGGTGCTTATAGCTTTGAGAGCTATATTAGCTTAGAGCAATCTGTATGTTGTCATCTTGACGCAGCATTATATTCTTTTACCCTCTTGAATTTTAATGAAATTTACTTTCTAAAAAATAATGTAAAAATTGCATTACAAATACAATATGAAGCAACTATTGGAAAATATGACCACTTCTTTTAGTTAATACATATATCCATTGGTATTATTAATGTGAATATACAAGTTTATTTCATCTGCAGGATACATGTTATTTTGAAGCTTACTTGATATGAATTCTTTTTCGTATCAAGTAACTGGTGGCTACTGAACTAGATTGAAAAGTGAAAATAATATTAAATATACGATTTGGGTTTGAAACATCCGATGTGGCTTAGGAGACGAATTGCTGCACAACATTATGCCATAATTACTGAGTAGAAGGAAGGATTCCCTCGCACCAATACTTACCGAGCCATTAAAGTTACAAAAACTACTAGCTACAGTAGCATATATTAAATTAAGATAATCCCATTAAATGCTTGTACAAACTACATCTTCTATGGCTGAAGCTTCAAGCATTGATCCTTCAGTTGTTAATTCTCTTTGTTCAGTGTACATTCCATTTAACTTATTCCACTGTGCGCAATCCAATGGCGCGCTACAAATGCCTCGGAACAATTCAATCTTTTCAGACAAAAAGAAAATAATATAAAAATGAGGCCAATTTGATAGTGACATCCATGTCGCACAGAATGAATGTCACTCGCAATAAGCATGCCCCTATTCATTCGGAAGACACGATGGAACAATACAGAATTGGCCGGGACCAAATATTAATCTGCGGTTGATAAACAGCCAGTATAACATCCCATCCTTACATTTGCAAGATTTAGGATGATAAAAAGGAAAAATGGTTGGGTAGAGAGGAAGATCAGCCAATAAAGCATATTCTCGCAACCAACATGCCTCTGTAGACAGTCTCAACCTTGAAAAACCGAAAAAGAATGAGAAAAGGCAAGCAACGTGTAAAGTTTCTTAATCAAATAGTCAATCAGCACTTGTGTGTGTAATGCACTTTTCCAGGTGTCTTTCTGGTGCAGTTTTGAGGAAGACAAAGTAAAAAGCAATAACTAGAAAGAGCTGAGTCATGAAAAAAGCAAGCAACTGCATATTGACTCGAAAACACTTGGAACACAAACCATAGCAATTACGTAGTAGGATTAGCAAAAGGTGCTTAATGAGGATGTAAATGGAAAGAAAATCACATGAAGACTCATGAAAGTATTTATGTCTATTTGCCTATTTTTTCATTAATCTCACCCTCCATTGCCTTTTTTTTTTTTCCTCCTTTCTCAGTTAAACTTTTTATCCTCCAGTGGATTAACTGTAGCAGATTCTACAGAGGAAAGAAAATGATTTAAGCTTTAACTTCATGTAGAAATACTAAAGTCAATACTGATCTGTTAATCGATATTATCATAGGCTATGAACTAGGCAAGGCTTCTCCTCAATGGTTGCTAAGAAATCTGAGGATCAAACTCCAAGAAGTTATGGTTAACGATAACCAAAGGTTGACTAAACTAATAAACTGAAGACAATATCAAGTTTCAAACCACTGTCTACGCAAGTGGTGCTCTTACTTCTGGACAGCTCATATTACTCCTGAACATGATTCAGTGAAAGTATACCAACGTTTTACTCATTGGAAAATAAGAAATAAGATTGAATAGATTTTCAGTTGTTATCAGGATAGGATTAGTTTGAATAGATCTGACAGTCGTTATCTAGATAGGATTATTTTCTATTTCTATAATAGAAAGTTTGTTAGTTGTTAAGATAGGTCTTGTATCCTACATAAGGGAATGCAATAAAGACAAATTTATTCATTCCAAAACAGTATACATGTTGAGATCCAGGGCTCTCTTAACGAGCTCTATTCCTTTTTTTAAACTAGATAGATGAGGAAGGCTTCCAAACAATGCCGCTAGATGACTTCCAAGTGCAAGATCCTGTAACCAGATTACCACTCAGGGGCCATAACAATTTGGTACAAAGCAATCAGCGATGGGGAACCCTCGAACCATTCAGCAACAAATTGAGGCTTTCATGATCATGTACCAGGAGGATCGAATAGGGGATCAAGTTGAAAAGGAAAGAGAAAAGAGTAAGATAACAGCTAGACTAGTTGAGATCACCAGAGAAATGACAGCTAACAAAGGAATCTACTGAGAAGCTAAGGGTTAGAGAGGAAGGAGAGAGCACAAGGTAGAGAATGGTGGAGGGAATTCATACCCATGTACGCAGAGCTGGATTGTCCTTACTATGACAATTCTTTTGACCCCCTTAGATGGCTAAGCCAGTGTGAACACTTCTTTCATCATCAACTAAATCCTATGAAAACAATGTGGGATTGAATTATTTCGATATGCAAGGGGATGCCGAACTCTGGTCCATGAAGTTAGAAAGGGATAGGCCATAAATTATAGGAAGAATTTAAAATCAACTGCAACTTGGATCAACAATTCATAGAAAAAAGGTGGGAGCACTATCAATGATGCAAAAGAACTTAAAGTACATAAAAGAAATAAACGAAAAAAGATTAGTCAACCACAAACTTTAATTCGTAGGATGAAAATCGGGAATTGAGTTTACATCAAAATAGGCTGAAATTTAGACTATGTTAAGATTCTCCATTAGATATGCAGTTATATATATTATTCTATTTTAGATATGCTATCCTAATTGTATATGACTTATAGAATTTCTATTATAATAGGATTTAAATTAAGAACCCTTTTCTACTATAATAAGGGTTCTAAGAACTATATATAGGTTTTTGTGTGTGTGTGTGTGTGGGCGCGCGGGCGCGCAGGCGTGGGTGGGTGTGTGCGCGCGCGTGGGTGCATGCGTGAGAGCGCGTGCCTACGTGCGCGCGTGCGTGTGTGTGTGCGCGCGGGCATTTGTGTGTGCGCGTGTGCGTGTGTGTGCGTGTATGTCCAACTCTTCATCAAGAATGAGCAATCTAAAATTTTTCTAGAAAGTTTGATGCTTTCTTCTAAAAGTGATTCCTAATTTCCTATTATCCATTATTGGTGTTCTTCACTAAATTCCAGCAAAATTAACCAAAATTCCAGCCATATCCAATTTTCAGCAACCAAATGTTAAAAATCTAGCTATACAAGTCTAAAAATTCAGCATTCTAGCCAAAACTTAACCCTAAAACTTGAATATTCCAGTAGACTAATATCAGTCATATTTCCTAATTTTGTATTTTTAACAACTATTTAATAATTCTTATTTGTCCTACATCAATTTGGTGTCAGAGCTTTGATTCACAATGGCAACACTTAGTAGAAGGGCATATAGAGAAATATTTAGTGACCAGGAGCGAGCTGAAATCCTTGTAAGAGTTAAAGAAATAGTGGATCTTAACAACCCTTGATCATAAGATGCTCCAAGAATTAATCCAGAAAACAATATCAGACAACAAACTACAATTGATGGTGAGAGTGGAAAAGTGAAATCCAAGACGAAGAGGTTGATATTAATCAACAACGAATGGGGTTAGGAAATGAACGCCTACCGAGAGATCCAAGACAAAGAAACCAACCAGCAACATATGGAGAGCACATGAGAACTTTTTGAGGCCACGATATAGTTGAACCACACAATGAATTCGTTGAAATAACTAAGAAAGTTTGTGTTGAAGCCCCTGATTTTGAAAAAAGATAGATCCCCACCTGTTTTTAGATTGGAAAATAGCAATGGAAGATTCTTTTAACTGGTATCACAAGTCAAAAGATTGAAATCTTCAATTCACAGAGATGAAGCTAGTTGAACACGCTAAAATATGGTGGAGATCAGTAGAGAATAGACTTTGAAAAACAGGCTAGCTACTAATTGTTGATTGCGAAAAGATGAAGCTGAAGTTATAGAAAAAAAAACTTACCATTTCACTATCAAGAAGATCTCCAAGATCAACTCACAATCTTTAAACAAGGGATTATATCCTCAATTGAGTACATAGAAATATTTGATAAACTTTCTATCCGATGTGAAGGGATGGAGTCGGAACTAAAACTTATATCTCACTGAAAAAATGGCTTAACGGTAGAAATTAGCAAGGAGTTAATAATGCAAAGGATTTACAGCCTCAAAGATGCATATCACTTTGATGTGAGCAGGAGTAAGGATCACCATGGAGATGGCGTGTGTGACGGGGGCGAGCTTGTCATTCCAGTTAAACCTATATCCAAAGCTAGGACAAAGAGACTCAAGGAGGCTCTCTAAGTGCATGTAGGCCAATTTGTGAACAGGATGGAGTGCATCAAGCCTATTGGAGGAGAGCTATCTGAATCACAGCCCAAATTGATTTATTTATCTCAAATCCTTGTATTGGACTCACTTGGGACTTGAAGACCATTGTATTACACTGCACATCATCACTTAAGCCCAAAAGGAGAGACGCGCCTATGATCAGACTTAGGTGCGTTGGACCAAGCCTAGACGTGTTTTTATTATTCTATTTTGGAATTGTTTTAAGTTATATTTATTTTGAGCTTCCATGTATTATTTAGCCCAAGTCTTTTATTATTTGACCTAGGTATAAATACCCTATTTAGAGTAAGGAAAAGGCAACTTTTGATCATATTATTTCTTGTGTGCCTCCGGTCATATAGAGAGGAGAAACCCCTCTTGTTCTTTTCAACTTAGGAATTAAACATCACTTATCAATTGAATCAGATTGTGGCGTGACTTTGATCCTAAACAACTTTCTTGGTTTGTTCTTTACCCGTTTTTTAGGTTGCTCGAGACAAGTTTTTCGTGAGGTCTAGTAGGTAAATTTGAAACCCTACGTATCAGAATTAATTTTGGTTAATTCAAATATACCCTCTTCTTATTTCCTTAAATCCGAACTTTTCAATCCTTCAATTCTGTGTGTGCACGTTACACTTGGCTTTAAGAACGGAATAATACTTAGGTCAAGTAACTAAAAAGTTTCAAAGTCAAGTCGGGGAGTTCGGCATAAACAGAACTATGACAATACAAAACTTTAGATCATCATCCAATACATCAAAATCTGCACCACAAAACTATTACATAACTTCTCAAGGAGTTCAATTTAAAGGCAAAGCCATAGCTAAGACTGGGACGAAAGGAGGCAGCAGTGACAAGGAGTCTTCCGATGCAATGGGAGGGGCTATGTTACTTATGAATGTCATAATAAAGAATTGCATATAATAGGATAAGAAGAAGAAGAAGAATCTGATGAGTATGTGTGTGAGCATGAAGCTAGAGAGGAATTGGAAGGGGACTCTGGTGATGAACTAACTAGTCCTACAAATCTTAATGTAGTGAGACGCATACTTACAACCCCTAAAGTGGAAGAACAACAAGAATAGCTTTGTACTACTATTTTCTTAAGTTAGATGCGAAGATAAAGTATGCAAGTTTATCATTGATGGAGGAAGTAGTATGAATGTGGTATCAGAGAACATGGTGAAGCGATTGAATTTACTCATGGAGAAACATGCAAATCCCTACAAAGTTGTTTGGATAGATGATAGTACTATACCAATTGGCCATAGGTGCTTGGTGTCTTTCAAATTAGGAACATATGAGGACTCTATTTGGTGTGATGTCATTCTTATGAAAGTATCTCACATTTTACTTGTGCAACCGTAACTTTATGATCGAGCTGTGTAGCACTTCGGAAAAGCTAACACCTACTAGTTTATATTTCATGGAAAGAAGATAATTTTAAAGCCTATGAAAGTAGGCAAGGTAGAAAAACAAAGAGGAAGTAACAAAATGGCCATAAATGTCAAGAAAAAGTCTCTTAATATCCTTACAGACAGAGAATTTGAAGTTGTTAGCAAGGAAAAGGGAATTGTGTTTGCAATGGTAGTGAGGGAAGTAACAAAAATAACATTTGAAACACCCTTTACCTTACCAAAAGAAGTGGGAGAGTTGTTAGCTGATTTTTCAGACCTTACATTGGATGATTTACCAGTGAATTACCTCCTTTACGAGAAAATTTAGTATGCTATTGACTTGGTACCTGGATCAAATCTACCAAATCTTCCAATCTTTCGCTTGAATCCTATTGAGAATGAAGAGCTAAAGAGACAAGTAGAAGAATTACTGAAAAGAGGATTTATTCAAGAAAGTCTTCATCCGTGTGCAATCTCAACACTATTGACTCCTAAAAATGATGGAAGTTGGTGAATGTGTATTGATTGTCAGGCGATAAATAAGATCACAATAAGGTATAGATTTCCAATACCGTGCCTTGATGATATGTTAGATATTTTGATTGAAGCTACTACCTAGGATCAAGATAATGTCTTTGCTAGACAATAGGGTCATGTTACTCTTGAACATGATTAAGCGAAAATGGTGTCTTTTGACCAGGTTTACCAACATTTTACTCATGGGAAAAATAAAAAATAAGTTTGAAAAGATTTTGCAATTGTCTAGATAGGATTAGTTTCGATAGATCTGGCAGTGTTATCTATATAGGTCTTCTATTTCTATAAAGAGTTCATTAGTTGTTAAGATTGTCTTATAAGGGAATGCAATAAGGGCACCATTATTCACTCCAATAATATACATGTTGAGACCCAGAGTTCTCTCTTAACGAGCTCTAAATCTTTTTTTAACAAGTTAGGTAGAATAGGGAGAAAGTCTTCCAAGCTTAGGGTGCAAGCAAAGCTACTAGACGACTTCAAAGTGTAGGGTCCTTGTTAGGAATAACACAGAGGAGGAGAGTGGATAGTTTAGATTAAGTTAAATCGTTACCTAACAGTCCTATAACTAGATCCCAAATCATGGGCCATAATAGGCATTGTATAGGAATTTTGATAAAGTGAAAATGTACTTATATATTCATTTGGTGTGAAGGATAGAGCTCATTATCACCCATGAGCTATAATAAAAGCAAATCATGGCAAGCAAATGCAATCTAATCATCAGAAATTGTCAATATGATGACTAAGCAGGGACTCTAGCTTACTTGGGTCTTAATTGTCACTAATGGCAATTTCTTTCTAGTTATATAAGTTGAGCTTTCTTAAGATCAGAAACAACTCCATGGTCTTTAGTGCCTCTTTCATTATATATGACCTGAAAAGATCAAATAAGTAGGTGAACCAAAAAGCTAGCAAATCACCACTAAAAAGTATGTTTAACTTAAGTACCTTGTCTATGATGCCGTATTCAATAGCCTCTGATGGACTAAAGTATTTTGGCCGACTCATGTCAGCCTCAATTTGCTCAGGTGTCTTCCCAACGTGCTTTGCCAAGAGATTGACCTAGATGATAATTGAAGCAGCACAAGTAGAATAAATAATTTAAGTGTTTATAAACAGACATAACCTTTACAAGAGAATCACGTTAAACTAATGTGTTATTTTTTCACTCTCTATCCTACTCTTTACTTTCAATGGCATCAGAGCTAATAATAAATAATAAAAATCCTTATTTAATACGATTATATTCTTATTTTATAAATTTAGTTCAATTATTACTCCATTAGAAATAGGGTTTCATGACTGCTTTTATATGTTTTTTCTATACTAACAATATAGTAAATTTTCATGTGTAATTTTTTTTTCCTAAGGCTATGTTTGGTTAGGGGTTTATTAATGGAATGTAATATTATTCCATCGTTTGAGATGAGGGTTTATAATGGAATGAGATGGAATGAAATGGAAGAGAAAAGTTTCATATTACATCTCATTCCATCCTAAACAGTAAAAATGAGAAACTTTCAATTTGAGAAGTTTAAGATGAAATGTAAAATGATAAACAACTTTTTACTATATTACATTATAAACCCTTCTTTCAAACAACATTTTACTATATTACATTATGAACCCTTCCAACCCTCCCAAAGAACAATTTTCTAATATTATATCCATTTACATTCAATTCCATTATAAACCATTCCATTCTATTCCATTCAAAACCTTACTTCCAACCAAATATAGCTTAAGAGTGTCTCTTAGATATTTAAGAGATTGATAAACTCTAAAAGTGATGAACTCTAAAAGTGATTTCTAAAAACCTATAATGCAATTCCAATTTTTTTATTTGTTTGAAATCCTAAGTATGATTCCTAGCTCTAATATAGATCCTAGAAGTGATTCTTAGACCTATCTTTGATTTCAATTCCTTAATTTTTAAATTTCTGACCCCAAATTCAAAGTTCCAGCATCCACTATTTTAAGTTTGCTTTATCAAATAGTCCACATTCCTACATTCATCCTACCATCAACTTGGTATTACAGCTTGGGTTCAACAATGTCTACATGAAGCAGAAGGGTGTAAAGAGGATTGAGCTGGCACCACAATGGTGACATACAGCGGATTGATGTGTAAGGGATAAGTCAATGATCAAGAGATAGATGACCTAACCGTACAAATTCTGAAAAGGCTAGACAAAATCGAAGCACGTCTTGTACAAGAGACAATTCCCATAAGAAAGAATACAACAAACCAGCAACCTAAACTTGATGGTGAAGGTGGGACAAGATAGAAAAATAGAAGATGAAGCAACTGAACAACAAGCAGAAACATCTGAATAACAAGCTGGAACAATTAAGCAGCGAGCTGAAACATGCACATAGCACCTATACTACAAGCTAAAACAACTAAACAGGAAGCTGAAGTGATTAACTAAGTACTAATGTTTCTGGAGCAAGTTAGAGCAGTGGTTCGTGCTAACAAAGGTGCATTTGACATTGATGAATTTGACGAGATGAATAATTAGGATCAGGTAAATATCCACGAGGAAAATGTATGACAACTATTGATAGTCAAGGTCGACTTTCATCATGTCAGAGAGAATGATAGAGAAAAAGAATAGTTCAATTAGAAAAGGAATATTTCTAGTTTAATTTGTTCTTAGTTGTTTACGGTTTAGGTCATATTTCCTTAAAAACTGAATGACTCACATGCCTTCTCCACTCTTGCGCATACTCTGATTCAATTAGAAAAGGAATATTTTTAGTTTAATTTGTTCTTCGTTGTTTACAGTTTATGTGATATTTCCCTAGAAACTGAATGAGTCACATGCCTTCTCCACTCTCGCACATGCTCTGACAATATGTCCAGGAGTTTTTTCTTCCTTCCCTTTCTGCATGTCCAAGAGTTTTTCTTCCTTCCTTTTCTGCTTATTTTTATTAGAATACAATATGGGCTCTATTAGGGATAGAGAGAACACTATAACAAAACCCTGGTTTTGTTTGTAGAAATGCTCAACATACCTTCATTCATAATTGTAGCAGAATTAGTAAATATGGTTTGACAGTTACTACTACCTCCACGAAACTAGGACAATAACTGGACATGAAAAATAAAATAACTTCCTAACCCCATTTCCATTAACACAAACTAATAATAAGGACAACAAATTCCACTAATAATCTAAGACCTACAAAAATATATTTTCCGAAACATTAGTCTTTATGATATGTGACAGTTTAAGTCTAGTATGGAATAACAAAAATCCTTATTAAATTCTTATTTTGAAATCTATTTGGATTTCCTACACCATTAGGATTAGGGTCTCAAGACTTAAACTACACATATCTTTATGTATAGAATGTTTAAATGAATAAGAATAAACCAAGTTTTCAAGTGTGAGACTTTGTTATTCTAGAATTATTCCTAGATAATTAGATGTGATTCCTATACGCTAGAAGTGATTTCTCAAAACTTATGTTTGTGATTGCGATAATTTTGTTTGTTTCAATTCCTACGTGTGATTCCTAGTTTTTGATGCAAATCCTAGCAGTAATTTGTATAATCATTTATTTCAATTCCTTTTTCTTTTTAATTCCCAGCCCTAACTAAAAGGTCCAATAGACCCGATTTTAGTTCATATGCACTTTATCACCTTCTGTTCGTCATACATCAATATTGCGCCTTCAATATTCAGTGATTTACCCACATCACATCACTTATTATCGTAAGCAATACAGATGAAATTCTAATTCCAGCACTAATAATCAAGAAGAATAACAGAATGGGAAGCCAATATGGCTAAATTTCCATGCATAACCAAGGGATAAAATCATACCAGTTCAGCTTTCACATTCTTAACTTCTTTTCTTGCAAGCTCAATATCTGTTGCTTGACCTTGAAATTTGCCAATTGGCTGAAGATTGACAGAGAAAGAACATGGTAACCTCATGTCAAAGAACTAAGAGCAGCCACATAATGCAGCCCAACAAGGTTATAGAAAGAAAAGGTACGAATTATTAGGAAGAACATACCTGTTTTATCATAATAGTTGATGAGGGTAAAGCAGAACGATTTCCCTTTGAGCCAGCAGCCAAAAGTAAAGCTGCTTCTCCCCAAGCATTGCCAACACAGAGTGTGAATATTGGAGGCTTGACATACCTGGAAAGGAACAAGTTAGTTAAAGATGAAATAACTAATCTATCAGGTGTAAATATTACAGGGCAGAGAAAAGTTTTGACACAAACAACACCATCACTACAGTTATATGCCCACATGCAAACAAACAAAAATCACAATTAGCATGATTACAACACAAAGCAACTTAAATAGTACCTATGTTGCCTTCATAGAGGCAAAGATATACAGTTTGAAGAAAATATCCATAAATTTAAATCATTCAAACAATAAAATATGTTGGAAGAGTTAACCCCAAGCATATTACAAAATCAATAACAAAGTATTACATTTTCTAAAAGTTGATTACACAGACACTACCCAAACAATCTTCCCCAAAAATTTGAAGCTTGAAAAAAAATGGATAGTTTTAAAGCACTGTGGATCTCAACTTATGGACTTTGGCGTATTAAAGATGAAAGTAATGTTTCGTCACCTCAACAAATTTCGCATTTACCATTGAATCACTCTTGGCATAGCACATTAAGGCAGTTCAAAACTGGTAAAAGTATAAAAGTTAACAAAGAGAGTTCAGGTAAGTAACACTTGATGAGGGGTTGCCAAACCATCATACTAAAATTCAATTAATGAACAATTTGTAACAAAATAGAACTTAAATGAAAATGACATTTAAAGGGGACAAAGATCTATAACCCCATAACATCATAGACTGCAAAAGCTTCTGTCTCATAGCCCAGCTTCTCTCCACCCTGAAAAACAAACGTAATTCTACTCATAGAAAACTTTCTTGTAATTCTAATTTTCTAAAAATAATCGAATAAATTTAATTAAACGTAAAATAAAATGAAATATGATAGTGTAATAATAAATATTATATATAATATAACTAAATATAGTAATAATGTCAAACTAGAACAATAATTGACAAAATTTCAACTGAAACAATTGTCTATGGCTGTCTGTATGCTCATGCTTTTGTGTGTCTGCATGATCCTGCATGACTACCAGCAAAGGTTTAAAGTAATGTTCCTTCATATGTTGCACTACTATTGGCACCATGTCATCCAGACAAGAAGAAGCTAAGACAAGGAACAACTACAAATACAATAGTAAATTTACATATCTTTCAAAAATATTATTATCCGTAGATCATTAAGTGAATAGTAATATAAAACATAATCAGTCTATGCATATTTCTTATTTTGGCATAATAAGACACAACAATGTAGACAATACATGACCTAGTGGTAGATTTGGCCACTAAGTTCTCAAAAGATTAATAACAAAACTATTAAACTTGTAAAATTCTTTATGAAATTTTCAAACAACCAACAGATTGAAGATTTCAACCAATTAGATTCCAAAGTAGGAGGCCTAGAATAGGATAGATTGTGGCTTGGAAGAAGACAAATACAATTAGAGTTTGAAGAAGACATCTTAAATGACCTTCAAGATAGACAAGTCCATGGACTTCTATTTTAGAAATTTTATTTGTACTGGTAGGAAAATTTTATCAATTGATTGAAAACCAAATCTCCCTAAGTCCTACCAATAAAACTAATAAAAGAATCAATGCAGAAAATACCTAAATGAATCTAGAAAAAAGTAACTTAGAAAAACTACTAGCAACTCTTGGACAGTTGTGCGTCAACAATTTTGGGCAGGTTCAACTACAAATCTAACTTCTTCTATTCTATTAATGAATTCTTTCCTTCAGCCTAACTTGTCAATGATGAAGGAAATGTTAACTAATGTGGGATTGAAACTCAACTAACACTAATAAAAACCATTGGCACACAGCAGTACCATGATTGTTAACCCCAGCAAACTGTGTTCCAACTCTCTAAAGAACTTTGCAGCACTATAATTCTGTAAGTTTATAAAATTTGGCAGTTCTCTTGTTTGAATAAACGCCAAGAAAACAAGTTTAATACAATCATATTTTCATTAGACGAAAATAATGTTAACCTTTGTTGTTCCAGTGGAGTTTATGTATAGGTAGATAGGCTTTTCTTCATCTTCATACTGAAGGTAAAGAAACTCTGCCAGTATTAGCTCCGTAACAGAAGGAACAAGAGACATGCCCAGGTAAACAATCCTATTTTTGAACAAGTAAGATGCTAAATCAGGGGGAGGCTGTTCCCATGCACTTCCCCTTGTATAAGGAATAACCTGTCAATAAAAGAATGATAACTAAATAAGGATTTGCAGTTCCCGTAAATTTTCCATTAACTTTTATTCTAAACAAAATAAGAACACAAAGTTTAGCGAAATTCCACGAAAAAAGTCATGAATAAGCGAGGACAATATCGGACTTGCAAACAAACTCAACAAAATTTATATCTTTATAAGCCCAAAGAAGATATAATGTAGAACAAACATGACAATAAAAAACGAATATTTTCAAAAAAATTCCTCCTATTAAGCTCAGATAGATGGCTACTAGCAGGATAAGAAGTGACTACCACAGATTTCCATAATTACAAACCAATTTGGGGTCCCTTAACCAAAGCAAAAATCTAATAAACAACCAATTCCGAAGTAGTCCTTATACTGCAATCAATTATCTCATGTACCAACTTCTCAAATCCCTTGTTCTTATATAACCTATCTCATCAAGAAATGCATAGATAAGAATCAATGCTCAAACAAAAACATGTATATCAATTAAGTACCATGGTAACGACATTTCTTTTGCGTTTGGAACTGGAAATTGATGTTGGATTGAGACAGTCAGGTCGAAGTTTAATGTCAGAGAAGCTTCCCGGAACGATTCCCGCGCGAGAGGAAGAGAAGAAGTTGATAGATAAATTTAGGTTTCGATTAAAACTTAGGTTCCGTGGAGTGATTGTCGACGATGCTGAAACATACGGGTTCAGGGCCACCCTCGATGTTGTTGCGGTTGCGACCTCCATTGTTGGTGAATTTGAAGATAGAGTGAAGAGACAATAGTTTGAACGGAAAAAAAGGTACTGCGAAGCAGCCATTGATGGGCCAGTTTCATGATAACATTAGCCCGTAGGCAAAGAAAAGGCCGAATTAGTAATTTTTTTATCATTATACATAAATTTTAATTTACTCCTCAAGTCAAGTTGTATAAAAAAATATATATAATCGGATTTAAAAATTAAACATTAAATAAATATTCTCTTCCTCTCGACCCTTCCTCCTTTCTTCTCCTTCTCTTTCTCTTCAACTTCTTTGCCTATTATTTTCTTTTGTTTGAAAAAAAGAAAAAAAATGATATTTAAATCTTCGAATTGGTATAACCACAGCATATGTAACTTTCAGTTCCAACCTCTACTAAATTATCAAATTGCAGCATTTTCGTTCTCGGCCTCTCATGATTGACTATTGTTACATGTTGAGCCTAATGAGAGGATCAAATTGCATTCTTGTGAAAGTTTGAGGGGCATTGGAGGATTTTAGCACTATTTCTATTCAGTTACAACGAAAGGGACACGTGTCATTCTTTCATTTGTTCATTTGTTATTTCTTTTTTTTTTGCAGATATAAACACTATTCGTTGTATTTGTTATTTTCATCTTTGTTAATAAAATGAAAGCTTGATCTCTTGTGATCATTTGGGCAATTCAAATCCGAATTGTAATATTGGTATCAGAGCTACCGATTCTCGACCATGACGAAATCGACAGTTGAGACTCGTTCGCAAGATTTGGAACAGCGAGTGGAGGCGATGATCCACGAGGTGGAACAGAGTCAGGAGGCCTTGAAAACCCATGCCAATGAACGATTTGAGGAGTTGGCGACCTTGATCAAAGGTCTCAGTATTCAGTAGCAGCGTCGAGTTGTGGAGGAGCAGCTGAATTCGAGTGGGCGATCGGAACCCTCGATCAATGCAGTGAAGACGAATTGGGGAAAGTCAACTCGACTGGAATTTCCCAAATTCGTGGGGGAGGGCTTTGATGGATGGTTGCTTCGTGCCAAATGCTTCTTTGAAGTTGCTGATGTGGCGTTAGAGGAGAGAGTGAAGATTGCTGCCCTGCACCTTGATGGCAAGGCATTACAGTGGCATCAAGGATTTATTTCTCTGAAGGCACTAGCAGCTCGTTTTAGATCAAAGGCCTTTGACGATCCACTGTCAGATTTGAGAAATATTAAGTAGGCAAGCTCTCTACAAGAATACTTGGATGCATTTGATGAATTGTACCCACGTGCTGGTATTCGTGAGGATCAGGCTCTAAGTTTTTTAGTATCTGGATTGGTTGATGAACTTCAAATGTCTGTTCGAATGTTTAGACCTACTACTTTAGCAGATGCTTTTGCTTTAGCTAAATTGCAAGAACTCACAGTGGCAGCCATTCAAAACAAACCAAAACCAACCTACAAACCTAGTTCCTTTACCCCACATGTGACCCAAAAGGCTGCTACAGTTACTACCACACCATATAAAGCTTCCATTCAACCACCAACCAAAGAAGCTAACCCTGTTACCTATCCAAACAACTTTACACCAGGTTCTCAGACTGGTAGAATCACAAGTAAGGAAATGGATGAAAAATGAGCCAAGGGATTGTGCTTTTGGTGTGATGAAAAGTACACTTTCAATCATCACTGTAAGAAGAAAAGAGTTTATTTGATGCAATTGCTGTATGAGGATGATGATGAAGAGGAGGAGTTAGTGGTAGAGGAGGAATAGGGAAGTGCAGCTGATGTTCAGCTCTCATTGCATGCTATGTTGGGCTTGGAGGGGTCCCAAACTATGAGAATCCGAGGATAATGCCAGGGAAGGAAGTTGAGGATATTAGTGAACACAGGCAGCACTCATAACTTCCTGAGTGCTAAGGTTGCTAGTGGGTTGAAGTGTGAATTGGTCCCTACATTAACTGTTCCAGTTGAAGTAGCTAATGGTCAAAAGTTGCAATGTCAGTATAAGTGTCAAACTTTTACTTGGGAAATGCAAGGGTATGTCTTTGAGGCTGAAGTTTATCTCATTGATGTAGATAGTTATGATCTCATTCTAGGAGTTCAATGGTTGTCTACACTGGGGGAAATCACTTGGAACTTCCAGACACTGCAAATGGTGTTTCAAGTGGATGCAAAGGTGCATAGATTGCAGGGTGAAGTGTGGAAACCAAGGAACAAGCAGCTTCATAGTTTGACTATGCATTCTTATCAGTTTTTGGTGGATGAAGAGTAGGGGATCTTAAAATGAGTCAGCTGCGTACCAGTTTGGAGGGTTTGTTAGTGAGGCAGTGTTGTGTTTTGCAGGCTGAGGACACATGGGGTGACTTGTAGGTTTTGCTGCAAACATTTTAAGATGTGTTCCAAGAGCCTAACTCTTTGCCACCAAAGAGGGAGCATGACCATAAGATAGTGTTGAAGGATGGTGCTGCCCCTGTTAATGTTAGACCTTACAAATATGCTGCAGCTCAGAAAGATGCCATTGAACAGCTGGTTGCAGAGATGTTGCAAACAGGGGTGATCAGGAATAGCACAAGTCCATATGCTAGCCCAATAGTGTTGGTAAAGAAGAAAGATCAAACTTGGAGGATGTGTGTTGATTACAGAGCACTTAATCAACTCACAGTCAAAGATAAGTATCCCATACCTGTGATTGAAGAGCTGCTGGATGAATTGGGAATTGTTGCCTGGTTCTCCAAGATTGATCTGCGTTCAGGTTATTGGCAGGTGAGAATGCAAGAGGAGGATGTGCCAAAAATTGCCTTTAAGACTCATGAAGGTCATTATGAGTTCTTAGTTATGCCTTTTGGCTTAACAAATGCCCCTGCCACTTTCCAGAGTTTGATGAATACAGTTTTTAAACCATTTTTGAGGAAATTTGTATTGGTATTTTTTGATAATATCCTAATGTACAGCAGGACTCAAGAGGAGCATGTTCATCATTTGCAGCTGGTGTTGCAGACCATGAGGGAACATCAATTGTTAGCCAAGAGATCTAAGTGTTCTTTTGGGTGCCAGCAAATAGAGTACTTAGGTCATGTCATTTCTGGGTAGGGTGTGGCTACTGGTGAAAGTAAAATCCAGGCAGTGGCTCAATGGCCAATTCCAAAGAGTCAAAAACAATTGAGAAGTTTTTTGGGACTCACAGGCTACTATAGGAGGTTTGTGAAAGGGTATGGAATGTTAGCAAGGCCCTTGGTGGATTTGTTGAAACTGTCAGTCTTTAAGTGGACAAGTGAAGCGCAACAGGCATTTGATGAGTTGAAACAAGCAATGATCACAGTTCTTGTCTTGACATTGCCAGATTTCTCAAAGAGTTTTGTGCTGGAAACAGATGCCTCAGGTAGTGGCATTGGAGCAGTTTTAATGCAAGATGGGCATCCAGTGGCATACATTAGCAAAACACTTTCTCCTAAACATCAGGCTCTATCAGCATATGAGAGGGAGTTGTTTGCAATACTTTTTGCAGTTAAGAAATGGTATCATTACTTACAAGCCAGGAAATTTACTATCTTGACAGATCACCAAAGCCTGCATTACCTTTTGGAGCAGAAGTTGAGTACCCCAACTCAACAGGCTTGGATGTCAAAATTAATGCAGTTTGACTATGAGATTAAGCATAAGAGAGGAACTGAGAATGCTGTGGCAGATGCACTCTCTCGAATTCCAGAGGGTACTCTTTGTGCTTTAGCTTCCATTATGGTACCATTGGAACTGATTCGGAAAATCAGAGCTTCTTGGCAAACAGATCCACACCTGAACAAGTTGATTCAAGAGAAATTACAGAATCCTTGTAGCGCCCCCTTACTATAGAGTACCCACCGGGACGCCCGTAGGTCATTCCGGTACTTATCCTATGACAAGAGATCACTACCGCCAACCATCACTATGTAAGTGTAAGTCGTGTACAAGTCGACTTGTACAATCGATAAGTCGACTTACACGCATTCAGTACCGACAAGTCGACTTGTATATGGGATAAGTCGACTTGTTCATGGACGGTACTGTTTATTTGTGCCCTAAAGGCAATCCCCTTT
>JAOQMR010000212.1:20049515-20077160 GCA_027563865.1 Erythroxylum pelleterianum | reverse complement strand
AAGTAGGTCATAATTCGACTTAAGATGAAAAAGTTATGAGCGTTTAAAGTTGGCTGCCCATTATGCAATTAGGGTTTTTCGAATTACTATTCATAGGCCATTTTGGGCTGAATTTTGAGATGGAGTTTTCTCCCCTTTAGAGCGGGAATCGAGTTTTCGGTCATTACATGAAAGTTGTAGAGGATCTCATTATCTTTAAAATGAGATATGATGGGTCCTAAACGGAATTCGGAGTAAAAAGATATAAGGGTCGGAAATTGGCCGGTTACTATTCATATGGTCAATTACTATTCCTTTGGTCATTTTTGCATTTTCTCCTATAACTTTCTCGTTTGACCTTCGATTCGCACGAAATTCGAACCATTGCTTTTCCTACCAATTTTCTACTCTCTTCCAATTTTGTTGATGAAGTTGAATTTTCTCGGAAATTTGCCTCAGGTTCGTTCGAACCGCTTGTTTTCTTTGCTTGCGATCTGCTTTTGATTTGCATTCGATTTTAATTCGATGTTCGCTTTGCTTCCACTATTTGATTCCGATTCAATTTGCAATTGTTTCTGTTCAATTCGATACGTTTGTTTCGATTTGATTCCGGGTTGTTTCTGTTTCCGAATTCGAAAAGAATTCGTGCTTTTATTTCTGTTCTTTCGTTTCGTTCTCCGGTTAAGACCCGAATCATGAATAAGTATGAAAATGGATTTGTAAGATGAATAAGATGAAAAAAAATTATATCGGGATTTTCGCCGGAGACGGGATCTAACATCCGCTCTTTGCACAACAACTGCTGCTCCAAACTTTTGATCCACTCCATTCTTCCACCTTTCCCCAATAATCACTATTTCCTCTACCAATCTCCAACATCCTAATCAACTTTTGTCCAACCTTCCTGCCTTTAAATTCAAACCTTCATGGTCTATTATCTGAACGATCCTCTTCTAAGGTGCCTTCTATTACTTCTTATTGCACTACTCAAACTTCTGATACTCTTCATCAACCTACTAGAAAAACTTGGGTACATATGGTAGGTGATTCTAGACCATAATTGAAACTGAATTTCTACCCTCTTAGTGACACTTCTGAGCACAGGATTGTCTCTCCACCTCTGAAACTTCTTAAAGCTGGAATTGATAGATAGAAGTCAACTATTCTTGGTCTTTTCTTAGACTAGAGGATATCCTTTCCAGTCATGAAGCAATGGGTGATGAATAAGTGGAAGCAATATGGACTACAAGATGTTCTTATGAATAATGAGGATGTTTTCTTCTTCAAATTTTCAAGTTATGAAGAAGCCAAGAAAGTAGTTCAAGGTGGACCTTAGCATGTACACTACAAGCCCTTGCTACTGTAATTATGGAGACTTGGATTAAAATTAAAGTGATTAAACAAGAAAAATATTCCCGTATGGATTTGAATCTATGATGTGTCGTTGAAGTATTGGACTATAAGTGATCTTAACCATTTATGTAGTTACATTGGCAAGCCTATCTCCATGGATCAAGCCACTACTGAGATTAGAATAATAAATTTTACAAGGATTTGCATATTAGTTACTTCTATGACTGATTTGCCTGAGGCGAAATTCATCAGATTGAATGAAAACATGGAACCAATGGAGGATTAATTAAAAGTTTCTTACGTACGGAAACCATAACCTACAAATAAGAAAATTTGGAGACCTACTAAAAGGTCTTTTACAATAAGTAATTACCGAGAACTCATAGAGCACTGTAGCACCCCACTCTTGCAAGACCAGAACCCGACATTGATTGTGATATCCGAGTCCGTGCCCGCGCCCGCGAAGGTGGTATGCTAGAACATTCAATCATTCACAAACCGGTATAAATTTTTTTTTGAAACACTAACATAGACAGAAGTCCATTTTCAATCTGGGCCAAATAAAGTTAAAAGTCGATAGCACATTGTTTTCAATATATTACAATCCACAGTTCCATGATTAATTAGGGCTCAATTTCATTCATAACCCTTTTCAGTTATAAACCAATCCACTTTGGGCCGTTTGGGCCCATTCAATACACAAAATACTTACAAACATTTCCAATTGGTACAGTTTGATATATACAGCAATATTCGCATTTAATCAATCCCATTTACTCAGATTCTCATGCTTCATCACTTATTACAAACTGAAATGTTCAAAGATACACTGTACAAAAATCGCGGAATACACTTTATACAAAAATCCTAATGCAGACACGAACTGATCCCAACCTCTAACTTTCCCCTGTGAGCAGTAAGTCTACTCCCGTTACATAACGGGGTAATCTTCTGAATCATGAAAAATAGATGCAAATTTTGGGTGAGTTTTGCGAACTCAGTGAGTGACCATCATTGATGGTTCACTCAATCACACAACACAGAATTTCATTCTCATTATGCCACATTTCACATTCACTATTACACTTCACATTCACATTCAATACAATTTCACATTCAATACAATTTCTCGTTCGTATTCAGTACAATTCCACATTCACATTAAGTACAATTTCACATTCATATTTAGTACAATTCCACATTCCCATTCAATACAATCAAATCAATCATATTATGCATATGTACATGAGACCCACTTTCCATTTATTTCTTTGTTGTGACCGAGTGCCTAAACTGTCCCGTATCCATTGGATATCGGGCTCATTGATAACTGTCCCATATAGGGCTCATTAAACGTTGAGCCTGAGACTCTGAATCACTGTTGAGCTTGAAGCTCATTTTCACTCGTTAAGCTTTAAGCTCTAATCATGGACTACTCTGGTCACAACTACCATTATGTTTCATGCATTCATGATATGGAATGCAACACTCATATTTGCATAAACTCATTCAATCATTTTCCTATGTCATCGAACCTTAGTCCGGCATTCAACATTAAAGCTGAGAAATCACACTTTCATTCATATGCAATTGTGCATTTAGAACAATTTTAACAATCACATCATGTACACTTAGTTCATCCAAATCACATTCAATGAGCACTTCAATATCCAAATCAATTATCTCAATCATCGGACCTCCTGTTCGGAACCCATCATAATCAATCACAATCAACAAAACTATTCAATAATCATTCAATTTATAACATAACCAAATAAATCATAAAAGAAGACCATCTAGGTCTACTCACAGTACGCTCCAGATTAGCAATTGCTTTCATGATCCAGAAACGTCTAGCTGTGGACGTTCTATCCTGTATCAACCATATGCAAAACACAATTTGCACACACATTAATAAAAGCACAATTTTATAGCCATCACATTTTCACATGTGTATATGTGTAATGTATAATGCATGCTCAACGACAATTCCGGGTATATGCTTTACATTCACACCTTATGCCCATTCTCAAATCATGAGTCAATTCGTCTAATTGAACTTAGACTTACATTTCATTTTCATATGACCATTTCAAGTTATCCATTCAAATTTGACTCTTTAAGAGTCTAGCATATCCATAAGTTTGCATCTCAAGAACACTTGCTCATTTTATTTTATAACTCAATTTCCAGTCATTTCTTTTCTAACTCCCATATGATCTCGTAAGATCTCATTTTCTTTCATAATTAATCACTTAAAACCTATTACTTAATTTCCTTGAATGGCATTACAATCATACAACCATTTTCATTTCCATTCCACTCATGCATTTGACACTTTGATTTCTTCCATTCGTTCACTAAGTTTTAACCTTCAATTTTCACTTCAAACCTTTCATATATTAGTCCCATAAACCAAGGATCATTCTAGGTTCACTTTAAAACCCATTTGAGGCTTAATTAGCAACATTTGACCCGTGAATGTCCGTTAAATGGACATCCATGTCCGTTAAACGGACCTTTACAGGTCACTTACACCACTTTGCAAATTAGACCCTCTAAACGTCAAAATTTCAATATTTTGTCTGAAATAGAAGTTGTAGATCTTGAAATTCCCTTTAAAACCATACTTAGATCATCTCATTCCGAGTTCTACACAAAAAGTTATGCCCCTTTCACTAAAGTATGTTCAATTGAGTTTTATGATTTTCCAGATTTCTAACTCTTCACTTACAACATTCACTTCCTTATGCTTAATCAATTATTTCTAGTTCAATACTCATCAATTATTCACTATTCCAACTCCCTGTCAACTTTACATCATTCATAACCAAATTTTAGCCCATTATTGTTCATAAACACTAATAACAAAACATACCCATACATATGCATCCATCATCAATTTCCTTCATACAATTAACTTCAATTCCACTTTCATTTTATGTCTAACTTTCACCTAGATCCTTCACATTTCAAGATACCAAATTAATCCCCTTTCATTAGTTTTATACTCATCTCATATCATCACAAGGCACCAAACACAAAATCACATTAATTTATCAAGAAAACATAGCAAAACCCATTAAGCATCCAAATAAACATCATTCACTCACATAATCCATCATTATGTCCCTTCCTGATCCATTCTTAACATCTAACTCATCCAATCCCTCTTATGTCTAGATCATCACCTCCATTCCTTTTCCCATCATTCACTACTCAATTTAACTCAAAATATCATTCACAAACATGAACATCTATTAGCGTCAATTAAGACACAAACATAACCTTGCACCAATCAATTCAACACAACTCAAATTTAATCATCATTTAAGCTTAAAATAACCATGCCTATAACATTAAAATCACAACTTACTTGGTTTGGCTTTAAGCACTTCAACCTCTCACTAAACCCTAATTCCCATGCATCCCATGATCTTCATCTTCAATGAGGTTAAGCTAGGTTTTTCTTAGGTCAACTTGAAGGGACAATAAGATAGAAGCCTAAGTGAAAGATGGAGCAAGGTTTCAAGCAATTCAATCACCAAAGCATGAAAGAGATGAAGAGAGGGATGGAAGTCACGAAAATAAGAGAGAAGCAAGAACAAAACACAACTTGGAAGGCCAAATGAGGGAGAGTGTCGTGGGACACACTCAAAAACTCTAGAAGATGCATCCAAAAGGTGGGTAAGTGGCTTAGCTTGGCAAGTGACACATGTCACTTGCCACTTGTCAATTTTTCATTCATTTGTCTTATAAATATCCATTCAAACCCAATTCTCAATAAAGTACACTTGTCACTAATTCCCCAAGTCTTGTATTTAATATTCCCATGCTAGTTGACAATAAATTCTACTGCCATTTATCAATTGATCTGCCACTCAGCATTTTTCCTAGTCCAAAAATTATCTCCAAAAATTTCAGAAAAATTTCCTAAAATTCTCCAAAATTGCCAAATTAATAATTTCACGCTCCAAAACAATTTTCAATAACAATAACTCACAATTCTCAAAACAATCACATGTATTACCAATTATACCCGAAAAATGTCAATTGAGTGCATGATCAATGATTTTAATGTGTGCAATAATCCAATTCACAAATGTGTACGCCAATATGATGCATTCTTATCTTAATCTCGCTTAAGCCCACATGTACCAAATTTAAAACGGTCAAAAATGCGATTTACTAAAGTTGCCCTGAGGATGTCCGTTAAACGGACATAGACTGGCCAAGCAATCCAAATTCATCCGAGAAGGTCCGTTAAATGGACCTGCATGTCCGTTTAACGGACATGAGTCATCCAAATTGTTCCAATTCACCCGAAGCTGTCAGTTAAACGGACTCCCATGTCCGTTTGATGGACACACAATCCCCACACCCTCTTCAAAGTCTTTTAGCTCACGTGCACCAAATTTTAGGGTTCTAACCCTTAGTAGGGGCCGGGATGTTACAAGCACAATATTGCTCCTCAATTGCCAATTCTATTAAATTAAGTAAGGAAAGCAACCTTCCTACTAATGAGGAAGTGATAGCCAGAGTAGAAAATAACAACACAGATAATAACGCTAACACTCCTCCAAAGGCAGGAGATAAGAGAGTTGATGGAGCAAAAATCACAAAATACATAAAAAAAAAAGAGACTAAAGCATGCAAATCATGAAGGCATTTCATTTGAAACCCCTTGTGAAAATAAAGACCAACAGGAGAATTCCAAGTAAGATTTTGAAACTGTTATTAGGAGAAGATCAAGTAGGAAGAAGAAGACTCCATCTATGGAGCCAACCTCATGAATATCTTAGCTTAGAATGTTAGAGGGGCAAATGCTACTAACAAGAAACTTTTGATTAGAAATATGGTTTGCATAACAAAGTTGTGATAGCGGGTATTGTGGAATCTCGCATGAAAGAAAGCAGTTGTAACTTACTAAACTATTTTCCAACAAAATGGAGAGAAATTGCAAACCATAGCCATCAGTTAATGGTCATTTATGATTGTTTTGTACTGTTTACATACACTAGACTAGTTTTAGACCAGATCATCCATCTTGAGGTGTCATTTGGGAACCCAACTCAACCACTCTTCATATCCTTCATATGTGCACAAAATAACTGTTATCACTGGGCCTTTCTTTAGAGTCTAATTAGATATGCAAATACAAACATCTCTAGTCCTTAGATCCTTCTTAGGGACTTTAATTTTACCCTTAAAGTAGATGAAGTTAAAGGATGTAGATCTATTAGAAATCCTTGTTCAGAGTTAAGAAGATGTGTAAATGGTGCTCAACTGTCAGACATCCCATTTGGTGGTAATTTCTTTACTTAGAGTAATAACCAATATAGATCACATTTCATTAAAAAGAAATTGGATCAAATTCTTGTAAACATTCAATGGATGGGGCTTTTCCAAATTATTTTTCTACCTATTCCTGCAACAATCTCTCAGATCACTCACCTATACTCACTTAAACATTTATAGTAAGTCCAAAAATGCCTTTCAAATTTAATAACTTCTTGATTGATTTAACAAGCTTTGATAAAGGCAAATGGCATACTTTAAGAGCAATAATCAGAGGCTCCAGACAATTTATTTATTCCAGAACATTACAAATCATATAAGAGATGAAGCAACTTTTTAAGGAAAACATTGGTAACGCCCATCATCTTGTTAACACTGCTAGGAAAGACCTTGAGAGAATTTAGCAGGATCTTTACAACAATCCCCTATCCACTCAATTATAGGAATTGGAGAGGATTACCTTGCATAACTTTTCCAAAGCTTTATTACATGATTTTCCCTTGTGAAATAGAGATCTTCTATGGAATGGTTGAAGAGTGGTGACAAAAACACCTCCTATTTCCACAAGGAGATTATTTCCATAAGATTTAAAGACATAATTCTTTCCTTAGAGTATAACAATCTCAAGTTAGACTCTCAGTCTCAGTTGCTTGAAGGGGCATTAATAACTTTTTAGGTTTAATGAATATGCCAACTAATGCTCACTCCACTAGGCCCCTACTCAAAGAAATCTTGCAGGACCACATCTCATTCTAGGAAGCTGATAGTCTATATAAACCTGTCTCTCTTTAGGATATTAATGAAATTATGAAATATCTTCATCCTCATAAAAGCTCGTGGTCATTATGGTTTTAATATAAATTTTTTATTAGCTTATGGCCCCTTACAAGGAATCTTGTTTCTGAAGTTGTTTTAGAATTCTTCAATTTGGGATACTTATTTTTATAACTTAATAAGGCTTTCACACTCATTCCCAAAACTGGTGAGCATAAGCATTTTTCATAATTTGGTTATATAGCTTGTTGCAACTCCATTGATAAGTTGTTCTCTAAAATCCTAGCTTATAGATTGAAAGAGGTCCTTCCAAATCACATTGGTGCTACTCATGGTGCTTACATTATTGGAAGGATTATAGGTGACAATATTATATTACTAGAAAAGTTGGTGAAAACTTATTCAAAGAAGAAACTTAGTTCAAATTGTTGTATTAAGATAGATCTTAAAAAATCTTATGATAGTATAGACTGATATTTTATAATCAATATTATTTCTGCCATAGAGTTTCCTAATGTTTTCATTTAGAAGATCAGGTAGTGCATCACTTCTCCTCCTTATAACATTCTTGTTAATGATTAGCCCATAAAATCATTCAAAATTTGTAAAGGAATTCACTAAGGTGATCCCATTTCTCCCATTCTCTTTGCTTTAGTTATGGAAGTTTTTAATAAACTTCTAAAAAAGGGTTGTGGAAAGAAAACCAAGAAGTTCAAATATCACTCCAAATGTAGGAAATTGCAAATTACTAATCTTGATTTTGTTGATAATCTCATTCTACTCTACAAAACTGAATCTACATATGTTTCAGCCCTTACGAAAGCCTTCAAGGTCTTTAACAGGATGTCTGGTCTCCAAGTGAATTGCTACAAGAGTAGTTTTTGTTCCTTTCTAAGAGTGCTAAAAACCAAGAGTCAATCCTGAATTCTATTACTGGTTTCAAACAACAATCTTTTCCCATAATGTATCTTGGCATTACAGTGATAAATTCAAGGTTAAACACAAGAGATTTCAGTAGTTTGATTGATAAGATCAATGAAAGAATATCCTTATGGAACTCTATAAATCTCTTAACTGTTGGTAGAGCACAACTTATTGTTTATATTATGAACTCCATCAACGTCTATTGGGCAACCCACATTGCCTTTCCTATCAACATCATCAAAGCTATTGATAATATCTTCAATAGGTTCTTGTGGTCTATTTGAAAAGAAACTCCTAACAGGGTCAAGATGAAAGGGGGGATGTGTGTATTCACAAAGATCATGGAGGCTTTAATATAATTTCTTTTAGAAGTATGAATACTTCATGCTCACTAAAAGGCTATGGAGACTTATAGTTGATAAGCAAGCTTTATGGTGTAAGTGGATTCATAATTTCTTCATAAAGAACAAAAGTATATGGAACTTGGATTTGACAAACTATGCCACTTCAACTATGAAAGCCATCTTTAAGATAAGGGAGAAATTCAGACCTGATTTCATTCATCTCACTAGAAATGGTGAATCAACCTGCTTTTGGCAAGATAACAGATCTTATAGAGAAAATTATTGTTGCCTTAGTCCTCAGAATATTGATTCAGTAAGGAGCTTCAGTTGCAAAACCTCTTTCAAAGAAGGAGATTATTAAGCAAGCATCAATCTCCAATCCATTGAAATCATAAATTATTCATACAACCATCAAAACTAATAATGAAAACATTATTTAGAAGCACACTTGAAATGGTACGTTCACTAACCAATCATGCAGAAAGGTTCTTCTTGACAACAAAAACCTTTCGTTGGACTACGATTATCTGGTCTAGTCGACAGCAACCTCAAGCTTCCACCACAATATGGCTAGCAATGAAAAACAAGCTACCAATTGTGAACAAACTATCAAAGTTTTTGAACCTCACAAATTGGTGTATTCTTTGTAAGGAGGCTGAAGAGAGTACATATCATTTATTTTTCCAATGTAGTTTTGTTACTAAACTTTAGAAAGCAATGATGTATAGATGCTATATTGTTGATGCCCCAAATGATTTGAGCAGTCTCAAGGTTTGGTATTTTATTATTAAGCATCCAAATAAAACAATCAAATGGTGTTTCTGCTGATCATTATCTTCTCTAGTCAAAGCTATTTGTGATGAAAGAAATAATCATTTTCTTTTGCAAAAAGTGCCTCAATTTAGCTTGGGCTATTGAAGCTCCCAACTCATGTGCCCCTCTGGTATCTCTCACATTATACTGTTGATGATTCAGAGCCATCTTCTTGATCAATTCCTATGCCTCTGTAGCTGTAAGATCAATTAAAGAACCTCCCGATGCCGCATCCAACGTACCTTTATCTTGACTTTTTAGCTCATAGTAAAAGTACTACACTAACTGCTCATCAGGTATTTGGTGATGGGGGCATCTGGACAACATATCTTGGAAGTGATTCCAATAATCGTAAAGGGATTCATCGTAATCTTGCCGAGCTGAATAGATCTCCTTCCTCATTGATAAAGTTCTGGAAGCTGGAAAATACTTCTCCAAGAAAGCTTTCCTCAAATTGGCCCAGCTATGGTAGGCATTCACCACATGCCTTGGGAGACTCATGTACCACTCCCGAGCTTTTTCTTCTAGGGACAAATGAAAAACCTTCCATAGAACTTGATCTAGTGAAGCCCCCACTGGTTTCATACTCTGACAGATCATAGACAAGGATTGCAAATGCATGTAGAGATCCTCTCCTGCCGAGCCATGAAATTTAGGAAGAGAATTAATGAGTAATCCCTTAACTTCAAAATTAACATCAAGATTAGGACAAGCAGCAGTAAATGGGTCAAAATTCACTTAAGAAGTTGTTGCTTCCCTAATGGTTCTCTGTCTCTGATTCCCATTATTTTCTCCTACTTTCTCATGCTCCCCATTTCCTCCATTATCATCATTTCTAGGTTGGTTAGCATGAAAGTTAGGATTTTGTATAAAAGCTGGGTTCTCAGCCATGATCACTCTTTCTCTTGACTCACTCTCACTAGTTGGCTGACTCGACTCCTCTTCCATAACTACCTTACTTCTCTCACGTTTTTTCCTCTCTTTTCTAATCTTCCTTAGGTGTCTCTTAATTTTAGGTTGGAAATGAACAAGTTTAGCTCTCCGGGGCATGCACAGAAACAATTCAAATGAAATAAATTGTAATAAAATTTAATCACAAACGCACAAGGTCAAATAAAAGGTGAGATGTGAAGGATACGAGTGTATGGTGTGTAAAAGTATGTATGAAAATGTGTATGTATGGAAGAATGCTAAGTCTGAAAAATCAAATTGTGGAAGTATGCTTTTATTTGTGTTTTCAAAATTATGTTATGCAAAGAAAAATTAAAAACTTATACTATTGACAAGTATGAAATAAAAATATCCAAAATGAAATCTAAAAGAAAAGGTTTCTATCATCAACGATAGATAAAGATGACAACGGCTAACCTAAAGAAAACCAATTGCTTGGTTCCCTGGCAACATCACCATTTTGATCCGCAGTTTGTCTTTGGGTTATTCCCTTGGAAATCGAATCAAAAATTTAATTCCAAGGATTGCAATATAGAGTGCAACCTTAGGTCATCTCACTTAATCGGAACCTAGTGCAATGGATCTAAACTAGCCTAATTATCATGAAATGCAACTAAATTGGTAAGGAGGGGGGGGGGTTGGATCTTTGACAAGCTAACTAAATTGAGTTAATTGAGCGCAAAGTATATGAGAAGATATTTTTGGATTTTCGGGAAAGGAAATTAAAAACTAAAACGATGATCGAATATGATAAAATCCTCTTGAAAAATGAGCTTTAGCTATCATAGTTCAGAATAAATCTTTTTGGGAGTAAAAATCACTAAGTTTTCAAATGAAAAACCTTAAAGAACCCTTTAAGTCCAAGGTTTTAATCAATGAACTTCATTTCTTAAAATCTTGTTGAATGCATCTTAGTGTGTGTAATGGGTAAGTTAATGCAAGTGATCCATTTGAAATCAAGCATCATCTCAATATCTAACATAACTAGGCAGATAAAAGAGAATTAACAAAATCACCAAAAGGACATATATGAGATTCATATATTAAAGCCCCAAGTTCTACATCAACAAATCCCATAACACAATACATTGTTCAACACTTGATTAAACTATAATCAAGAAAATCTAGCTACAAAGCATAAATCCTAGCTTAGGAGTTCATAACAATGTAGTTAAACACAACAATGTAGTTAAACATGAATAAACTACTCCCTTTTAAAGCCCATTAAACTCAAACCATCGCTACTTCTTCAAGAGGAAATAGTGCCTAGTCAAGCATCTCTTTTGGAGAAATCATAACCAGACACCCATAAATAGCATCCATGGCAGCAACAACAGATGATGAAGGAAGCGATGAACAATGGAAGAAAATGATTGATGAAGGTCGAGTGAGACACAAGAGTGTATGTGTTATGTGATGTTCTGAAGTCGGCTCTCTCTTCGATGTGGAGTGTGCTCGCCGCTTGTAACCTAATTTAGTAGGTTTTTAAATGTAGGTTCGGTCAGGTTGGGTCACACAGTGAGTGAATTTTCTAAATATGGTTTGGGTTTTCGATGGTTCGCCGTGGCCACAGATAAGTTTGCCGCAACGTACTTTTTGAGAAAGGTTTTGCTCTTTGTCGGACCACTTTTCCTGAAAGTTCAACTTGTCTTTTGCCGCGACGAACTTTTCTCGAAAGTTCAACTTGGATTCTTTGTGTTTCACTGCAGCGATAGATCTACTTTGCTGCGGTAAACTTTTCCCATAGCGTCGGTCCTCTTGTTGACTTCACTTCAGCACATTGACTCCCTTCTCCTTAAAGTTCCTACAATCAACAATAGCAATTTACAGTATCAATTGTTCTCAGAAAAATTAATTAGTGCAATTAATACCAATTTGTAACAATTTTTACTATCAAATTGCATAAAAATACAAGTACACACTCAAGGGTTAATTTAAGCATAAAATCAAGAATTAGGAGTCAAAAAGTATAGTAAAAGCCATGAAAGTGTCGCCAATTAATATAATAAACTTGGGCTCAATCACCTGCAAAGAGTATACTTTCCTCGTTGACAAAATCAACAAAAGAATCTCCAACTAGATGAGTAAAATCTTGTCAATAGCTAGTAGAGTGTAGTTAATTTCCTCTGTCCTCTCTCCCTTAAACTTTTAGTGGGTTACTCATATGGTCCTACCAACTGTTGTGAACAAACACATTGATAGAATTTTTGGGAACTTCCTATGGCCTGGTGCTAATACCTCTACAGGTAAAGCTAAAGTCAAATAGGCTAGGACTTGCATTCCAAAAGATGAAGTGAACCTTAATATCATTTCTCCTAAACTTTAAATACAATCATGATGATTAAGGGACTTTAGAGATTATGTAAACATAGACACTCCTTGTGGTCCAAATGGGTGCATGGTTACCACATTGGAAGCAATAACATCTATAATTATAATCAATCCTTTGGAGTTTTTTGGATTATGATGAGCATACTACAAACTGCATGATACCAAAATAGCAGGGAATTTTAGAGCTGAAAAGTAATTTTTAAAAATTATAGGACTAATAAAAAACCTAAACATTTAACCTACCCTTGCCTGAATCCCCTAACCCAACTACCTCTACCTTTTGGTTTGCTTCTACTCTCACCATCTCGCCTCACTTGCCTCAATCCCTTGCCTACCTCACCTCACCGGTAACCTTACCTGTCCATCCTTAACTTCCTTACCTCGTTAGTCACCTTGCGTGCATTGCCTATTTAGTTGCCTCTGCAATAGTCACCTCTTCAAGCCTCAAGGTTGCAATTGCAAAATGCAAACCAACCATTCTAATTCAACCTTAAACAATTGAAATTTTGATATGTGTGTAGTGTAGTGTGCTGAACTTACTGAATTATGACTTGTGAGTTTGGAAATTACATTTTGTAAATTGATGATAGCAGATCTATGAGTTTGTTTTTATCTAAAATTTTGAAATTGAGGATTGAGATTGAGGACTTTATATAGAATTACGGTATTTGAAATTCAGAATTTTAGATGTGTTTTTGTCATTTGTGTTGTTTGGATTTTGAAAATTGGGGATTCAATCATTCAATAAAAAAATTAAAGTTTTCATTATTGTTTGAAATTTGAGAAATATTGAATTAAATGTTGGTCTTTATTATAAATTATGTTATATATTATAAATTTATTTCTTAATATACAAAATGGGTTAGTTAAGTTAAAGATGTGACCTTATGTTTGAATCATATGATCATAAAAAAGAGCTATATTTATGACTTTATGGATGAATTATGTGATTACACAAATTGAGTTATAAATATGATTCATAAGTTTATGTTTAAATTATGTAATCACACAAAATGAGTTGTAGTTGTGACTTATGGTTGAATATGTGATCGTACAAAATGGTTATAATAGTGACTTTATGATAGAATTATGTAATTTCACAAAATAAGTTATAATTATGAGTTGTGACTTTAAGTTGTCACATAAAATGGATTATAGCAATGTATATATTTGAAGTTTGGGTTAAGAGACATGATAATTTCTTAGATAGAATGTGCTTAGTCATCAAATTTTCTTAAGAAATCATTTATATCTTCCTATTATTATTATACACAACTTGACTTTGATACAAAGCTATTAAGTTAATTATGGAGGAAAGTTTAAGTACATTTAATAATTCAGTCGCTTTAGGTATAGGAAGATTCGATGATCCAGTTTGGGCTTATGCTAGATTAGTTCCTAGAATGAAGAATCATATTGTTTGTTTGTATTGTATCTAACAATTGAAAGGTGAGGGAATGACTAGATTAAGGAAGTATTTAGCTGAGATCAAAGGTGATGTAGAGCCTTGTAAGAAGGTGAATCATGATGTCAAATATGAAGACTTTATTAGAAGATTATCAATATGAGAAAGATTGAAGGCAAAGATTGAACTATGAAATTAGTAGTGGAAGTTCTTTTGTCGGTGTTCAAGATGATAATAGGGATGTTAAAGGTGGTAGTATTCCTACCCAACAAGAAGAAATATTGCATCTGATGTTAGGAAAAGAAGAAAACATGTGTCTAAATTTTGCACCATGAATTACTCCTAGAGCTCAACTTTCAATCCGTAGTGCCTTACAATATAGAGAAGCAACTCATAATGTGCACATGGCAATGGCTAAATGGTGGTATGATTCAGGTATAACACTCAATGCTGCCTAATCTTATTATGATCAGCCTATGGTGGGTGTTATTACCTCTTACGATCTAAGATACAAAGCTCCTTTAATTGATTAACACAGAGTTAAACTTCTGAACAGCTCTATTTATGAAATAAAAATTTATTGGATGATAAAAAATGACTTAATCACGTGTGATAATTGGACAAATAGAAGACATGAGCCTATTATTAATTTTTTGGTTTATTCTATAGTGGGGACAATATTTTTGAAGTCTATTGATGTATCTGGTCTTGTTAGGAATGTTGATACTCTATTTCAAATATTTGATGAATTTGTGAATGAAGTTGGGCCAGAAAATATTGTTCAGTTCATTACTGTCAATGATTCAGCTTATAAAGCAGTTAGAAGAAGATTACAAAGCAAGTATAATTCTTTTTAATAGATTCCTTATGCATATTATATTAATCTGATATTGGAAAATATAGGAGATGCAAGGAATTTTCCTATTATTCATGAGACTGTGCATAAAGCATAAGATGTGACCAAGTTAATATACAATCATGCAAGGGTCTTGGATTTAATGAGAAAGGATTTCCCCCATGGTAGAAATTTTTGTTTTCATGCTATTACAAGATTTACAACTAATTTCTTATCACTTCAATGTTTTATTTTGATGAAGACAAAGTTTGAAAAAAATGTTTACAAGTGATTAATGAGTTACATCTCAACATGTTAGGTCTGTGATGGATTGGAAGTTTCTAGAATTATACTTGAAGATAATGAATTTTGGTCTTAATCTCAATTTGTCATTCGAGTTTGTGAGCCTTTAGTGAGGGTACATCATTTGGATAATAGTGATGAGAAGACAACAATGGGTTATTTTTATGATACCATGGAGAGGGCAAAAGAAGCAATCAATGCCAATATAAAAAATAGGCCTTCCTTGTACACACTTTATCTTGCAATCATCAATGAGAAATGAGAAAGGCAACTTTACCTTTTGTTGTTTGTAGCTGGGCCATTTTTGAATCCTAATGTCTATTTCAGACCAAGTTTTACAAAGAAAATTGAAGTTAATAGGGGAATGCTATTAATGATTACAACAATTGTTGCCCATGAGAAGATGTGAGATCTCCTAAGCTCACAAATGGAGATTTATATAGATGCTTCCGATGATTTTAGGATGTCAATTGCTATTTGTCAAAGAAACTAACTTAATTTAGGTATATATCTTTTTTACTTTTATTACTTATTAAAAATTAATCATCACTTTATTTTGTTTACAATGCTACTTTTGTTGTTTGACAATTGTATTGTGGGACCAATTTGGAAGTGATATTCTAGAATTGCAAAGATTTGCAATTCGAATTCTAAGTCAATATATGAGTACAACATGGTGTAAAAGGAATTGATATATATTTGATTCATCCATTTGAAGAAAAGGAATAGACTAGAGCACAAAAGATTGAACAACTTGATCTTTCTTCGATACAATTTAAAGCTTTAAAAACGGTATGCTATTATCATTATTAAGTTGGATATAATTTCTTGTAATTTCTTGATAATTTAATTTTTTGTTTACTAAGGCTCTTAATAAAATAAATAGTTATATATATCCAATTTATCTTGATCATATTGATCTTTTAGCAGATTGAGTTTCTGAGGAATCATGTTTGATAAATAAGAATGACTTGAAAGATAATTTTAGATGGAACAGTATTGAAATGTCATTTAGTGTAATGAATTTAAATGATGGTGATGATGTTGCTCCTCTCAATGATGAGGATTTTGTATTAAATGAGAATTGGAGTTAATGTAATTTTAGTAGTTATTTGAATGAATGAAGTTTCAAGTTTTTATTTCTCATCTGCTTTTAATTTCACTTATATTTGATGTATATGTTAAATTCTATATGTGCACTATACAATATAAATATAATTGTAAATGTTTTTGTTTGAAGATTTCACTTCTAGTTCATTGTTTGCTCACCACAAACTCTTATTGTAAATTGTAATTATTAGAGAGTCATGAATATTTATTATTATTTTATTTGATATTTTAATGTAATTATTATTTATTATATGATGAATTTGTAATATTTTAAATACTTTGTAATAAAAATAAATAGATAATTGTTATTTTAAAATTCTATTATTATGATTTTTTGAGACAAGGATGTAAAATTATAAATTATACAGTATAGTATATTGAGGGACTGTTTTACAATTTTTAAAAATTTAGGAACTACTTTATAAATTCAAAAGATTATTTAAAATGGTACACAGTATTCACAGGTACTGGTACAGTACTATACTAGAATTAATCTAGTTTATTTATAATATTGATATTCAATGTTAAGAAGTTTGTTGAGTTTAATATTAGTGACGACTAATTTTTCATATCTTACCTATTTAGTAGTTTTATACTAATGTTGATTATTTTTAATTAGTTTTTTAGACCTAATTAAAATTAATATTTTTAGTTAATTAGTTAATTAATTATTTATAGATTAATATTTTTACAAATATATAAAATACTTATTTATAAATAGAATGAGTATATAAATAATAACTTAAATTTTTTACATAATGTATCATAAACTATTAATTATAATAAAATATAAGAAATGAAAGTCGCGTGAAAATGAGAGCTATTCAATCGCCGAAAAGAAAATTGAAAATCGCCACTTGCGAGGCGAGTAACGTCATTTTGGAGCAGCAGGTCATTCTGTTCTATTACCCTAAGATGCATCAAACAATTTAACTCCTCCCAAGCCGTCCGATCTACCATCAACCGTCGATTTCCTGTATTAATGACAAGGGCTCCATTATATCAGGACACTCATCAGAAGAACTTGAATTCAATTTATCTTCTCATGAGATATTAGGTATGAATCTTTGCTCATGCAATCATTAGCAGTAAACATCAAACCTTCCACTAATCAACCAAAAGAAGAACATCAATTCTTGAAGAACCCTACCTATACCCACCTTAATTAAAAAAACCGCCCTTTTAAATTTAAAAACCTCTCTTTGAATCCAAGTCTCTCTTCTCTTTCAAGATTTTATCCTTTAACAACATGTGATCAGAGACTCACATTTCTTCTCTGCTCATTCAAGTGATTTTGCTTTCGTGGGTTGTTGGCAGATCTTGGATTTATACTCCGGTTAAATATGAGATAAGCAAAGTTGCCAACTTTAGCAAATTAAAGTATCAAAAGTTTCGAACTCTGTATACCATTACTTAGGTTCTCGCGTTAAAATCCTTGGCCTCGAGCTACTTTTTCTCTTTTCTTTTTCTTGTTCTCTCCTTTCAGTTAAATCTTGCTGTTGATTGCTGGATTGATGAGCTGTTCTGGGTCTTTCGTGTTTTCTTGAAAGAAAGTGGTGGGATGATAATAGTTGCAGCGGAAATGCGTTCTTTTTATTCTCTGCAATTTCTTTGTGCAATCTCTCTTGTTCTGTTTATGACATGCGATTCCTTTCCCAAAGATGAAGGTATGTATCGCCGTTTTAGTCTCAGATCTTGGTTACCTGCTTTATTGGAAAGCTGTTGTGCTGGGAGAAAACGTGGAAAAGCATAGTGTACGAGGATTCTTTATTTTGCAGTTGATGTTGTTTGAGGTTTCATAAGATAGACTCTTCTTCGTCTTCTGCCAAAGACTAATTGAATGCTTTTAGGTTGTTTACTTCGCCTGTTCCAAGATCCATATTTTGTTTCATCATAGTCCATTTATTTATTTATTTTTGGGTTCATTGAAGTTAAACTGATCTGAGTTCCTGAGTTCACAGTTTTGTAAATATATTAGATATGGATACTCTGGTGTCCATAAGATCATAACTGAAGTGAATTGCCAGAGAATCCAAACCATTTTACTTATTTAATGTGTGCTGTGGGCAGTTTTGGCACTTACTGCATTCAAGGAGGCTATATATGAAGACCCACTCCTAGTGTTAGCCAATTGGAATGCTCTAGATTCAGATCCTTGTGATTGGCCTGGCATTTCATGCTCCTTTACTCGAGACCATGTCATCAAGATGTAAGACATTATGTTTTCCTTTCTAAGTTTACTAAGGATTATGTGTTACTTTCTAACTACTTTCTGTATGTAGGTTTGAGAAGCCAAGATATATTTAATGGTGTATTGTTTGATGATTGTGTATTCCATTTATCCATGGAGGTTCATTTTGCAGAAATATATCTGGATTATCTTTGAAGGGATTTCTTGCACCAGAATTGGGTCGGATCACACATTTGAAAGAACTGTATGCACCTTTAAGCACTTGAGAACTTCATGCCACAATCCGAATGTACTTATTTATTGTATATTGAATCGAAGCCTGTTCTTGTCATTTTGTACTGTGTAGAATCTTGCACGACAATTGTCTGATTGGGACTATACCGAAAGAACTGTGCATGCTGAAGTACCTGGAGGTCCTGGATTTGGGAGTGAACCAATTAACAGGTTCAATTCCTCCAGAGATAGCCAGTCTAACCAGTGTTAAGAAGATGTAAAATATCACCTTTAATGCTGTAAACTAAAGTTGACTAGAAATGTTAACAGTTTTTCTTACTTCATGAGTTCATGTTATTGTAGAAACCTTCAATCCAATGGGTTGACAGGGAGTTTACCTCCTGAGATTGGCAGTCTGAAGAACCTTCAGGAACTTAGGCTTGATAGAAACAAGCTTCAAGGACATTTTCCTGCTGATAACAATTCAGATATCATGCCTAAGTTACACGGAATGTAAGTAGAAAGTCCTGCCTACTAGAGTTCTATTGAGCTCCATATTCTCACTTTTTGGTACAATTTGCAAAATATTCTTACGTATGGATTAAGTGTGTTTAACAAAATTTTGAGACAATTTAAAGATGGAAAACATATCCATTACCAATTTTTAGTCCATCAATTTTTTATTACAGGTTTTAAGGTGTTCATATTCATAGCAGAAATTTACTAGCCATGCAAATAATTTTTGGGCAAAATTCAGTTTTTGGACATTTACAGAGGAATATCATTACATCTGTCAATTTTACTTTGCTCCTTGAATAGCTTATTGTACGTTGGACATTGGTCACAGTGTTAGCTAGTTGCTTCCAAAGATGCGTCAAAATCCTGGAAATTATTATTTTGTTGTGCATTTTTTTCTTCTCTGGTTTTCTTCATCGAGGTTCATTTCTGCTTCAGGTATGCACCCATTGCAAACTTAACTGGCTTGTGCAGAGCATCTCAATTGACAGTGGCTGATTTCTCATACAATTTCTTTGTTGGAATCATACCTAAGTGCTTGGAGTACCTTCCAGGGTTTGTTTTGTCAGCCTTTCTTCCTGGCTCATTTATCTTAAGTGAGCTACTTTCTAACAATTTGTGTCATACAGGACAAGCTTCCAAGGGAACTGTCTTCAACACAAGTATGTTAAGCAGCGCTCTGCAGCAATCTGCTGTATGTGTAGCAAAGCTTTCCCGTCAACCTTTTTTATTTTTTTTAACTTCAGATGCAGATTAAAATATTCAAAAATCAGAATTCCCCCCTGTATTTGTAACTTCCAAGTTTGTAGCGTCCCTTTTCTGAGTGAATCTGGTTAGAACCCAAGGCATCAAATTTGATATTAGAAAATTGAAAATTTCTTAATAATGGAATACATTTTTATTTTATATGCTGAAACTGCGATCATCTCTATACTCTGTCGGCTGTCCTGCATGGAAAGTCTTACTCTGCATTCTGAAAATCTCTCGATCATTGTCCCCACTCCTTAGTGCTTCCTTGGATGTAGCTTTGAAATTCTCTTGCTATTTATGACATTATTGTAAATTTAACGAAGTCTAAAGAAACTTATATTGTTCCATTTGTAGATGGTGCACCGCCTCCTAGGGCCCGACAGACATTGAACTCTAAGCATCAGCCTCTTGGGGATTCATCCAAACCGCATCAAGGAACATCGAAACCCACCTGGCTTTTGGCTCTGGAAATAGTGACAGGAATCATGGTAGGTTCTCTCTTTGTCATTGCTCTTCTGACAGGCCTTCAGAGATGCAAAAGCAAATCTTCAATCATCATACCTTGGAAGAAATCTATTAGCCAGAAGGATCATATGACAGTATACATAGGTTGGTTTACCTTTTAGCACCATCTATACATAGGTTGGTTTACCTTTTAGCACCATCCAACTGTACATCAGTACTCTTATCATTGTCTTTATCGGTAAGTTGGTTATTTTCATTTTTGGTTTATTTGCAAACAGATTCTGAGATGTTGAAAGATGTAGTGAGATTCAACAGACAGGAGCTTGAAGTGGCCTGTGAAGACTTCAGCAACATTATTGGCTCGTCTCCTGACCGTTTGGTGTATAAGGGCACCATGAAAAGTGGCCCTGAGATTGCTGTGATCTCCATCTGCATCAAAGAAGAACATTGGACGGGCTATCTTGAGCTGTATTTCCAGAAAGAGGTGACCAAATGCATAACAAATACAAAATCCTTTGTCAAAGAAATTTTCTGAAGATTTATTGTTTTATAGGTGGCAGATTTGGCTAGATTAAGTCATGGAAACACGGGAAAGCTATTTGGTTATTGTAGAGAGAGCTCCCCATTTACAAGGATGTTGGTTTTTGAATATGCCTCAAATGGCACACTTTATGAGCATCTTCACTGTAAGTCAACTTCTTTTACTAAAAAATTTGTTAGGGTTTCTTAATTGGATCAAAGCGCTGAGTACTAGTCTAAATATTTGCAGATGGAGAAGGATGCCAGCTATCATGGACACGACGTATGAAAATCATCTTAGGCATTGCTCGGGGACTCAGATATCTTCATCAGGAACTTGATCCCCCTTTTACCTTATCCGAGTTAAATTCTAGTGCTGTATATCTAACGGAAGACTTTTCCCCCAAGGTATACCACAAACCTTGCC
Organism: Erythroxylum pelleterianum; assembly: GCA_027563865.1. Classification (NCBI taxonomy): domain Eukaryota; kingdom Viridiplantae; phylum Streptophyta; class Magnoliopsida; order Malpighiales; family Erythroxylaceae; genus Erythroxylum; species Erythroxylum pelleterianum. The sequence goes on along the minus strand of JAOQMR010000212.1, from coordinate 20,055,659 downwards.
TTTCTTTTCAAGAAATATGTATCTTCTTTTTAATTAGTTTGAATCAAGGACAATGTTAGCACACCAGAGATGACATAATCATATTAGTGTGATGACGCTATAGCCATAGGATTGACTTAGCTTTGTTTGTTTAGAAGTTGGTGAGCAAGATCAGTAAAACTTTGATGTTTGCCATTTGGGGAAAGGATCTCTTGAATTTTTTAAATGTGTTTCTGCATCTATTTTTCAATATGGTCAGTACTGTGCCTTAAAGTCAATATATAACATGTTTTACCTAATTATTCCCCTAGTTATATTAAAGTTTATGCTAATCACAAGATGGACATCAAGGTACATAAATGAGATGTTGTGAGCAAAAAAATTCAATGTTTTGCAGTTGGTAGATTTTGAAAGTTGGAAAAGTATTCTTGAGAGATCAGAAAAGAACTCGTTGTCCATTGGCAGCCAAGGTGCTATTTGTGTACTATCAAACTCTGTGGAGGAACGCCATCTTGATATCCAGGGCAATGTTTATGCATTCGGTATCCTTTTACTGGAGATTATAAGCGGCAGGCAACCATACTGCAAGGACAAAGGGTGCTTGGGGAAATGGGTAAGGAGATCTTTGAAGTATGAAATTTGACAATTTTGTTATCTGGAGTAAATACAAAACATGAAACTACACAATATTGCAGGCAAAGGAATATCTTGAATTGCCCGAAGCAATGTCGTATATGGTTGATCCAGAGTTGAAGCACTTCAGATATGAGGACCTCGAGGTCATATGCAAAGTGGTAAACCTTTGCATCCACCCAGATGCCACCAAGCGGCCATCAATGGAGGAAGTAAGCTCCATGCTAGAGAACAAAATTGACACTTCTGTGTCTGTTGAGATGAAGGCATCTTCTTTGGCTTGGGCGGAACTTGCGCTTGCATCATGATGCAGGTGAGGGATTTAACTAACAGTTTTAACTCAGATACTTTAACCATTGTATTACTCTTCAAAGCCCTCCTCTCAATATTTTCTTTCCCACAATTAAGTTTTATTGGTGGTCCTTGTAAATGACAGAAGTTTGCTCTTGTATACCACTGGATGATGAGTAAAATTGCGACTAAATGACAAATAGTGTTGAAGAATTGTGTCTAGTTTTACTACTTCATGACTTAAACCTTCTTGCTTGCTTGACTTGATTGATCACCAACTTTCACACCGTTCAGCACTCTGGTTAATACATAAATTTGGGAGGATTTTTATCAGCCAATTTTTCCTTAACTACTATTCTTCAATAAAATGATATTTCTCCACCTCACTGTCATTTTGCATTCCTATTCTTTCTTAGCCATTTGATTACATAACATTCTCAAGAATATCGATTGTAATAATTATCAAACTGTACCAACTGGCAAATAAAATTTGGGTTACAGAAGGGACAAATCACTAAAACAAACATTTCAAAACTGCATTCATATGAGCAAATATCCATTGATAAACAAAAAATTAATATTTCACGCTTGAGCTCAACAATGACTCTTTACTATTATTTCGACGCGTCAGAGGGTGTTATAAAGCACTTCCTTAAATCTTCCAATTTCTCAAAGAAGCAGAACACAGCTACAATTAACGTTTGACACGAGAGTAATGATTGTCATTAGGATTTCTTTTCTGACTGAAAACTGCTAGCGCCTTCCTTACTGTCGGTTGAAAAGTTCTTTTGTCAGTGTGGCGGCTGAAGACGTCATCTGAGTAGAAGAAGTCATCTCCCTGAAAGGTATCATTTCTTCTATCAGCATAAATCTTATAAAATTATTGGAAAAAAAATATCGTCTAATAAGGAGGAACTAGAACAAGGTCAGAACAAAAAGGAAGAAAGTCAACCTGTTTATTTGTTTTCTTCTTTGTCTTAGGGTGCAGGAATTTTTGTGGCAATTGATCTTCACGTAGAATAGGATTCTTTGCAATGGCATTCCTTCCTCCTTGCGGCAAGGGCAATGAAAACTGCATAAAGCAAATGTTCAGTAACATATAAATAGGAAAGCTTCAGTAGATGGCTAAGCCCCTGATACAATAAAAGGAAGGGCACTTGGCAACAAGAATAAACCATAAACAAGTATTCTATGAAAACAAGTACACAGGCGGATTCAAAACCAAGACACGAAACCAAGTGTAGAAACTTTGACCTTTAACCACATTTCGGTGAGAATTATGCTTACTTTTGTGCCACGCAGAGTGATCCTTGGTCTTCTGGCTTCCATAGTTATCCCATTCTCACCTACTGTGATAGCTACTTTTCTCAGGGTACCTCCATTTCCACATTCTGGACAGAAAATCCTTCCAATTTCAGCAGTCACAGTATAGCAGGCATGACACCTTAATATCCACCTGCCAAGGAAGCCAATTTAGACATAAGCATTTTTAATATATCGTCACTTACCAAGGAGACAGGGATATAAAATCCCAAACGTATTTCCGTGGACATTTCATTTTCTTCCATTTCCAATTGTCATGTTTTTATAGTTAAAAGCTGTCTTCTCCAAGTCAGCAAGTCCACATAATAATACATGCTACATACTAGAAAAACAATTCTGTACCTGTGCAGCTGACGGATTTGCATCCCCCCAGATGCCAACAGTCTTAAACCAATTTGCAGAAGAACATTCTGCATTGCAAAGTCACTAGTTATACAAGCCACACTAGATTCTGACAAGGATCTGAGCATCCAGCTTTGCTCACTACCAACATCGTCCACATTTGATGCATCAAGACTCTTGGTGTGGCTTGAGATCTCAAAATGATTCACCTCTGAATTTAGACCATCGTCTTCACAAACTTCACCACCAATGGTTGTATTGTGATCAGATGAAGCTAACATCTCAGAAGAATAACTGAAGTCTAGTCTAGCAGAATCCATGTTATCTTCTTCTCCTTGTTCAATGCTTACCTGACTTTCTTCCACCCTCATTTGATCTAGTACAGAAGAGAGTTCTTCACTGCAGCTCTTATCCTCCATCATCTCACTCTCATTCAAGGTCCCATTTACAGAATCTGCTGCTTTAGAACTTTTCAGTAATATATGACCTTGGTCACTAACGTCCTTGACAACATTGTTACACGCACTATTATCAAAATCTTGTTGACTATCTTTCTCAAAGAGAGCCTCATTATGTTCACGTCGAGCTTTTCTTCTAAGATATCTCCTATGTGTACTTCGACTGACAGCAGGTGTCCAATTACCAGCATCATCATCAAACTGTCCCTGAGATGCGTCAACTCCAGCTGCAACAATCTTCTTCCCTTCTATATTAATCACCGCCTTCTTGGCCAGATACCTATTGTGTCTTCTAAATCCATGTATGGCATCTTCATGATTCTCTGAATGTGCTTCAACCATGTTCACCATCAAACCATCTGGAGATTGTTCATCTACAGCAGTAACATTCAATCTTATGTCCTTCAAAGGAACAATTCTTGAACCAGTGTTCATTCCATCTCCTGCTTCACGTTCTAGCGCTTCCCATTCTTCCAAATTAGGAACATTAGAACCCCAACCAGGCATGTCTTTTTCTGGCAACCTCTTTACATTGACTGTGCGGATAGGAGGAGGAGCATCCCTAAGATGTGTGATCCCATGTATCTGTGCCTCCAACGTGTAAGTAAGGGCAACTAGTTTAAGATCAACGTCTGAAAGGGTCTGCAAATCACCAGTAGCCCTTGCAAACTTAATAACTGTAGATGAAAATAAACATAGAATCAACATGACCATGAACTTCGAGATAAAACTTTAAATATTGATAATCAAAGCCAAAAAACTTCAAGATGAAAATAGTTCTCCAAGGAGTAACATTACAGGTTAATACACTGTTGTGGAAATAAAAAAAATCGAAAGATAATTTCCAGGAAACATTACCTTCAATGAACAGATAAATATAATCAAACTACTAATAAGACTTGTAAATGTAATAAAACATGATAGACATACAAACAGCTTTCAGAAATTGCAATGAAACTAAATGTCAATGATATTGAAATGAATCACCTTTACAACTCAAAAGTCCAAATCTTTATATTCGTTTTCCAACAGATACCAATGTAAGCTTCCCAAAATAAAAGGTTTGTACAAGGAGTATTAGTTCCGGATACTATTTGAATAAGAACCAACATTGAGACACAAAATTATCTCCAAAATAAGCTTTCAATAATATGAAGGTCGAGAAAACAAGGAACGTGGAATGACTTATACACGGAGTAATACTCACATTAATCGAAAAGCTTGGCAATTAGTGAAAGTAAAAAGTGAATTTGCCTAAACAGGAGACAAATATTTACCAATCGTGCAAGTTTAATGACACATACACACAAATGAAATTTCCAATGAACCTAAATATTAAATTAGACTTGAACCAATATGAGCATCTCACAAAGGCAAACAAAGTAAAAGAGTTTCTCGCACTGCCCAAGTAAAAGAAACAGAATCTAACAAATCAACTAAAGAAAGGGGGGAAATTACCTTTGTTGAGAGCTTCAGGGGTGGGTTCCATGGAGTCGATAGTGAAAGGAACAAACGAGAGACGGTGGCGGGAGACAGGGTCTCGAATCTCGTCGAGAACTTCAGGGACCGTAACAAACTTGTCGGCCAAGTGGTGGAGCTTATCGCCGCCGTTGATGACGGCGTTGGCGTCGACAACCGCCATGGATATTCCCTCTTTGGACTTGCACCTCGCCACGAAGGCTTGGGTTGTGGAGTACGTCGACGGGGTATGTAGCTTCTCCGGCGGCGAAGGGGCCTTCACGACGTTGCTCCAACATGTCCGCGGCGCTGATGAGGCATCCATGGTTAAAGCTGGAGAGAACTGAGAGGTAACAATGACGCGCTAAACCCTAAGTGTGTAAGTAGTTATAAACCAAATTCCCTTTAAGGCAAAAAATTTCTTTTATTAAATCAGTTACTTTTTGTAATTAAGTTATATCTTAAGTAAATTATTTTTCGGTAACATATCTATTTTAATAATCTTAAATTTATTAATAATTTAACGTAATTTCCAAGTTGAGCCATATTTACTATTCAAGTCTAATTTGTAAACTTTAAAATTTTTAGTAATATAAAATATAAAATCGATATTAAAGTATTAAATCAGATGATTGATATATTCAATTTTATTATATTTTTATTGGATTTACTATTTTGTAATAACTTTTTTATTTGTAAAAATAAAAGATATTGTATGTTTATAAATTTTTGGCAATAATATGTAACAACAATTTATTATAACATTTTAGTTAATTGTGCTCTAACCAAGTTGATCAAAGGGTAAGAGGTCTTAGGTAAGTGAATCTCTGTTACGAGAGGATCTGGTTTGGGGTCTAGAATTCGGCTTTGCTGGTGTTTTCTTAGGCCTACCTATGTTTTCCGGCTCGTAAGGGAACCCGGGACCTTTGTGAGTGAATACTCGAGTTTATAATTTCTGAATGAAAAAATGCCAGAGTTCGTGCAAACATGGCTTGATAAAGCCTTAGGGAATTTCCTAACTACTGACTACTCTAACTGCTATCCCACTAACACAAGAACACAGGAACTAACTATGACCAAGTAAAAGAAATAAAGGAAACACGTAATTAATTAAAATAGCTGCTTAGTGGGATGCCACATTGGATTGTCTTCTGAACTTGCCATGTTGGAAACGCTGATACTTCTTATAAAGTTTTGGCCTCATAACATCACTCCCTCCCTCCAAAAGAAGCTTGCCCTCAAGCTGGAAGTCAGGGAATTTGGACTGAAAATCTGCTACCGGTTCCCAAGAGGCTTCAGCTGGAGATTTCCCATCCCAATGAACCAATATCTCTGCAATGTTGTCTCTGGTGCGGCGGGCAATAACAGCTGCAGGAAGTGGCGCTGGATTTGGAGGAACAAATTCTGGCAATGAAATGAATTGTTCTTGGCTCACAGGATTATATCGCTTCAAACTAGAAACATGGAACACTGGGTGAATCTTTGAGTTTGAAGGTAAATCCAACTTATAGGCCACTTTACCAATCCTCTCTAGAATACGAAATGGCCCGAAAAACTTGGCTGAAAGCTTATGAGTCTTGCGCCGAGCTAGAGAAAGTTGTCTGTAAGGCTGCAATTTGAGAAGAACTAAATCATCCACCAAAAACTCCAGGTCCCTATG
>JAOQMR010000212.1:20030718-20049415 GCA_027563865.1 Erythroxylum pelleterianum | reverse complement strand
ATATCCACATTTCAATCACTCATAACTATCAACTCCAATGTCGAAAAATGGCACATTTTATGGCGATAGAAAGCTATAAAGAAAAGCTACAACTTTCATGAAGACCAATTTAGCAAAATCTGCCTAAATCAACCCAGAAAAATTCCCAAAGTTTCAGATCACGAAATTCTCCACATGATTGTGGTTGCCCTGTTAAACATCACCTAAACCATATCCACTCTTCAATCACTCATAACTATCAACTCCAATGTCAAATAATGGCACGTTTTATGGCGATAGAAAGCTATCAAGAAAAGCTACAACTTTCATGAGGACCAATTTAGCAAAATCTGTCTAAATCAACCCAGAAAAATTCCCAAAGTTTCAGATCACAAAATTCAATTCTAGAGTTACTATTCATCCCTACACACTTTCCCACATTCATGTCAAAATTTAGGAGTCTTAAGGACAAAATTGAACATCATTTTCTTCACAAGAATTATATCCAAACACCTCTAGTTTAAGTCAAACTAAAAATAATCTTAATTGCACAATTGTAGAAGTTATGGCTAAATCCTTGAAACATACTCAAATACAATTTCCAGATTTTTATCCTAACTCTTCTCCTACCTCTTCCATACCATTTCCTCACTCAAAAACTACTCAATTCACTCAATATATCAACCACAACTAAGTCAAGACCTCCACTTGAACCTTAACCCACAACATAGCATCAACATACACTCAATCATCCTACCTTTCTAAACACATCTAAACCTCAATTTATTTCACCTTTCATTTCCAAAACATCTCTAAATCACATTCATCATGTTCTACATCATTAATCATCAATATAGGCAAGAAATTCACACACCCATATACCCATCCTCATATCATAAACATCTAACTCTTAAATGTCATTAAATATGCTCCATTCATCAAAGCCATGAATAGGAATAGGTTACTTACTTGATTTCGCTTCAATGTCTTCAAATCACCATGAAACCCTAACACTCCAACTTACACGATCATCACACATTGAGGTGGAGTAGGTTAGGTTTCTTTAGAAACAAGAAGAAGATAGCAAGATATTTATGTGGATAATGATGGACAAGGTTCAACTTTGAGGCTTTGGAGAAAAGAGTGTCGAAGATGGAGAGAGAGTAAATGAAGAAAGAAATGAAGAAGATGAAGGAAAGTAACTATGTCATGAATTGTTAAATGAAAGACCTAAAATATGGTCTTTCATTTAACAATTTCGTGGCTTATACATGTGGTGGGGCAAGTGACACATGTCACTTGCCACATGTCAATTTCTTATGGTTCCAATTGGTCCACTTTAGTAAATAGTCTATTTTGTCTCCAATTTCTATTCCAATTGACTCCCAATTTTCAATGACATAAGTCATTAAATCCCAAAGTCATTTATAAAAATTTCCATTGCCATTTGACCCTTATTTCTACTACTATTCATCAATTATTCTGCCACTTTGCATTTTTCCCTAGTCCAAAAATATCCTTATATTTCAGAAAATTCCCAAATTTTCTTCAAAAATTCTAATTCACTACTTATACATTCCCACTCAATTTTTAAGACACAAAACCCTAATTCACATAATATTCACATTAAACTAACCATTTATACCCGAAAAATGTCAATTGAGTGCATGGACAATTATTTTAATGTGTGCAATAATCAAATTCACAAGTGTGTATGCCGACATGATGCATGAGCATGAAATGCAATTTTCTTAATCTCCTCTGATCTCACATTTACCAAATTTTTGGGTTCTAACCCTTAGTATGGAAACGGGATGTTATACTTAAGGTGGGTGGGGAGGGGCTTCAGTTCCACTTTAGGTGCCTGCACATCATAAGGTAACAACTTCATGTGAGATTCAGGTAAATGCATGGAAGCTAAATCATATCTTTTAGGAGAGTGCTTCAACAAATCTAGTGTAGCTTCCATTTCGATCATCTCTTCTCCCACTTCAACATCATTGTTGGCTTCTACTTCCATATGCTCAGTTAAGACTATTTATAAATTATCCTTGCAACTTAATTTAAGCATTTCCTACACCAAAAGATCAATCACATCAACAGAGAAAACAACGTGATTATCATGAGGATTTTTCATGGCATAAAAATGTTAAAATGAATCATTTCCCTATCAAATTTCATCGTGAGGGTGCCCACACAAACATCTATCTTAGTCTGAGCCTTATTGAGAAACAATCTCCCCAATAAGATAGGTATTGGATTGTACAAAGTGTCATCATTCCTATCAACAATATAAAAATTTGTAGGAAATACCCAACTTATTGACCTGCACCAAAACATCCTTAACCACACCATCAGAGTAAACATTAGTGCAGTTAGCTAATTATATTGTAATAGCCCATTCCAACATTTAGGAATTTAACTAGTATATGAAGTCATATGAATCATATCATATGAGATTATATGAAGTGCATTTCATTTACATGCATCATATTCATATACATATATAATCAACTATTTAGTGGACATTGAAAAGATAGTTTATACACTTAATTGATTTATTTCGGGGTATGAAAGATTTTAAATATGATGTGATTGCATGATTGTGTGTTATTTATGTCTTGAATTTTGGTTTGATGGATTAAATTAGTGAATTAGAAATTAATGTTACATTTGAGTTATTAATGAAGTAATATGAGTATCTAGTATAGGAAAATTGTTGAATAGAAAGATAAATTGATACGTGGGAATTTAGGTTGACTAAACCTATGAAATAGTGACACATGGAATTAGTAATAGTGTGACAAATGGCTTGATTAAATGAGTGACAAATGGTAGCTTAATTGGGTGACAACCAGTCTGGTGATTATGAGACAAGTGGACTAATTATGGAATGACAAATGGTAGTTGAAGGATGAGACATATGGTATGGATCTTAGCTTGATAAGTGTCATACCAAGTGTCCATATTCTCACCATACACCTACACCCATGATTTTACCTTTGAAAGATCATTGTTTTGTCTTCTTTTAGTTATATGCTTTCTTCTTCTTTCTTCTTCTTGCCACTGACCCACATCTATAACCCTTACACTTTGAGTTTTCCCAAATTTCTACACTTTTCTAGTCCAAAATTTATGCAACCTTCATTTTAGGACTGAATTTTCAATTTCCATCTTATTTTTGGAGTATCCTTTATTATTGGAAGATTAAGTTAACTTGAAGATAGAAATGGAATTAGGGCTAATCAAGTACGTCATTTTTATCTCTATGGCATGTTAAAATAGAAACATCATGATGATTAAATTGAGATGAGTGACATGCAAGGTTAATCTTGATGTTGAAGTTGTGCTGAAATTTAATGGAGGAATGTATGGTTTCTATTTTTATTTTAATTCTTGAAAATAGTGGATTATATAGATGGTTTAGGTTGAGATTTGAAGTGTAAATGATGATGTAACTATGCAAAAAAAGGGTGTATTAGGAGTGTTCTTGAAATTGACAAGTTAGGGTCATATGTATGAAGGTGAATGATAGTTTTATTTTGATTATGATGCATGAAAGACTATAATTTATGAGTTATCAATTGAATGATTTTGAATTGGATTTAGGGATATATTGATGAGGTTTTGAAGTATCTTTAAGGTAAAATTGATGGATTAGTATAATGGTGTTAAAATTTGGAAAAAATTGAAGGAAAGGGATGATGAACTGTTTGTTCACACATTCCACGATTGTGGAAGTAGCATGAGCTCCTTCCAACGATCGTGGGAAATTCCCTGGAGAAGAAAAGTTTCTATCTTGTTTTTCCATGATAATGGAAAGGTACCCACAATCGTGGGAAATGCTTGGGAAGTGAAAAACTCTGTTTTGTGTGATTGTTGAACTAACTAAGGATAAGTTACTTTTCATTGGTGTATTTGGATTTAATTAAGGTTTGAAATGAACTTAGTTGGTTGTTTGATTGATTGATTAAGGGTTTGATATGTTTAAGTTGATAATTGATGTTAGAATTACGAAATAGATTGTTTGATATCAATGTATATGAATTTGGGAAGTATGAGTTGTTAAAGAAATGAAGGTGTTCTTATGAATGCAAATGTGATGCAAGGGATATAAGTCATGAATTAGGTATGATTGAATGGGAATTGGAAAGTTGTATGAGTATGGAATGTTAGTAAGGGATGGATAAATGTATGATTGAATGATTTTAGAGTAATCAAGGTTTCTTAAGGCATTGATCTAATCACCAATAAGTTATGTACAAGATATGATGAATGAATGAGCAAGATTTTTGAATAAGGTTACATACCCGGGACAGATAATTGAGCATGCATTAAACATGACATATCTATTTGCGCATGCTTAAGTATCCATTTGATTAAATAAGTTAGTAATGTATATATATGTGTGTATTGTATGATATAGAAGCACAAATTGACCGACCACATCCAGACATTACTGGGTCATCATGGCAATAGCTATTCTAGAGCATCCTGTGAGTCAACCTAGATGTTCTCTCACCATAATATAGTTGCTTTGTTTAAAATTTAGTTATTGAATTGTTACTCATATGATTGTGGTAATTTTAAAACATCAATTTTTTAAGGAGATTGATATTCAGGAATGTATTCGAAGTGTTTCCTAAATGTATGTGAATATGGACATATGTGTTCTCAACTGAATGTTGAATGGCATACTTAGATCCGAAGAATGTGATATATGACAGAATATATTGAATGTGAAATAATGATTGCATTATATGTGAATTGCTGCATTTCATTAAATTGAAATGCATGAATAGATAAAGGAGTTATGACTGAAGTGACCGAAGTGAAAAAGAGCTTAAAGCCCATAAATGTGCATAAAGAGCCGCCGGCTTAGTTATCAATGAGCCCAGTATCCATAATGGGTACGAGATAGTATATAAAATGAGCTCGGTATCCACAATAGATACGAGAAAGTTAAATAGGCGCTCGGTCATAATAAAGTAAAAATAAAGTGGAGTCACATGTGCATTTGCATTTGTATATTAAATGATTGAATGGATATACCATATTGACTAATTGAATTAACATGCCCATTGAACTGAGATGAAATATTGAATGCTCGAAATCAATGAAGTATGTGGTGTGATGTGAATTATTCATTATATGACATATTTGGTAAAATGGATTATATATGTGTTAATAAGTGTTGATATGAGTGAGCACATCGATAATGGTTCACTCACTAAATTCGCAAACACATCAAAATCGAAATGTTGTTTTTTAGGTCAAAGGAGTTCTAACTCCAAAGAAGATCAAATAAAAGTCTAGTACTTGTGTTTTGGATCAAGAATGGCTCAAAGGTTGGTCAGTTGACACTAAAGAGTCTAGATAGGATATTTTGGTTTAACATCCCCCTTCATATAGAACATCTTGTAAAGAGTAGCAAAATCTTATATGTTGTTGGTAATGTATATGTAGATTATGTACAATAATGCTACAATGTATGTTCATGTTATGAATAAAATGGGAAGTTTTGATTTTCTTAAATACTTGTGTTATGTATGAATAAAATGGAAAGTTTTGATATTCTTAAATAATTGAGTTATGTATGATGCCTTAATAAGTGATGCCCATAGGGTAAATTCTTGGATAATCTATGGATGTTTGGGAATATACACTATGGTAGTGTTGTGTTACATGTATGATAACACTTGTTTCTTTCAAAAGGCTCAAATTTAAGGAAGCATAAATTGCACGAGGCATAACATTAATTGAAGCTTCCAAATCCACATAACTCTATTAATCATAGTGTTACTAATTTTGTAGGGAATAGTGAACATACTGGATTTCGACATTTTGGAGGCACCCTCTTCTTAAAAACCGTAGACACATTCTCACCCATCATCACATTTTCATCACCTCTCAGCTTTCTATTATGTGTACACAGTTCCTTGAGGAATTTTGCATACCTCGGTACTTGCTTGATTAAATCTAGAAAAGGAATGTTCAATTCTACCTTCCGAAAATTCTTTAATATCTCCTTGTTTTTGTCCTCCTTGTTCAACCTTACCAATCTACTGAGAAAAGGTAGATGGTTAGTCTTAATGATAATAGGGCTTTCTAAGTTTATCTTTGTACTAGATGAGGGGTTTTCTTCCCTTTCCAACTCTTTCCTAATTTCTTCTTAATTTGCATGCCTCGGTGAGGTCCTCTTGGGAACCTTAATTTCCTTTGCACTCCTCAAAGTTATAACACTAATGTTGTTAGGGGTTACTTAGGTTGAGATGGCAGCTTTCCTACACTTTGTGATTCTAGAAGGTCAATCCTTACTTCCATCTGACCCATTTGGTTTTCTATGTTCTGTATGCTCAATTTGACATCCTATTGAAATTGAATAGTGTTAGTGGTAAGAGTATTGACCAAGTATTTGAGAGACGTACCTAAACTGGAAGAAGAAGCTTGTGGCCTTGGTTGAAATTGTTCTGCCCCTTTTGGCTTATTCTGGAAGTAAGTTTGTTGTATATTTTATAACACCCTTATACGAAACCGATAACCATCCACACATTAGCCAACCAAATTCCTCCACATGCATTTATAAGCATACAATTCTATTCAATGCTATACATATACACATTATAATACTCACGAATGCTTAACATTATCATTTAACAGTAGTGATACATCTTTATATTTACATGGTAATCCAAAAGAAAACATATAATTTCCTTTCTTCATTACATGTGCAATCATTTGTAACTAAAAATACATTCCAAAAGCACTTTTCCTTTTATCTGTTGGCCTTGATCCCTACAGATGTTCCCTGTACCATACTCCTATGACTTGGACATACACAGATTAACATCTTTGCTAAGCTTAAAAGCTTAGCTTAGTGGGGAAAACACTCAGTTTGGATGACCATTGACATCAATCATCCGCCAAGCACACACATTTAGAAAGGTCACAACTCACGTACCATAAATTCACATTCATGAACCAAACATTGATATTCAATGCTCATGTAAACAATGATGGCATACTTAAGCAAAGAATAAAATGCAAATATGCTTCAACATATTTTCATATACTGAAAATGCACATTTATAAGCCAAATATTGATATTCAACACTCATTGATACAAATTATCAATACAATTGCACATCATTATAATTCATCATCACAACCAATACAAATGCTTATCAATACCAATTATTCATGATGTCATACTGTATTTCTTATTTATGACTGTTAAGTTTCCTTTCTGTTTTAAGCCTGCACATTTTCTGTGAGTATAACGAGTACTGTAGATACTCGAAGGAATCAAACTGTGGATACCTGAAGGTATCAAACTGTAGCAGCTGGACTATAACCCTATAGACATGCCTATCTATCCACCACTAAGACAATAGTGAAGGCACTGTAACATTTCATTTAACCATTTGTCAATTTCACCAATCATATATTAACAAGCCATATGATATACATTTGAAGTTAAAAAATCTATATTTGCGTTCATACATGCAATTTATGGCTTATCACTATTATCAGGGTATCAAAATCATACTTGTATAATACTATACACACATGAGTAAAAAATATGCATACAAATCATTTATGTACATGTAAATTTTCTTTGGAATACAATATGCTCAATTTTATGTTCCAATGTTCAGTCTCCCAATTCAAACGTGGTAAGTCCTATTTCATTTATTTCTAGGTGTTTGAAAATTTTCATACATATTCATAAAGGTTCAGATAAGATGTGGTAGAAATTAAAAAAAAAACAATGCAATGGTCGTGACAGACACTTATTCATACCACTAATTGTTCCTTAATATTCTTATATAAAAAATTAGAATTGGGTTTCAAGGTCTTCTAGAAATTTCTCCCTATGTGTCTTTAGTTTCCATAGCACTAACAATTAGGTCATTTGGACTTCTAACTCATGAGATATAAAATAAATATCACAAGCTGTTCCAAAATAGATGCAACATCAGGTCATCATTTTTATCTCAATTTCCAAGGTCACAAAGCTAGAATTAAGTCAGAGTCCCTTCTAGATATGTTTAGCTCTATGTCTTAGTTTTCATATGCAGCTGAAATCACATAATTTTTAAGTATGTAGGTTGAGTTATGATAGACAGAATTCCACTACACAATACTCTCTTGTCATATTCAACCAATTCTATGCAAGATAACACCAAAATAACACTAAAGCAACACCCCAGTAACCATTCCATATCTAAATGAATCTTTATATCCATTCAATCAAACACAAATACAGAAATAAACTAAGTTCCAAACCTTAAAATTGGCAAAGTAGTTCTTCTAATGCTTTTCCTTCCCTTCCCCTTTGACTTTGCTAGAATCACCAAGTGAAAAATGATGGGATGATGAAGATGAAATAGAAAGGAAAAAAATTTGAAGTTAAGCTATCAAAGTTTTGTCCATCTCCTCTCTCTATATGCCTTTTCATGAATTTTCAAGTCTCAGATACATGTTTCAATCCCATTTGACAATATGTTACAATCCTACTAGACCAAGTGTTACAATCCCATTGGACCATGTGTTATAGTTCTATTAGCCCATGTGTTAAAATTATATTGGACTATGTGTTACAATTTTATTAGACACACATGCTTTAATCTTATTGGTCCAAGAGTTGACTTTAGGAAAATTGCATATTGTTCTTTCTTCTTTTAATTCCCATATTTGCCTATAATCTTACCAATTAATTCCATTCCCCTATATCTTAATTTTCTAATGGCATAAATTTCATGCAATTTGGTTAATTATATCGGGAGTTATAAGCCAAAAACTGTAGGCTGTTTGAAAACAAAGGCAACAACCAGAACTCAAATTCAAAATAGAATTCAAAACTCTTAAAAGTAGAATTAGATTTCAGTTCCTTCATTAAAATTTTAGGCCTATGTCTTTAGTTTAATATGAAATTAAAATTTTCCAATTTGGAGGCCTATAGTCCAAAATATGGCCAAATTACAAAAGTTTATTTAGTGGAACATATCCATTCAACAAGGTACATATCTCAAATTAACAAACTTCGGTCTTATCATGCAAGATCAACATAAACTACATCCAATTTAACCAAAAACGTCTCATTTACTTATGGAATACTTCTTTTATCAATTTCCCTCACATCACATTCATAAATCTAAGCAAACATATAAAAAATTTCCATATATATTTCACATCTAAGTATGTATGTCCATGCCAAAGTGAACAAATTATCCCATGTCTTTTACATTAAGTACCATTACATTAAGTGAATTAGGGTTATACTGATAGTTCAATGTGATTAAATTAGGGGTTTCAGATTAATAAGATTAATTCATAAACAAAAATGTGATTGAATTAGGGGTTTCAGATTAATAAGATTAATTCACAAATAAAATGTGATTGAATTAACAAGAATGTTGATAGTTTAATATGATAGTTCAATGTGATTGAATTAATGACACTGCTGCCAGGCCAATTCCCCTTGGACCCCTGCGAAGGGTGCTGTCCCTCGACCCCGTAAGGGGTGCAGCCCCCTGACCTTCTCCAAATTTATCATTTTATATTGATCATGTGTTTTTTTTGTGATTGGTGTTTTATATGCTTTGATATTCGATATCTTAACTTGATTATGAATGGTGAATAGTATGGCCCATAGTTGTTTTATATTTCGGATACGGCCTGCATGTTTTATATTTATGTAATTTTGGATATGGCTGCGTGTCGTTATGTTTTTATGTAATAATTAGATTATTACTAGTTTCAGTTGTAATATTATACCTTTCAAGTTAATTGAAGAATCAAATTGACTGAAGTGAAGAGACGAGGGTGGTGATCTATTTGCTGCAAGATTTTCATATTAGAGATTAGATCTTCATGGGCTAGGGTCATACTATATCATATTGATATTGCTTTATTCATGCTTTTACTTATAATTTCTTTTATGTAAGTATATAGTAAATTGATAATCAACTTAGTCCCTTAACAATGTTAAGTAATAATTCATGCCTTTCCAATTCTACATCTGCAAGGACTTAAATCGTTGAGTAGTGGGCATGCCAAAGCAAGATGCTCTTGATTATGTAATTCTAACAGGATAGGTATCGGTTACCTATAAGTGAGAATTCGTTTACTTAACATGGTTATCAAAATGGTTTTGAACCTTGAGGCTTGTAGTTAGGAACTGGGACATAAGCTGTCACCCAATAACCAAGATTTATATATGATATAATTAGCAAAAGTTTCTTAAATAAATAATTAATATTTAGGCGATGAGCCAAAGCTCATTTGGGTCTTGGTGAAATATGGATCTTGGACCACTATACTCATTATGAAGGACATTTGCAATATGAGTATAGTGGGAGATTCTTAATTGTTACGAATTGGGTTTTATTAATGAAAATGTCACTAAAACTTTGCACATTTTTATTGTAGATAATCATGACCACCAACTCTTCATCAAGTTTTTCACTACAATCTATCTTTGAGAAGGACAAGTTGAATGGTTCAAACTTTTTGGACGGGTATAGAAACTTGAGAATTATTCTTAAGTAATAAAAGAAGGACCATGTCCTTAAAAAGCCAGTCCCCAAAAGGGAACCTCTTTCCACTGCTCACCTTACTAAAAGAAATGTTTATAAGAAGCATGAGGATGATGCTCTCGATGCTGACTATCTTATGTTGGCAACTATGTACTTGATAGTGCGTCGTAACACTAGTCAAAATAAACTAGACCTACTACTATAGTAATGGTGAGTCTAGGTCGATTCCACAGAAAGTGTGTGTAAAGTTTATGAAATTAAATTAATCAGTGTTTGGGTTTTGGGGGGTTTGGTTTAAAAAAATAAGAGACTAAAATAAAACTAAACTAACTAACAAAAGTAATTTAAAGAAAACATTTGAAAAATGATAAAAGTGGGAAATTCGATAGGGACCCTATTCTTTGGTTCAATCTTGGCATGCGTCTTAACTAAACATATTTCATTGATTTTTTGTTCTCAATCCTCTCCTAGCAACTATTAATCATGTTTTAATAATTAATCCAAGTTTTCCCTTAAGTAGTGTTTAATCAAAATACGATCTTTAATTAAGCCTAAGTACCGAATAACCTAGGATACAATCTCTAGATTCAATTGGGTAATAGCATTATGAATTAGGAAAACCAATTAATCATGGAAACAACCATATATGATGTGTCATTTAACCTAGGTTATGTTATCCCTAATGATTATGAACCATTAGTCGCTACAAATAAATTTTAGCTTAACAATTACGGATTATATTGGATATTCTAGCAATGGGTTTGTAATAAAACGATCCAATAAACGCATTCAAATCATTTTGTCACAATACCCAATTAGTTCATACATAAATAATCAAACGATAATTATAATACGATTATCTGTACACAAAACCCAAATCCATACGTATTGGATAACACAAACAGTTTCTAAAGAGAGAAAGAAAATAACAAATACAAAGAGAAATACACTTAACCCAGGTCGTTGATGTGATGTCACCTCTGAACTGGCATCAGGAAAGCTACCCCTTAATAGGTCACTAAAAGTTGAGAGCTTTTATAGCTCTCTTCATGCTCTCCCGAAGCTCCCCAAAAAAATTGCTCAGCCTCCCAATATTCCCCAGCTGAAAACGGCCCCTTTGTCTACAGTGTCTCTCTTCTATTCACCAAGCACACTGCTTACTGTTATGTTTATTTCTTTCAAAACCCAACATTAAAACCCTCGTTTCTTTCTATGTTTTATGCTTATAGACAATGACTACATTTTGCCTTTAGATATACGACTACATTTCATGCATAACGTCTGCATGAAACACAGACGTTGTTTGTGTTTATGCAAATGTTGTTTACATAAACACAGACATTGTTTACGTTAAACGTAAACATTGTTTGCTTTAAACGTGTGTTGCCCTTGCTTTCAACATTGTCATTCCTCTTGCTGCATACGTTTTGCTCCTATGTTGCATGAAACACACATGTGCTACATTGTGGTTTTACTTTATCTGCTTCACATTGCTGACATCGTTAGTTCCTTCCTCACCATACACTGCTGCCTTTTTGGTTTTCCATGCATGTTTTTAGTCCAACGTTGTGAGAAACACATGTCCTACATCCGTTTGCATGAAACACAAAGTTCCTATCTCTTGGCTGTGCATTTTGTTGTTGTCTATTAATTAAATTCACGTCTTACACCATGTTGTGAGTTTGATGCTCTATGAAAACAAGTGAGTGTAATTCTTTAGAAAAAGGCCAAAATGTAGTGCTTTTGACTTACTTTAGATCCTTTACTTCCAAATTGTGCCTAAAACCACATATGATTCAAAGTGAGTATCTTAAGCAATTTCATGTCATTAATCGCTAAGTGTTATGGAATAATTATACAATCAATTAAGCACATCTCAATTTCCCCCACACATAGTATTTGGTCGTCCTCGAGCAAAACATCAAAATTAAGATCACAGACCCAAAAACATTTACTCAATTCTCATATTTTTCCAAGACTATATAATTATAAACAAAGATAAATGACTTTCAAAAATCATGGCAACAATTCAACATTCAGTGCTTCTACTCATGATAAATTAGCATTCATCATCTTCAAAAACTGAGCAATTTAATGGTGGACATAGAAAATATGTTTAAACAATATATATTCATGACTACACTCAACACCTTTCACGATCATGTCATTTCATAACTTTATAGATCTTTTCATTTCTTCACCACTAAAATTCACATGAAAAATCATGAATGAAAGGATTTTTCAAGGGTTGTAATGTGGGTAAGGGTTAGGTGAGATGTATTTTAGGTAACGTAGAACAAAAGTCATCAAACTAGTGAAGCAAAAGTAACACTCAATGAGATATCAAGCGTATAAGTTAACATTCATTCAAAACTGGATATTGTCAGCTTTCAAGAATGCAATAATTATATTTAAGAACTCAATTCAGCTCTCATGCACAAACCACATTAATCATATACCAATCTAAAGGGATCACTCATAATAATTGATGACAATATATTGAAACCACAAAGAGTGAACCTTCCAAGCCAACATCAACCTCATATCTAATATACTCAAATAACCCATTCATCGCAACTTTTGGAGGATGCATTAATCATAAACAACTTTTTCAATACACATGCACTTCCTCCTAGATACATTTATTTAAACATTTTTTCTTCTTTTTCTTTTTCTTTTCTCTTTCTCTTATTTTTTTTATTAACATTAAAAGTAACTACATTAACATGGGAATTTCAATGATATGATATAAACTAGCATCCCAACATTAAAAACAACCCACAAATATACACACCCTCACACTAAGAATTCTATACATCCACAAACTCAACAATCACAAATGCTCCATTAGTTTTATGACTTAGGTAGGATATTTGGTTAAGTTTAAAAGTATGTAATATGGTTAGTACATAAAGAATAGGTAAACAAAGCTCAAGGGGTATTAACAAAGGAAAAATCATAAAATGGGTAGGCTATTTGGCTAATTTAGTTAAGAAAAACAAAGAAAACCTACTCATTTTCATATTAATGTATACGATAAGAATGTAGTATTGAATAGAAAATCAAAGAAAAATCAAGATTTATATGTCATGAAGGTCACACATTTTCAAAAGACAATGAAAATGCATATCGACCAATCACAAAAGTAAAAATACATGCTAAAGTTGCTATAAAATTCTCTAGCCCATTCACACTTCAATCATGATTATATTGTCCTAGGAGCAATAGAAAATGAGCAAATGTTTGTTTGTTTATTTTATTCTCTCTCTCTTTTTGATTGGAAACATAAAACAAGTAAGAAACAAACCAACATAGAAACACACAAGCATATTTCACTAATGCGAAAAAGTAAAGTAAAAGAAATTTACTTCCCTTAGGTTGCCTCCCATGTAGTGCCTTTGTTTAGTGTCGCTGGCTCGACTCTATGTTTTCTCCTTACGTGAAAAAATTATGATCTTCTGGTATTATAGTTTGAGCGACTTCCATATGAGGTTATTCAAGATGGGGTCTTGGTTGATATTCCGTCATCTTCAAAACATTTCCTATCTTCATAATCTCAAACTCTACTGAGTCCATGCTATTGGGAAAGACCTCGAATGTCTCTTCACCTTTTTATTCTTCGTTCACTTTCTCTAACCTACTAGGTAAAAGTAAAGAGTCATTCTTAACAACAAATTGGAACTCAGTATTTACCTTCGAGCTAAAAGATAAAGCCTTTTCTCCTTCTAGCTCTTTCTCCACTTCTTTGATATAAACAATTCCTTGAGTAGTACACTCAAGATTTTCAAGCTCCTAATCACTCTGTAATCCCTTTTCACTAACGTCTCTTAGGTACACCTCGGGTTTATATGACTGGAACCATTTCACATCATGCTGAAATTGCAAATTGTTAGCAGCAACATCATCAACTAATTCTTATAAGGATGTACCTGAGTTTTGTTGGCTTTCCCAATTTTGGAAACTAGACCAAATTTGCCTTTCATCCTACTGGAATTGTTGGATATCCTATTGGGTATGCTGTATATTCTGTTGAATTTGCTGGATATTCTATGAATTTAAAGATTGTTAATAGTCATAATATTAAGCATATCTTCTAGAGATGCACTTGAATCTTGTTGAGTTTCCACGTTTTGGACACTAGACCTTGTATCATGCCAAAATTGGCATCCATCGTATTGGAATTGTAAGGTATTCTGTTGAAATTGCAGCCTACTCTCTTGAAGTTACTGCATACCCTGTTGAAATTGAAGATTGTTAGCATTATAGGTCATTATATAGTAGCTCAAAGATGTACCTGAATCATGATAAGAAACTTCTGATCTGTACAAGAATTATTGTGTATCCTGGAAACTATCATGGAAGTAATTATGTTAATTATCCCATCCACAACTAAAGTTAGGTTGATCAGTACAACCTTGGTTATAGGATTGAGAATAAGAATTATAAAAGAAATTACTTCTGCTCATGTCAATTTTTTTTCATAATCATAAAACAATAAAAGAAAAGATCAAGAAAACATTGAAAATAAACTAATTACGAACAAATATATACAAAACACAAATTAAAATCACAAACAAAAACTAAAACATCCCGCTTCCTGGCAACGATGCCAAAATTGACAGTGCATCGTCACGCTAGTCAAAATAAACTAGACCTATTACTGTAGTAGTGGTGAGTCTAGGTTGATCCCACAGAGAGTATGTGTAAAGTTTATGAACTAAAATTAATCGATGTTTAGGTTTTGGGTGGTATTTTGGTTTTAAAAAATAAGAGAATAAAATAAAGCTAAACTAACTAACAAAAGCAATTTAGAGAAAACATGTAAAAATGATAAAAGTGGGGAATTCGGTAGGGACCCGATTCTTTGATTCAATCTCGTCCCACACCCTAATTAATCACATTTCATTGATTTGTTATTCTCAAACCTCTCCTAGCAACTATTGATCGTGGGTTAATAATTAACCCGAGTTTTCCCTTACTAGAGCGTTAGGCCTTAGACATTTGGATTTGTGTTCATATAGGATTTTAATTTTTTGACATGTTTTTGGATAATCCATTAGTAACGCCTAGTTATTGTCTGTTTTGTTCATATTTAATAGAGTCATAAAAAAATTTGAATTAGGATCCTATGAATAATGTGTATCTCACAAATGGCCATCATGTAATCGTGAGACCAATTATTCTAAATGTCCTTAGTCAATGTCATTAGTGTAAGGGATAACAATGATTGATGAGGCTAGCATGTTGATTAACTGATGAAAATGCAAGGGATAATAATGACTGATGAGGTTAGCATGTTGATTAACTGATGAACATGTTTCACGGGTCATTAATATGGAGATATCATGTTAATCACGTGGGTGTATATTGAAGAACATGTAATTGGATAGACCCGCTGTGAGAACACTTCAAGGATTGTCATATAAGTGTCATAAGTGGTTCTCATCACAAGTGCTCAATATAGTCCTTTAACTTGAGTTTGTAACAGTTTCCTACTTATAGATTAGGTTGTTTTGACATTGTCAAACATCAGCTGTAAAATGTGATTATAAAAGCATTACTCGATCATGTTATGAATCATGTGGAGGAATGTTGATGAACAAGATGGAATTTGTCTCTCCTATATAACGGGAGAAAGATATTTCTGCGCCCCTCGATGAGTTGAGACTAAAAAGTTGCATGGTTGTGCACAAACGAGGTGAATGTCAGTTGTTTGTTTCACAATCTAAATCATAAATTAAGAAACATGATTGAGCCTAATAAGGATGACACTATGTCCTGCCTTTTGCTCCATTGAGATACAATGAGATAAAGGGACTACTTGGGGATAATTGGTTCTTATGCAAGTTGGAGATTGTTGGTGTATGCCCCGCAAACCATTTATAGAATGTACTCTAATTGATCAGTTGTGATTCAGGTAATGTCGTATTCTGACCTTATTTAATATTGGGTAGTTATTATGTCTTGCTAGAGATAGCTTATAACTTGTGGGCCTAAAAGACGTTTGGCCTCTTACTAATATTAAATAAGCCTATAAGGTCGTGCACCAAGTAGACTTACCAGTCATTGGGCTTTAATCATATTTGGGCTTTAGGATTTAAGGTTTGGGCTTTGGGCTTTAGGGTTTTACTATATATATGGATATATAGTATGACTTGAAGACAGAAGAGACTCATCGACTTAAAACCCCAAAAGGAGACATCCTCTGATAGAGATAGAGAGAGAGAGAGAGAGAGGTCTCAAATAGTGGTGCTAGCACATCAAAAGGGGTTGTTATGTCTTACGAGAGTGTGGATACTAGTAGAGGCACGACATTTTATATGCTCTTCCTGACACTATCGGTTCCTCTATATCTTTCTGCTGTAAAAGGTGTAACCTGATCTAGATTTTGTTTCGATATTCACTGGACCTTGGTGTTTCTAATTCTTAAAGCTGATAAATATTATTGCTGTTAAAAGTCTAAAAGTTTTATCAGAGCATTCACTGACTCCACCCCCACCTTAGAGTACTACCCAAGTAGCTAAACTAACCATATCTTCATAATAAGAGCAATATATTCATTGGATGTGTAATATATTAATCATGATCGTGCAACATTTTGGAATGGAGATTCTACCTCCACCAGTGTAACTTGCTAAGGCAAAGAAGTCAAATGCATGTGAGGAGCTAGAGCATTAGACTAATCCTATAGATGATGAAGCAGCAGAGGATTTTAATATAGAGGAAAATATTAAGGATAGGATTATTCAAGATTCGAAAGAGCCTATTATACCATTATGAGAGCAGATCACTGTTCTTATTGTGAACCACAAGATACATGATTAAATGAGACTTAGATAGTGGACATAGTGTTATCCATTAAAAATTTAGTAGACATGATCTCCTTTTATGACATAAAGGACCTATAAGAGATAATACATTACATGCCACCATCGATACCACATCTCCTCTATAGGATTTTTGGTTGGTTTTTTGTTTTTTAAAATTTTTACTATTTTTTATCATCTTTATATATTTTTAGTTCTTTTTCTATTTGACTTATATTTTGTAGCTCTTTCTAAAATTTCAATCCACGCTGCAATGGAGTAATTAATGCAATGAAATTTCATTTAGATTTAGCTCATATGTCTCAAATCACGGAAGTTCAAGTCCTCTCCTATATTTCTATCTCTTTTCATTATTCTTATTATTCTTATATGCTTACAACATTGAGGATAATGAATATCTTAAGTTTCTAGCAAGGATTATATGAAACCATGGTCAAGTTATCAATTTTATCATTAATTTCTAAATAGGAATTAATTCTTTGAAATTTGTTCTTCTTTGTAAGTATACTAGTGGAGAAAATTAATTATAAGTTTGATTGTTTTGGTGATTTGAAAGGTCTATTTAACTAGTTATGAGTGTTAGTAAATAACTAAGTTTAATTTGGTTTATGAATTTAGAAAATGAATACTTAATGAGCATTACGATATTATTTATGTAAAATACACAAACATCAAGTAATTGTAACTTATTTTTAACATTGTCATTATCTAATATAAACAGGGAAATCTTTCGAACTAATAAGCAAAAAAGGTTATAGTTAAAGAGTGGTACTTGTTGTCATTTGATATAGTAATCTAGCTAAATTTTCATTACCCAATATTTACTCTCACATAAAAATTCTAGATGACTTTTCAAATAAGCTTTTAATGTTATTATATGTTTAATTTTATGTGTTATTACTAAAGGGTGAGTATGTTCGAGATTTGAACCTATCTATCTTATGTGTGTTTACCTTATGCATGGACTTGAATTTTATAATTTAGGTTAAAATTTAAAACGTAACAAATTGAATTGAATTAACTTATTAATTGTTATACATATTTAGTTATATAACATTTTGATAACCCTTATAATTGGATGAGCAATGGAGAATATTCATAGTTACATTTGATTTGTTTAATTCTTTTTTTAAAAAAATCTATTTAAGAAGGATTGATATAATTAGTTTGCTTGAGGAAAAGTAATAGCTTAAGTGTGGGGGAATATGATGAATGCTAAACATACATTACTTTTAATAGTATTTCTATAACATATTGTTTGGGTTTTGGATAAGCTAAACATACATTACTTTTAATAGTATTTCTATAACATATTGTTTGGGTTTTGGATAATTTTAAAGGCTTTGATAC
>JAOQMR010000212.1:19997293-20009862 GCA_027563865.1 Erythroxylum pelleterianum | reverse complement strand
TTAAACAAATATTTAATATGCAAATTCGCACTAAATTTCGTTAATATTCTAACCCCTAATTTGGGGCGCTACAGATAGAAGAATACTTCTTATTTTCACAATGCCATATTGGATAGGAGGAACAACAATAAGATTTTATTAATTAAAGACAATGAGGGAAACAAATGCTGAAAACAAGAAGAGATAAAAGAGATAGGCCTAAACTATTTTTAAATTACAAAATATGTTCTTATGTATAGGGAATAAAGGAATTCATTCAAGATATAATCTTTATTAAATAAGCTAATACCTTATGATATGCTTTGAATATAGTAGATGTTAAAAAAGATTTATTCAACCTCATTCCTTACAAAGCAACAAGATTATATGGGTTCAATGCCCTATTTTTCATAAAACTGTAAATCTGGTAGGAGATCATGTCTCAAATTTAAAACTAAAGTTCTTTATAAAAGGAAAATACTAATGGAAATCAAAAAAACACATATATGTCTAATCCCTAAGGTGCCTAACCCATGAACATCTATAGAACTTATGCTTATATCTTATTACAACACACTCTAGATCGAAGATGTTGGCCCCTATTTTGAAATAAACTTTTGAAACCATCATAAGCCCAACTCAAGGTGACTTCTTAAGAGGCAGATGAATAAGGGACAATATACTTATTGCATAAGTCCTATTCATGAACTATAATAAAAAGACATCGAATAAAAATTGTGCAATGAAAATAAATTTTAATAATACCTTTTGACACTATGAATTAAAAATTCATACTTGACAGTCTAAAGGCCTTTACATTTCCACCACTCTTCAATAATTGGATCGAGAAATATGTGATAATCACATCATTTAGTATCTTACTTAATAGTAAGCCTACAAAAATCAATAAGGGAGCTAAGGGTTTAAAACAAGGTTACCCCTATCTCCTTGCTTATTCATATTATATATTGAGGTTCTCATAAGACTTATTGAACCCAACACAAGTTAGAATGTCATCTTTGTATTTTATCATAAATGCAAAAGGCTACAACTAGTTAATCTTTCATTTCTAAATGATTTATTGCTATTAAGTGGGGCTAACTCTCAATATGTTCAGATACTCATGAATTCTCTTCACACTTACAAGAATTTATCTATTATAGAGATCAATAAGAAAAACAATCATCTTTTTATTATAGTTTGAGCTCATTATGTTTTAAAGAGCATTTCTAAGTGCAAAGCTACAAATCAGATAACCTCCTTTCACCTAACTAGGAATTCTAATAACCACTAAAAGGTTAAAATTCAGGGACTATCACCTACTCTTTGATTTACTTTATAAAAAAATTAATAGTTGGCTTAATAAAAAATTCTCATATGCAGATATTCTTCAATTGATTTTATTCATTCTAAATAATCTCCACATTTATTAATGCTTAAATCTAATGCTACTTAGGAACTTTATAAAATTAATAGACAAAATCCTTAAATACTCCCTTTAGGAATAGTGACTATGGAAGTTAATGTCAAGTTTGTTAGATTGAGATATGTACCCTAAAATAAGAAAGGGGAATGGGCATCATCTTTATAAAGCATAGAACAATCTATTCTTGGCTTAGAGGATCTGGAGTTTATTTAATGATAATCAATCTCTTTAATTTTAATGGATATACGCTTACTTCTTGATGCATACAAGTTTTTGGACAATCAAACCTAGAAATTCGTTCTCATGAACCTTATAACAATTTTATGTTTGTAAGAGAAGATCATTATATAAATGAAAAACATTATAGAGAATGATGTTAACACTTAGTTCAAGAAAGATAATCAGAGTTAAATTGGTATTTTACATTTATATTCAAATATGAGAAGACTAAGAAACTGAATTTCTAATCAAGAAAAAAGTGAAAGAAATCATTGTAAAGGATCAATAGAACTATCAATTTAGAGGACTATCTTTATTATAGAATATTATCCACCTTGTATTCCTAACCCTAGTATAAATGACATTATAATATAGTTGAAGCATAATTTAATGAGATTCACTAACAAAATCTATCTTTAGTTGTTTAGAGAACCAATTACTAAAGTGAATTGGAATCAACTAGTTTGGTTTAGCTTTAATCTTCCTAGAGATTACTCTATCATATTATTAGTTATCAAAAGAAGAATAAGAACACTAGATAGAGTCTAGATCAATTAAGCAATCTTAGTTGCAATGTTTATAACAAAACCTATTAATGAACTATAATAAAAATACATCAAATAGAAGTTCTGCAATGAAAATAGACTTTAATAATACTTTTTGACATGATGAATTAGAAATTCATACTTGACAATCTAGAGGCCTTTACATTTCCCCCACTCTTCAATAATTGGATCGAGAAATATGAGACAACTATATCATTTAGTATCATATTTAATTGTAAGCTTACAAAAATCAGTAAGGGAGCTAAGGGTTTAAGACAAGGTTACCCCCTATCTCCCTACTTATTCACATTATATATAGAGGTTCTCACAAGACTTATTGAACACAACACAAGTTAGATTGGCATCTTTGTATTTTACCATAAATACAAGAAACTTTCTATAACTAGTTAATCTTTCATTTCTAAATAATCTGTTGCTTTTAAGTGGGGCTAACTCTCAATATGTCCAGATACTTATGAATTCTCTTCACACTTATAAGAATTCATCTATTATAAAGATTAATAACAAAAATAGTCATCTTTTTATTATAGACGGAGCTAATTATGTTTTAGAGAGCATTTCTAGGTGTAAGGCTACAAATTAAAGAACCTTATTTCACATACCTGGGAATTCTAATAACCATCAAAAGGCTAAAATTCAGGGACTATCAACTACTCTTTGATTCAGTTTATAAAAGAATTAGTAATTGGCTTAATAGAAAACTCTCATATACAGATATGCTTCAATTGATTTTATTCAGTCTTAATAATCTCTATATTTATTAATGCTTACATCTAAAGTTACTTACAAACTTGATATAATTAATAGAAAAAAATCCTTAAAAACTCCTTTTGGGAAAGAGTAGTGATTGAGGCAGTTGATGTCAAAGTTATTTAGATTGGGATATATACTATAAAAGAAGAAAGAGGAATGGGCATCATCTCTATCAAGTATAAAACAATCTATTATTGGCTTAAAAGATTTGGAGTTTGTTCAATGATAATCATTCTCTTTAAGTTTGATGGATGCAAACTTATTTCTTGATGCATATAATTTTTTGGAAAATGAAACCTAGAAATTTGCTCTCATAAACCTTAGAACAATTTTTATTTTTGTAAGAGAAGATCATTATGTAAATTAAAAACATTATGGAGAATGATCTTAACACATAGTTCAAGAAAGATAACTGAAGTTAAATTAGTCTTTTACACTTAGATTCAAATATAAAAAGACTAAGAAACTTAATATTTAATTAAGAAAAAGTGAAAAAAAATCATTGTAAAGGATCAATAGAATTGTCAATTTGGAGGAATATCTTTATTATAGAACATTATCCACCTTATAATCCTAACCACAGTATAAATGACATTATAATCTAGTTTAAGCATACTTTAATGAGATTTAGTAACAAAATCTATCTTTTGTTGTTTAGAAGACTAACTACTATAGTGAATTGGAATCAACTAGTTTGGTTTAGCTTTAATATGCCTAGAGATTCCTTTGTCACATTATTAGTTATCAAAAGGAGAATAAGAACACTAAACAGAGTCCAAATACAATTAAGCAATCTTAGTTTAAATCTCTATAACTAAGGAATTAAATCTATCAATCAATTATTCTTCAGTTGCCTTACTCCTCGATCATTTAGCATAAAATCTAGATAAGATATAATATCAATTACCCTAACACAGATTCGATGAGAATCATAAAATGGTCGAGTAGGATTAAATTTCTTAACAAAGGTGACTTGATCTTATACATGTTATCACTAAATTATTGTGTTTATGCACTTTGGAGAGAGAGGAATGCTAAGGTATTAAAGAACTAAGGCTAGGATTGCCACATATGGACCTATAATGAAATGAACCTTATTAAAGAAATGAGTGTAACTAATGATATCAACCCTAAGATCAACAGAGAATTAGCACTCATATAGAGCTTGCTAAATGGATTAAGCTGAGGAAGCAGTAAGGAAGCAAAAATGGAGAACACAAGTTTAGAGCAAGGGTAAATTAAAAGATGAATGCATGTTTCTAAGCTAGCAGCAAAAAACTAAGAAATAAATCCAAGTAATAGCAAAGACATAATCAAGATCCGACAGTTTCCTAGAGGAGTGACTATATTATAGAGAGCAATGACAGGGAGAAATGAACTTAAACCTTGGTTATGACACTTTGAAGGATATTAGAAGGATTCTAAATTGTTTTAAAAAATATTATAATTTTAGATTTTGTTAGATTGTAACAGTTTTTATTTTATAAATTAAATGGAAATAAAATTTCACTTTAATATGATTTACGTTTAAAAAACATTAATAAATGATTCAATATGACATTAGCTACAAGAGCTTTGGGATTAGCTACACTTAGTTCTCTTGATAGTGTCCTTGCCCTTGTATAATCTCCTTTATAGAGTCTTTAAAATGTTGTTATGCTTAGCTATAAAAGTGATTTACATTCCATTTGTTCCTATCTCTAAACTTATATGAATTTATGATCCCTTATCATAATTAGTTCCCATGCGCAGTTTAAAGTGTTTTGAGTCATTTTTAAAATGTTTTTCTTGATATCTTTGAATATTCTTGTAATTTTTTCTTACTAAATTGCATATACTAAGAAAACAAATGCAATTTGAAAGACTATACAACCACTATAGCTTAAATGGTCCAATTTCCCTACCCATTCTATGATATCCTTCCACTTATCTTCTTCGTAATATAAATTAAACAAATTTTGGATTAGAGCCCAAATAGTAGTTGTGAATTAGCATGTTAAGAATAAGTGACTAATATTTTCAATCTTCTAATTGCAAAGCTTGCAATTAAGGTTGAGGTATAGCGTTGTAACCTCTTTTAATTTCCATAATTTTGAGTTTATTCTTAATATCTAACCATAACATAAATGAGGTTTTAGGTAAATTATGCTCAAACCATACTAATATAAACCATGACACCTTATATTTTAAAGTTTTGATATCCCTTGACATATTTTATTTATAAACTTTTTTATGCAGGGCATTATGGAAGAAATAGAACTGCGAGTAGAATTTTAGAATGCAGATTTTACTGGCCAACATTGAATCAAGATGCGAGGGAGTTTGTGCAACGATGTGATAGATGTCAAAGAACTGGAAACATCTCAAAAAGAGACGAGATGCCACAATCAAGCCTATTGGAGTTCGAGATATTCGATGTATGGGGAATCGATTTATGGGACCGTTCCTTACATCTTATGGAAACAAATACATATTAGTAGGTGTCGACTATGTCTCTAAATGGGCGGAAGCTAGTGCCAGCTCAAGTAATGATGGAAGGGTAGTAACAAAGTTCTTAAAAGGGTGTGAGTTTTTGAATTCCACGAGTATTAATCAGTGATGGTGGTTCTCATTTATGTAATTCAAGGCTTGAACTTTTGCTTAAATGATATGGTGTTCAGCATAGGGTGGCCACACCTTATCATCCACAAATAAGTGGACAGGTGGAGGTTGTCAATAGAGAGCTAAAAAGAATTTTGGAGAAAATGGTGAATAAACTAAGGAAAGATTGGGCTATGAAGCTTAAGAATGCATTGTGGGCATATCAAACAGCCTTCAGGACACC
This sequence comes from Erythroxylum pelleterianum, assembly GCA_027563865.1. NCBI lineage: Eukaryota > Viridiplantae > Streptophyta > Magnoliopsida > Malpighiales > Erythroxylaceae > Erythroxylum > Erythroxylum pelleterianum. The sequence continues at coordinate 20,004,095 of JAOQMR010000212.1, read as the reverse complement.
TATTAGAACAACTCTATATAAACTTGTTTATGGGAAGGCATGTCATTTACCGGTGGAACAGGAACACAAAACATACTGGGCTATCAAAACGCTTAATATGGACAACAAGGTGATGGGAACAAATAGATTGCTGCAGTTACAAGAGTTGGAAGAATTACGCTTCACAGCCTATGAAAATGCTAAGTTATTCAAAGAGCGAACCAAGAAATGGCACGACAAGCACATCAAAGATAAGGGTGATTTTGTGTTCTTTATAATTCTCGATTAAGTTTATTTCCAGGAAAGTTAGGTGGAGTGGCCCTTTCAAAATCACTAATGTTTATGGGAATGGAGCTTTGGAACTTGATAATACACGCGGTGAGAAATTCAAGGTGAATGGTCAAAGATGTAAGCTTTATCTTGGAGGTCTGATCCATCGACCTAAGGAGGTAATGACTTTTTAGTTTAACCCTTAAAAGACAGGTTTTGATCACGCTAAAAGACCATAAAATTAGCATTTGTGTGTGTGAGTTTAATTTAAAAGTTTATTTTTTTATTGTTTGTTTAAAGAGTTGTTGTGGAACAATAAGTCTGGTGCGATCTCCCTATGTTGCAGGAAAAGCAGAGTGCGCTCGCAAGGCTTAAAGGTGCGATCATAACATAGAAGGATTTGTGAAAACCATTCGGGTGCGATCGCAAGGCTTAAACGTGCGATCGCAACAGAAGATGATTGTTGAATATCACTCAGGTACGATCGCAAGCCGCTACGGTGCGATCACAACCGTGGCATTATGTTGCAGATAAAGTCGGGTGTGATCGCAATATGGTCACATTGTACTAGGTAACGTTAAAAAATTAAATTCTTCTCGGTTCCTGACTTAAATTTATGAGTCTTTAACTACCTTCACATCTCCTTTACCTATTTAAACTTTGTTTTGGGTGAGCTCTCTTGTGCTATTCTAATCTTCAAACCCTAGCTTCCAAAATTTTTGTTGTGAATCAAGAGAAAGAACAGCGAGAGAATCATCCTTCAACATATCCTTTAACCACAAATCATCTATTGAAGAGGATGTCAATAGGAAGGGTGGTAGCATCAAAGTCTAAAGGGAAGGAAAAGGTAGTGAGACAGTTGATGCCGGATCTCTCGGCACAATACTCCGCCCCTTTTCCAATCTTCTCACACGAGGAAGGTAAGAAGTATCAAAAGGTAAAAGTGAAAAGAATTATTGTTCCAAGATACTTTGATTGGGAGATGGTAACACAACTAAGTGTGAAAGATAATCTTCTAGCTATGGCCAAACGTTTGGGATGGTTACAGTTGATTATGGGTGAATGGGAGATTTATAAAGAGCTTATACATGAATGTTATACCACTTTGGTGGTGGAAGGGACGAAGTTCTCAAAATTGAAGTTTAGGTTATGTGGGCAAGAGTAGGAGATGGATGCTTCAATGTTGGAAAATTTTATTTGGGTTGCCACAGGTGGGATCAATTAACCCAGTTGGTGAATTTTCCCCGGGAGATTTCTGGAGAACAATTATGGATGGTTCATCAGCATATGCAACTTATAATGCCCCAAACCTGTTAATTCGAGATGCTTCATTGATCCTTCTTCACAAATTCATGGCGGTATCCATTTTTTAGTAGGGTGAAGAGTAATAAGGTATCAAGTTAGGAGATATATGCTTTGTGGTGTGCTTCTAACAACACACCCTATTGTACCTCCTTCCACCTGTTGAAAGGATTTGCACAAATGGCACGACCTTCAAGCGCCAAATTGGGATTGGGATATATATTGACAGCACTAGCTTGTTTAGTAGGTCTTGACCTCACAACGATGAAATGTGTTCTGACAGAAGTTTTCAACCAAAGGTACTTGCATGTTTGTAGACTGCTGAGCTTTGCGGGATGTAGTTTTTGGCTTTATAATGAGAAATCAGCTGTCAAACATCGAGGAACAAGGGAGTCGTCCTCTACAGAAGAAGAGGAAGAAAGCAGTGACTCACAACAACAAGAAGCACAATCTCCATTTACTATGGTTGACGTTGCTTCAATTTTGGAGATGCTCAAACGTTGGGAAGCTGCTACAGCCGCGAATAGCAATAGGTTAACTGCAATTGAAAGGGAAATGATGAATATTCAAAAGCAGTAGCGATATCAAGCAAAGAAATTGAAGAAATTCTTTGCTGCATCGAATATGGAGGTACCATCACCTACACCATCACCTACAGGTTCTCCTATTCCTTAAAAAGCTCTAGTAAATGTTTTCTTTATATACTTGTTCATTGATGGTGTGTTGTGATAGTTCTTGTTTTATTGTTTTATTTCTTTTTACTGACTTAAGCAGCAACATGCCAAGAATATTGAACTTAGCTTGACATATTGTTAACTTCAGACATGCCCTTTTAGTCATTAAAAAGTTAGAAAATGTTACTAATGATCATTTGAGGATAGTGCGCATACTGGAACGATTTTGGTACTTTTAGTATAATTATTTGTATTAAGTCCTTGTTTAATAATTATAACTATTGTTGTTTACTTGAAGTTTAATTTGAGGATGAGACAAAAAAGGGTATGAATGATAAGGAGGAAAATAAAAAAAACCTCCTAATTCTTGGTCCGTTGTGCTGAGGGTGCCCGAAACTGGCCTTGGACACATGAGCAATGCTAGTAGCCACTTTATGATGAAAGTAAAGTAGGTTTTGTGCATTTGAGCATGCTCCTCATTTGCATTTAATTGAAAAACTTTTCATCTTGAGCAAGCTTCTTTAGTTGTGCCGGAATAAGGTCTCTTCATCCTCATTGCACAGTTTTAACAACAAGTTGATAATGTTACAAATATGTTCAACAGAGACTGGATTTTGATAATGATGTTATTGGTGCTATTTATTACTCTTGTATGTACACTATTCATATTTGATTTGAGGGAGATTTTCTGCATTTTTGTAATTAAAGGGTTGTAGGAGGTTCCCAATCATGTCAAGTTGGGTCAAATATTCTTTGGTATCAATCTATCTGAGTCAGTGTTATGTTTCTTTTCTTTTCTTTTGTCGTTGTGTGTGCTTGTGGATAAGCATAAGTATAGTGGTGAGTATTGATGTGAGTGTATTTACTGGTTGGGTGTTAATGTTTTTAGTTATGTTTGTGGTACTTTTCATTCTTGGTTTAGTAGTTTAGTTTAGTTTTTAGGCAAGTTTGATGTTTTGTTAAATGTGAAGGAACAGGGCAGCAAGATGATGAAAGTTGGTGAATAGAAATGTATCTAGTATGCTCGTAAGGAAGAATGATGCGATCGCAAGCCACTACAGTGCGATCACAAGATCAATTGATCTTTCGGAAGTAGCTTCGGGTGCTATCGCAAGTCAGTAAGATGCGATTGCATTCAGGGCTTTCAACCAGAAGGTAGTCTATTCACTTCCGGGTACGATCGTAAGGAATCATTGTGCGATCGCAATACGTAACTTCCAAGGGCAATTCCGACGTTTACTCACATGTTTAAATGAATGGTGAACGGTTAAAAGAAGCCTTCAACGTGCGAGAACATAGGGGGAGCTGTTGCAAGTTAGTGGAGGTGGACAATAATGAGAGGACGGGAGAAAGTGAATAAAAAAGGAAAAGGAAAAGACATGGGGAGATCAGGAGGGGAAAAGAAGGAAGACCAACAGAGAAGAAGTGGGAGCTCTGCAATTTTATATTTTTAGTTAGTTTAATTTTCCGGATTATTGTTGATGTGTGTTTTCTAGTTTCCTTATTCAAAGATTGTTTCACCCTCTATGGTGAATCTTGATTTCTGAACTTCTATTGTGTATGGTTACTATTTTTATGAATAGCTTTTATTGGATCTTATGAGAATTGAGTTTTTTTTTAAATCATACAAAGATAACTTGCATGCTTAGAGATTAGAGTCCAAGTTTTATTCCTCAAAAGTTATATGGTTCATCTTTGTTTTATTTATATCCAAATTGAGAGATTTGCTCTACAATAAAACAAAGTAGGTAATTCAAACTTGAGAGAAAAGAGTTACTTCCTAAGAGAATTGGGGGAGTAGAATAAAAGAATTCAAATTTACTTAGTAGGAGTTGAAACAATTTTTGGAACTTTTAATCTTGAGAAGCATTCATTTATTAATTCTTTTCATTGATTGAGATCTTTTGGCATTAAAGTAAGCAAGTAGCTTTCATTCAAATTGTAAACTTTATTTAGGCCTATTTTTTCTTGTATTTGAGTGGTCCAATAAGTATTGAGGTAGTTTTTCCACTTCACATAAGTTTATACAAGTGTTCCTCCTCATTCAAAAAAAGATTATTGTAAGAAGGTTCTTTTTCACCTAGTTGAAAGAAGAGATTAGTTAAATTCTAAGAGAGACTGGAGGAGTGGACATAGGCAAGGTTTATTTATTGAAAACTATAAAAATTGACTATACTATTTACTTTATTCTTGTTGATTGATTTAACTAAAATTAAATTTTCATTTCACTTTGTTATTTGATTTGAAATCAATCGGTTATCTTTATTAATTTAAGAAAGTTCTCTTAAATTCAGTAACACCCTATTCACTCCTCTTTTAGGTGCCATTAGTATCTATGTTATCCTAAGCCTTAGCATATATATCTCAGGGGGATCAACTTGATTTATGACCTTAAACTATTCTAGTTGAAGAACTTTCTCTGATTAACCTTGCTTAAAGTTTTAAGAAGAATCGACTACACTATCTTATTATGGTGTTTAAGGTACTACCGTCTTTGTTTCTATGACATCAACATTTGAGCCTTTTACTGGCATTGGTCTCTCTTTGGTTATTTGATTGTCAATTTTACTAGCATAATTTTCATCCCAAGGTCTTATCAGATTAGGGTTCAGTTAGTTATAGTGCACTTCTAGTATTTTCCATAATCATTTTGCCTTTCGTTGGTGTTAGCATTTTTGTCAGGTTTCTTAACCCTTATAAGTTTGTTGTAATATTGATTAGGACAATTAATCCATATTAGAAATCATGGTCTTGTATCCACAAAAAAATGTAACCAAGTATATCACCATTTGGAATCACCAGCTTTTAGCATCTCCAATAGAGTAGCAACAAAGAAGGGATAATTATCTCAACCTTTCAAAAGGAGTTAGATCCCCTAAAACTTGGCACCATATAGGCCCTGTTTGGCAATTAGTTGATTGCATTAGTTGTTAGCTGATAACTGATTATACTAGTTGATTTAACCAGCGGATTGTATTAGTTGTTTGCCATTTAGCCTTTGTTTGGATCCTTATTTGCACAAGGGAAAGGAAAGGAAATATTGAGGGGAAAAGAAAGGAAGAGAAATGGAATTTCCTTTACCCTGTTAGTTTTCCTAATTTATCAAAGGATGGAATTGAAACTTATATTGGACAAAACAAAATTTTGAGACCTTTATGCCCTTGATTATAGAACTTGTTTATCATTTCTTGGCTTTTCTATTACCAATGGATCGCATAGACACACAACAACAAGAAACTCTTTTCAGGTACAGAAAATGTCAATAACTCTTTCTGTGAAGAGTCTTGTCTTACGATAACGAAAACACCAACAATAAACTCTTTCTATGAAGAGTGTTGTCTTCCAATAATGATAACAAGATAAAAAAAGCCTTTGTTATGCTTTTCAAAAGATAAAGGTTTTGTTAATTCCATTTCAATACAGCCATGGCTTCCATAAACAAAATATCTGCACTAGTATTTACTTCATAAGCAAAAAATCCACACTTGTAGTTACTCTATAAGCAAAAAATCTGCACTAGTATTTACTCCATAAACAAAAAATTCCAATTCAGCTAACCATGACTCCTCCATAAGCAAAAGATCTGCAAATAAACATCACCATAAGTTAAACAAAATAAAAGTTAGCAGATTAAACAAAACAACCAACATATCAAATTAGGCTTTACCATTAAAAAAAATTGCAATGCAAAAGATCACATACTCACAATTTTATCTTCATTCCATTTCCGAAACAGGTGCGCTACTCATCATATGCATTAAATAATTATTATGCTCCTGCTCTGGACAGCTAAAAACTTTTCTCACCCTAATGGAACTTGCAGTTAGAAAATCATAAGCTTTGTAGCGAAGACACACATCAAGGTCAAGCTTTAACAATTCAGCATACACTTCATGCTCTCCATAAACTCGTTGGCGTGTTTTTTCAGCAATTGTATTTGATTCCTTAAGTACCTCAGCAATATTGTCAATAGATTCTTTAATCCCAGCAATTTCTGTAGCAACAGCACTCTTTCTTTTCTTTTTCTTTGGAGAAGTCACAGAAATTGGATCGGATTCGGAATGAGAAGTACCTTCAAACTCAGTTGGAATTGCACCATCATGTGTGTGTTCAAATTTTTCTAAAGATATGTCATTTGAAGCTAATAATTGATCAACCTCATTGATTGTGTTCACATTAACCGGAGCCCAGCGACGATTTTTTTCCTTTGCTGTTTGAGCATTTTCACCTGTTGCTCTATCTTTTGCATACAAAAGCATTAACTTATCATAATGAGTTATTTCCGCAAATGTCCATTTCTTTGCACTTGGCTTTGCCTATAAAAGAAGATTGTCAAACCCTTAGAAACATTATAAACACAAAGCATCACAATTTTAGTTTCTATTATCAACAAATCATTAAGCAATTGAATTCCAAGTTATCAACATAAAGTACTTCATATATCTACCAGCAGAAACTAGATCCTTAAGGCCTGAATAAAACAACACAAAACACAAAAAAAGAGAATATAATAACCTGTATCATTGCTTCCCATACTTCCGGTTCGGCGTCAAATCTCTTAGTTATATGGCTCCAAG
>JAOQMR010000212.1:19945131-19969925 GCA_027563865.1 Erythroxylum pelleterianum | reverse complement strand
TGATTTTTAGGGATTATATTCTGCTATTGTATAGGATCACCTTGTATAAATAGAGATGTAGTAGTCTTGCAAATTTAATTCAATACAACAAGAATTATATGCTGCCCATTTTCCTACAGAAACAACGCTCGTAAGGAGTCCTATTGAAACCAACAAATATAGAGCCAGAATGGATGGTTTTATGTCTATTGCCTGTTCTTCCTCCCGAGTTGAGACCGATCATTGATCTTACCCTTGTAGTGTCTCATAAAGAGGGTATGATTAGCATTGCTCTGTTGATACCCAAAAGAGATCATGGCTTTGTAGAATCTGTCAAACCAAGCTCTGGGAGATTGTTTCAGCCCATACAATGTTTTCTTCATTCTGCACACCTTTCCCTGATTTCTCTCATTATGAAAACTAGGAGGAATCTCCATAAAAACTTCTTCCAGGTCTCCATGTAGGAATGCGTTTTTCACATCAAATTGCTGCAAATCCCAATCCAAATTAGCTGCACATGATAGTAAGATTTTGATTGTGTTCATTTTAGCAACAGGTGCAAATGTCTGCCGATAATTAACTCCATAAGTCTCCCTTTGCCACTAATCTGGCTTTGAATCTTTCAATCGAATCATCAACTTTGTGTTTTATTGTGAACACCCAGTTGCAGCCAACTAGCTTGTTGCCTAGAGAAGTAACTAGTTCCTAGGTTTCATTATTAGCGAGAGCTTTCATTTCTTCTACCATAGCTTCTTTCCCTTTTGGATCTTTGATAGCTTCCTTCCAATCTTGTGGAATAGATATAAAGAGACAAGGCAAAGGCTCTATAGGAAGGAGGGAAAATGTCTGCCGATAATCAACTCCATAAGTCTCCCTTCGCCACTAATCTGGCTTTGAATCTTTCAATCGAACCATCAACTTTGTGTTTTGTTGTGAACACCCAGTTGCAGCCAACTAGCTTGTTGCCTAGAGAAGTAACTAGTTCCTAGGTTTCATTATTAGCGATAGCTTTCATTTCTTCTACCATAGCTTCTTTCCCTTTTGGATCTTTGATAGCTTCCTTCCAATCTTGTGGAATAGATATAAAGAGACGAGGCAAAGGCTCTATAGGAAGGAGGGAAAATGTCTGCCGATAATCAACTCCATAAGTCTCCCTTTGCCACTAATCTGGCTTTGCATCTTTCAATCGAACCATCAACTTTGTGTTTTATTGTGAACACCCAGTTGCAGCCAACTAGCTTGTTGCCTAGAGAAGTAACTAGTTCCTAGGTTTCATTATTAGCGAGAGCTTTCATTTCTTCTACCATAGCTTCTTTCCCTTTTGGATCTTTGATAGCTTCCTTCCAATCTTGTGGAATAGATATAAAGAGACGAGGCAAAGGCTCTATAGGAAGGAGACGAGGAATCATAAGAGACAAAGTTAGTGATGGAATGTTTTGTACATGACCTGATCCCTTTTCTCTAAGGAATGGGTAAATTTAAATCAGAATCAGAAGGTAACTCACCTGAGGATTCTTGCAGGGTAGGAAGCATGATGGCTTCTTTAGACCTATTCTTCCTCGAGTATCTCAACAAATTAGGTCTATCTAAATGTTTAACAATATTCTCCCCTTGAACATCTGAAGAGATGACTGTGTAGTACCCAAGTAAGGTTCAGATTCCCAAAAGGTAACATCCATACTGACATAAAACTTCCTAGATGGGGGGTGATAGCACTTATATCCCTTTTAGATTAGAGAATACCCAATGAACACACATCTTGGGGCCCCTCAGGTCTAATTTCCCAAGATTCCTAGTATGGACAAACCAGACACCCAAAAACCTTTGGTGGAGTAATATAGCCATGTTTCCTGGTTAAGACTTCTAAAGGAGTCCTGAATTGGAGACTTTGAGAGGCATTTGATTAATAAGATGGGCTGCCACTAGTATAGCATCACCCCGGTATGGTTTTGGAACATTCATAGTAAACATAAGGGATCTAGCAACTTCCAACAAATGTCTATTTTCCCATTTTGAGCACTAATTTAAGGACAACTAGTTTGATGAATAATCCCATGAGACTCCAAATAAGTACCAAACCTATTATCCATGTATTCCGTCCCGTTATCAGTTCGCAAGACTTTTATCCTGGCATCAAATTGGGTGTGAACCATGTTATGAAAGGATTGACAAAACGTCACTTTTTGCTTTAATCAAATAACCCAAGTCATTTTAATGCAACAATCAATGAAAGTAAGAAGCCATCGATTTCCAAACAAAGGAGCAATTTGTGTAGGCCCCCAAACATCAGAATGAATAAGCATAAAAGGAACAATGGCTTTATTATCCTCTTCCCTAATTGAAGATCCCGAAAGATACAATAATCAAGAAAAAAATCAACCTTACAGTTTAGAGTCTTGGTGATGGCATCAAAGATAAAAGATTGACAGGGAATTGAGGAACATAGAGAACAGAAGACAACTCAATATTAAGTCTATAGACAATAGAAGCTGTCCCAGAAATAGGAGTTAATGACCCATCAGCCACCTTGACACCACCCCTTTTTAGACAAGGGGAGTAGTTAAGAAATGATAGGTAACCGAAGTAGAGATTGTATTATTTACTAAATCAGTAGGTACAATAGTAGGATACCTCCTGGAAATGTAATTCCCAGGCCAATACAATAGCTGTATTTTCCATAATAATCCAGAATCAATCCTCCCTCCTATATCGAATCCTATATATATACTCTGTACCTACTCATTCTCTCTCTCTCTCTGTAACTAACTCTTAACCACTAGCCTATGTGGCATTTGTATTTGTTCCCTTCCCCATCATACCCCTATGGACTAGTATACTGATCAATACTAGTGTGCTGGTTACTAGGAGGGGTGCTAACAGAAAACCTTTTGAAATGCCTATCATATGTCTTTTCACACCGAAATCAATCCATGAGTCAAGTTGACTAAAGGTGTTACCTGACACTGGATGAAGAGTTGAGCTGTGATAGGGGATGCCTAAATTGCTGAATTTCATCAAAAGAGAGACCGTCAACTGAAGCAGACTCCTTGGATGATTCTAATGTTTCTAATAAATTTGCTTGAGCCCTTGTGGGATTGGCTTGTTTTCCCCCTCGGCTCCTGGTAGGTCTCCCATGCAACTTCTAGCAAGTCTCTCTTGTATGCCTTGCCTTTCCACAGTCACCACAGTGCAAATGATCTTTATCAGAAGTAACATCCTTTAGTTGTTCATGAGTAATATAGGCTATTAAGCCCGAGTTCTCAATTGGTGTAGTATAAAGCATGGCATTTCTTCTGGTCTCTGCTACTGGATTAAAGAATGTGCCTTCTAAAGAGAGAGAAAAGGAAATCTCCCAATAACTTGAACTCTCAATTGATTAGATTCTGGGTTCAAACCAACCAAGACATCATATACTCGGCCCTTTTCAAGCATGTTTTGAATCAGTTCCGCATCATCAACACACTTGGCTTGAAAATCTTGATAATAATCCAATTCCTGCCATAAACTACCTAGCTCAGAAAAATAATCTGAAACAGTAGCTCACCTTGTTTTTTGCCATGAATTTTGTTTCGAAGTTCAGAAATCCTAGCATCATTTCCCATCCGAGAGTAGGTGGTTTTTGCAACTTTCCATATTTTCTCCACAATGTCAAGTAGTAAATACTGTGGGGAGATCTTAGGGTGCATAGAATTAAGAAGCCAAGACATAACCAATGAATTATTAGAGTCCCATTGACTAAAAGAACGGTCATTAATAGGTGGTGGTTTCTTATTTCCATCAATATAACCCTATAGCCATCTAGCCTTGATAGACAGCAAACATGATCTTGACCAAGCTAAATAAGTGCTACTACCATCTAGTTTAATGGGACTGATATGAGAGTAAGGATTGTCATTAATAGGATAATGTTTCTCTACTTCCTTAATATCGGACATAATGGCACGAAAGGGACAGCGAAGGCTCCAAAAAAAAAAAGAAAGCAAATTAGCTCCAAGAAACCAAAGAAACATAACCTGCTTGAAAGTATCAACAGAGACTCCAAAAGAAGCAGATTAGTCTAGAAACAAAGCAGCTGAATTGTTCACAAGATACCCAATAAAACCAAAGATGTCAGAAGTCACTAGATTATAGTTGGTAGGAGGTGGGAAAGGCCGGCAACTAGATCGGTGAAAAACGTTAATGGAAGGTGGCTGGAGATGGCAACACATGCCGGCAAGTGGAGGAGCTGCTGAAATGGAAGGCAGCGAGTGTGCTAACATGCGAACTTGACCTAGGCTTTGCTTCGGTGGAGGTGGTGTCGAAAGAAGAGGGAAGAAACACCTCTTCACACTTTTCGAAAAAGCGGCATATCAGAAACTATTTTTCCGAGCTGTCCTACTATTTAAGGGAGTAAACTCAACCTTCAAATCGGTAGAGTCTTTGATACCATGAAGATTTGTGAAAGCGATAATCTTATTATCACACTTACGTTAAACATAACACTACAATCGGGTTTATATACAGAAAACCTATACAATAAATATGTATTGGAAAATACACTTCACCCTTAATTATACATAATAACCAATACATATAAATGCCATTGTGTAGTATCAAAGTGGCCCATGAATAACATTTTTACATGAAACTTTAGGTCAGTCTACAAACCTCTACAGTACTCAAATTCCTGTTTAAGTTGCGTAATTGTTTCCAAATGACAATGGAGTCCATATTATGGTATTTGTTTTTAAAATTTTTCACCAACTTGTCCTTCAGTATAGTTGATTTATTTGGTGACTTCTTCTATTGGTTATGATGGAATGGTTGAAGAAATTTGAGGTGTTAGTACCTAAACCATTCTCCAATGTATTACAAGTTGTAGTGAAATTTATTGATAGATAAATATGTAAACCAATATTAAAAGTCAATGGGAAGTGGATTTATTCCTTCAATGACTAAGGGCAAGGTTTTATCGCATATGATTGGGACTAGAATACTTTTTCTCTATTCAGATTCTGTTTACATTTGTCTTTGATGTTGTTATTCTTTATGGAAGCTTAGAATCATCAATTTTCTTATTCTTTTACTACTTTTGTTATTCAGTTTTACTTAGAAGAAGCAAAAGGAACTGTCAACTATCAAGGTTACATCTTTCCCCGACGTCGTGGCGAGATTGTAAGTGATCTATTTCAATTTCACTAAGTTGGAAAGGAACACATATGATAAAAAATGGTTTGGCTGAAAATGATATTTATAGCCCTCAAATTAATGGTAGCATGATTTCTTAATATTTTTTAACTTAATTCCATACTTGCTGATTTGTTTAAAAGAGTAACTACAAAAATATTCATGAAATCTTATGTAGGCATTATGAAAAGATAATGAACAATATTTATTGACTAGCAAACAAGAAGTAAAATTAGTATGCTAGATAAACCACACTATTTGGAAAATGGTAGGCCATGTACAAACTTGGTGATTGCATGTGTAGTTTCATTCTAGGATCTTGCTTCACAAGTTTTTAGGATCAGAGTTGGTTATATGATATTGACATTTTGTTATGGCAAGTAATAAACTCAAAACATTTCTGGGCAGTTAACTAGTTGTACTAGATGGTGTTGTTTCTTGGACAAAATTTTTAGTTTGATAGTCCATTCAGACTTTGTTTTTGTTAAGGGCTCACAAATGGGATCTCTTCACGAGTCAGTCAGCGAGAAAGGCTTCTTGATTTTTCCTTGCTTTTCCTGGTCTTCAAGGAACCTATTTTGGAAGCTTTTAACGGTGACTTGTAAGAGATCACCAACTGCCCTCTATACGTTTCTTGACTAAAAATATTGATTACTTTAATTGAATAGTAACCTTCCCTTTAAATAGACAATGATCCCAAATACAAAAGGGCAAGAATCCGTTTTAAGGAATAATAATCCTTATTTCAGAAAACTACCTACCAAATAGTCATTTTTAAATAGGATATAATAATGTTACTTCTTAATTAATAGAAAACTTTAAAATAGAAATCTTACAGTTTTGTTAAGAAACAAGAATGTTGAAATCATTTGACTATAGCTCCCTGTATTGTTGCTGTTTACGGCTATATTTGTTTCCAATAAAAGCATTCATAACATTACTTTCTTCCTGGACTAAGAGCTTGTCCTCATGCTTGAATTTAGGATGACACTTTTTGAAAGTTTGTCAAAGTAGGGGTTCATCCAATGGTAAGCTGGCCATTCTACCAAAACTTTAACAATACCCTGATTAACTTTAGAACGAATAACAGATTGAGGTTGGGGAATAATTTTGCCATCCTTTAAAGGTGACAAGGATGGAATAGTAGTAGGAGGAACACCCTTAAACTCCTTAATTAATGAAATGGAGAACATCTTGAATTTTACTATGCTTTGGAAATTTTAGCTTATAGGCGACCTTACCAATCCACTGCAAAACCTTGAATGGGCCATAAAACTTAGGAGCTAGCTTGTGAACAACACTTATCCCAAAGATCGTTGTCAATAAGGTTGCAATTTCAACCAAACAAACTACCCAAGTTTAAACAACAATTCTCGATGATGCTAGTCATAGGCTTATTCCCTTCAAAGTTAAGAGTGCTATAAACAAATATATATTTCAACCAAATGAGCATCTCTCTCTTGCAAGGAACAATCAATCTCTTGCAAACGGGTAGAACCATGTTCATAGGACAACAAACAAGGAGGATCGCGACTATAAATAACTCAAAAGGGTGTCACGCCTAAAGAAGAATGATAGGCAATGTTATAACAATACTTAGCCTAAGGAAGCCAATCAACCCATTTTCTTGGTTGATCCCCAACAAAGCAACGGAGGTACGTCTTTGACTATCGGATTGAAAATGATAAGCAAATGAAGCTAAAGTGGTACCAATGAATAGAAACAATTGTTTCCGAAAGGTATTAGTAAAACTTGGGTTCCTATAATTGCCAATAGTTTCTAGTAACCAATTCAAATGAAATATTTGATTGAAGACATGGACAACAGAAGTAGCATTGTACGAAAAAGAAAGAGGGAAGAAACGAGTGTACATAAGCAATCCGTGACTACATAATGGACTGATTTTCATCCAAAATTGGGCAGTCCATCTATAAAATTCATGGAAATATCAGGCCCATATTTGTGTTGGAATCGGAACGGGCTGTAGGCAATTCTTAGATAAATTCCCTGATAGAGGCTTTCATTCCTTGCTAGTGGAAATCAACTTGGACATGGTAGAGTGTCCTCTAAATACCTTCATGTGTAAAGTTGTGAATATTAGAGATGATGGAGGGAATCAAAGAAGAATCAATCATATGATATAATCTACCTTTGTACATCACCAACCATTGTAAAGGCCCAATTTGAGTTTGTTGTTCTTTCTTGAATTTTCTGAACAAGTGGTTGTAACTTTGTTGGATCTGTCACCTTTTGCCTAATGTTATCCAATAAGGTGACTCGTGGAGTTGAAATGCCACAAAGGAGCATAGTGTTCTCATTGTGCCTAGACAATGCATCTGCTACTCAATTTAGAGATTTGACCTTATAATCAACCTGGAAATCAAAACCCAGTATCTTACTAACTCAGTATTGTTGGGGAGAAGTGACAAGTCACTATTCCAACAGGTATTTTAGGCTATAGTAATCAACTTTGATAACAAATGATCTTCCCCACAAGTATGGTCTCAAGTCTTGCACTACTTTAGCTAACTTGGCCAATTCTCGTTCATAAATGGAAATTTTAATGTCATTCCATGTTGTTGTAAAAAGGGTGCCAATCCTCATTTTGGATGCATCACATTCAACTGTAACTCAAGTTCAAAGTTCGGATATTGCATGAATGGAGTGGTGGAGAGGGCATTCTTTAAGTTTTAAAAAGTCATTTCAGTTGTACCATCCCAATGAAAAGCATTCTTCCTCGATAGGTTGGTTAATGGACCAGATATCACGACATTATTCTATACAAATTTGCAGCAAACCTTTTCAAACTGAGGAAATCGCACAGAGCCTTGGCTGATTTGAGCGTTGTCCATGCCTTGATTGCTTGAATTTTTGAATTGTCCATTGGTACTCACTTACTGTTGGTTACATGGCCCAAGTATATGATTTGATTGTCTCCAAGAAAGCACTTGGAATGGTTGAAGAAGAGCTTGATTTAGCGTAGTAGTTGAAAGATAGTCCTCAGATGATTCACATGTTCTACCCAAGTTTTATTGTAGACCTAAGTGTCATCAAAGAATATTAAAAGGAATATGCAAAGATGGGATAGAAATGCCTCATTCATTAGAGACTAAAATGTAGAAGGTGTGTTTGTGAGACTAAATGGCATTACTAAAAACACAAAGTGACCAGGATGAGTTCGAAAGGTAGTCGTCTCAACGCCTTTGAAAGCCATTTGAACCTAAAAGTATCCCGACCTCAAATCTAATTTTGTGAAATACTGGACACCATGAATTACACCCAACATCTTGTCCACAAATGGGATAGGAAATTTATCCTTGATTGTCAGATTATTAAGCACCGTGTAGTCGATACAAAATCTCCAAGGTCCATCATGCTTTGCCACCAATAAAACTAGGGAAGAAAAGGGGGAACGACTAGACCTGATGATCCTTTTTTCCAACTTTTAGCACATTGCCTTTTGATCTCATCTTTTTGCATGTGTGGGTGTCGATATAGCCTTATTATTATTGGTTCAGATCTCATCATCAAAGTGATTTTGTAGTCACAAGCTTAGGAGGGAGGAAGTGTACTCTTTTGTCGTTGGCTACGATTACTTTTACTCCCAACCCGATTGCCATTGGCAGCTCCAATTTGAGGGTAGCTTGTCGCTCATTAAATTATGCATGCTTCTTGTGTCAAAAAGGGTTTGTATTGGTTTCCTAGCTACCATCACTTGCAATTGCATAATTTGAGAGTTCTTTATTCCTGTAATTGTATGGAGAAATCTTGGGTTCCAATGAAGTGGATTCATATTGTCATCGTCTAGTTCGTCCACCAAAAGGCAAAAAAGTCTCGTGCACTAATGCTCTGCTAAGTAAATTCATCACAATTAAAACATTATCCCTTCGCCATTCGTTCTTACATCTTAAACCTTGGACAAGCATCGTATAGTGGATGCAACAACACTGCACCCCTCATTGGATGTCGGTTTTGAATTGTTTCCATCTATGTTTTCTATTCTCGGTTGGTTACTAAATATGGAGTAGTTGTGAATGCTTTTAGAGCTGCCCATATTGTTTGAGGTTGCCCTATATTGATACTTCCGTGATTGACTTGTATTTTTCTTTCGAAGGCTTGAGCCAAATTCATAGCAGTTTCCAAATTAGGGGGATTTTGCATCTCCCCATCCACACCCAAAATTTCCACTAAGCCGTGATGAACTTGTGATAGGCCTCTAGTTAAGATGGTTTATTCAAGAAGGAAGAAAAAGGGCTCGGCCAATCCAGATGGGAGCAACAAGGTTGGAAATTAGACGAAAAGGCCCTTTTTGGTATACTATGAAAGGTTGATGTCCGATGTTTAATATTTATCTATGTTTGTTATTTGCCTATTTTGTCAATTAGTGGAATTCTAAATGATTGAGGTGGCAAGGTTGTTAGGATGTCAGGGGTATATTATGTGGGTAGAGGGTAGAGGGTAGAGGGTAGAGGGTGAGGTATGCGTGATATATTGAGAAAAGTGTGAGTGTGAGGGGAGTGGCACCTCTCAAATGCTGCTTGTGGTTGTCTTCTTTGGGGTATATTATGTGGGTAGAGGCTAAGGTATGCGTGATATAATGAGAAAAGTGTGAGTGTGAGGAGAGTTGCACCTCTCAAATGCTGCTTGTGGTTGTCTTCTTTATCTTATTTCCATTTAAATGAAAGATGTGCTGTAGCTATCCATCTTTATTTCTTTCCCATTGCTATTTATTTCCTTAAATCATATCTTTTTCTATTCTTAATTTGTTGATTATTGGGGGAGCCTACCAATATGTTAATGTGTTGACTTGCCTGTATTGAAGTTGCTCTTGCAAGGAGGGTTTGAAATTAGCATTGATAATCTTCCACAATTTCAGTAGTTTAAGGTTGATTAGTTCTCTCGATAGGTTGCTTGTTAGTGGGAGCCCAAACTGTTGGGCCCAAGTTCCTCCTGTTCCAATCGATAATGCTAAAGTTGTGCCTCTTTTGTCATACTCAATGCGATTACTCTGACCTTGTTTCTTTCCTCGGTCCGTTGGCTAATGAAAAATCTTTCACATCTGAATATCCATCCCAAAGGATCCCCAATTCCATTGTAGGAAGGTAATTTCAGCCTGTTGTATTTGTGGATGGTCTTAGCTCCCAGTGCAACAACTTGATGCTCAGTTGGTTGGTGGTTGCCTATGGTTGTAACTCCTGATGTCTTTTCCTTGTTGGAAAAGTGTAGCTTCATCAAGCACTTCAATTCCCAAATGTCATCCTTGATCTTGCATGATTCTTTGTTGTTTTCCATGAGCTTGTGTTCTAGATCATTTAGTTGTCAACTACTTTTAAGTCACTCATGATGTCTGGCTCTGACACCAAATTGTTAAGGATCCATAAATAGGATTTCATCATTGATCAGTTAGAGAGAAAGTCTTCTTGATTTTCTTTTCTTTTCCCGTTCTTCGAGAAACCTGTTTTGAAAGCTTTTAATAGTGTCTCCCTTGTATGTCTCTTGACTGAAAATATTAATGATTTTTATTAAATATGATCCTCCCTTTTAAATAGACAAGGATTCCAACTACGAAAGAGTAGAAACAATTATTTAGAAATAAGAATCCTTATTTAGGAAATTTACCAAGCAAACAAGCATTTTTAAATAGAAAATTATTTAGAAATAAGAATCCTTATTTAGGAAAATTACCAAGCAGACAAGCATTTTTAAATAGAAATAATAATGTTACTTCCCAATTAATAGGAAAACATTAAAATAGAAATCCTAAAGTTTAGAAACAAGGATGTAGAAAATCGTTTTTCTATGGCTCCCCATACTACTATTTGCGGCTATATTGCTTTCTAATAAAAACATGCTTAACAGTTTTACTTTCTTATTTATGATTACAGAATATTGAATAACTCTTGAATCCACACCTTCTCACTCTTTTCAAATTGAACTATTTAATTCTAGTTCTAGTAGAAATATGAAGTCGTTGACTTAGGCATGTAGTGAAAATGTACGAGTATGTATGCTTTTCTAACTCCCACAAATTGCTTATACTTTTGATGTCCACATGCAGTTTTTGACAAGTGAATCATATCTTGAGGGAATGGAAAGGATACTTGCATTTTTGGTATGAGTTAATCAAGCCGGTCATGGCATTATGATGCCGGAATAGCTCAAAAAGTATTATGGAGTAAAACAGCAATATTGGCTGAAACCTCTCACTCTAATCCCTTCTGATGAAAAATTAATTGCCAATGAACCAAAAGTTTGTGCCTATTCATGATACTGACACTGCAGTTATTTTCTCCAAAACCACCCGCATGTTGCTTCTGTTTAATGAATAAATCTGTTCAATTTGAAACAAGTAAGTTCATCGTTATCTGATTTGAAAACAAATAGTTGATTAGGTACACAATACTACTGTTCTATTCAGATGTTATATGAACCAATCAGCAAGATGAGTGTTTGTTTGGCATGTAATCGCTGTACACCTTCTTTACGCCCTGCGTTTCTGTGTTAATTTGTTTTACAGCCTGATTCCGAAACCCAATTGCTGACAATTCAGTTAGAGTGGAATGGGGTTCTCAAATCCGTTTCTAGCACTTTAATTGGTGTGAGTCCAGAGTTTGAACTTGCCCTCTATACTCTTTGCTTCTTTGTGGGCGGAGAAGATAATTACGTGGAGCTGGGTCCATATTCTGTTAACATTAAGTGCTACCGCCTCAGAGATAAAATTGGATCTGCATTTCCTGTTGCAGGCTAAATTTTAGATTTCTCTGATTAGTGGTGAAGAAGGCCGTGTGAATGTTTGGTTTGGCGTGGTACACATGAACCTATTTATATATTGCTTTAGACTCTTATGAAAACTTTATCATTTGAACCTATTTATGTATTGCTTTAGACTCTTATGAAAACTTTCTCATTTGAACCTATTTATGTATTGCCTTAAGACTCTTATGAAAACTTTCTCATTTGTAAGTTTTCAGTAGGGATACTCTCAGGCATTGTATTTGTATGATGTGGCACTTATACTAAATTAACTTTTCCATGCAGGTGATCTTAGTAGTATATACTTAGTAAAGGAGTGCTGACCATGAGATTTTATAATAATACTTGTGGAATCTACATTTGAAATGGTTGTGTCAAAAAGACAAGATGTTTCAAGCTTACAGAGGAAGATTATCTTCTTCACGGTAATAAAAGGCAGTCTCTGAAGAAAAATTAAATGAAAAATCAATTTTTTTTTTCATTTTTCAGGCTGTTTATTGTTTTCTATCATGTTTGAAGCTTGGTAACGTAGAGATGATCTAAAATAGACGTTTGAGAAAAGACAGGTTATAGAAGGTCGTAGTTGGGATTTGTGCATACTAAACTATGAGGCACCAAAACAAAATCCTATTGCCACTCCAAAATATCCTGTATTTATGCTCCGTTCTAGCCTTAACTCATTATTGAAGATTATGATTTTGGCTCTAATTTAAAGGAATTAGAGGAGTTCTTGAATTATACAAGCATATCCACAAGGAGTTATGTTATGTCCACTAGGGGTAGGGGTAGGGGTTATGTATAATTGTCTCAAAGTATATCCCTTTTGACATTTCTAGTTTGATTTCCATGATAGTATGATTAACCGACCCAGACCCAAATTTTGGATATCCTGGAGCTTCATAGGGCATGCTCGAAAGGTAATTGAATATAAAATTGAACGTAGATACAAGAAAGCATCTTCCCTTCCCCGGCTTAGATTCTGGACCGCCCTCGAAAATAAAATTTAATTTTTATACTTTGAAACAAAAAGAAAGTGAAAATTTGTATTTTATCGAACATTATGCTAAATAAAATTAGGAAACTAGTTCTTGCATTCATTTTTTGTGACATTAAATCAAGGTATTTGGTAGTTGTGGAAGGCTCGGAATTTAGTGATCTTTCAAAAAGAGTTTCTTTCCTTAGCAAATTTGAATAGTTGTGTTTTCAAAGTTGCAATGGATGTGTCTCTGACTTCTGTTTCAACACCGAAGCTCCAAGGTGTGCGGCGTTGGATTGGTTGGACTGCGCCACCATCGGGGTGGGTGAAGCTGAATTGTGACGGCAGCTCTATTGTTAATCCTGGTCGGACTAGTGGTGGAGGCTTGTTGCGCTATTCATTTGGTTGTTGGTTCGGGGGATACTCGTTTCGCATTGGTGTTTCCACTATTCTAGTGGGGGAGTTATGATTCATTCGAGCTGGTTTGATTTTTGCATGGGATCACGATTTTCAGCAAGTCATTGTAGAATCTGATAGCATGGAGGCGGTGCGGATGGTGATTGGTGGTGTTCTCTTGTCACATCCCTTATCTGTTTTAGTTGTGGATATTCAAGCTTTGCTTGCTAGGCCTTGGAGTTGCTCTATTAGGCATGTGCTTCGTGAAGGTAATTTTGTAGCAGATTGTTTGGCTAAATTGGGTCATGACATTGCTTCTAATTTTCAAGTTTGGGCTGAGATTCTTGACAATCTCTCTCTTTTTTTTATGAGGTAGTTTTAGCTGCCTTTGTTGTAACTAAAAAAAAAAGAGTATGAAATGTTGGATGGATAAGATTGGTTTTCCTCACAAAAAGGCTAGTGGGAAGAAGCTAAGCTCAATCCACCTCTCACGCCACTAGAAGACCAACCTGTCGGTGTCAAGAGGACAAAAGATTCCCTATTAGCTTTGCAATCAACTTACGACCCACTAGCCTAAATTTACATCTTTCAAACTTTTAATGCTAGCAATGCCTCCCTTCACATCCACCCCTTGAATTAGAATAGAATCCTTGTCAAAAATGCTAAAAGGAAATCAAATTAGCTAACGCAGCAGGAAATGGAAAGTTACCGGATCTATTTTATATAGTCACCTACAATGTAGTTGGCATAGCAGAAACAAAATAATCAGGGGAGAAAACAATGAAACTGAAAACATAGTCATTGAAATAGTTTTTTGATAATTGTTTATTTATGCACATATCTTCCTTATTGCTTTTAACCAATAAAGAGTCCAACATATGTCCCAGAGAGAACTTTTAAGAAATAACAAAGTTTTCTACTTAAGGTGAGAATGACCAAAAAAAATTTGTTGAATAAGTTTGTCTTTTTTTTACTCCGTCAAATGAGAATAAATACAGAGAAAATATATTTACTTTTTCTAAAAACTAAGATTAGAAGTTGAGGTCCTCGACACTTAAAACCACGAGTAAACTTTTCGTCTCAATTTAAGCAAAGACCCTGTGTTCACCTTTTCTACATTTCATCCTAAGTTAATTATTTTATTAAGGTTGAATTCTTGACTGGTGTTGAGGAAAGAGAGTTAATTGTTGCTCAAGTGATTGGCTGGGTGAATTTCAGTTATCGGCTCACTTGATCATCCCTCATCCTTGCAAGGCTAACTGCTTCCTTCAAAGATTTCGGCTTGAAAATTTCAATGTCATTCGTGATTTCTGCCGTAAGTTTGCCCATAAATGTCTTGAATAACACCTTTTGTGTCTAACCATGTACATCAAATTCCTTCTGGTAATCCCGTAAGGATTCAACTTGCCTTATTTTGGATAAGGCCTCATCATCCACACAATCTATAGACCAATCCAAGCCTTCCCAAATCATCTCCTTGCCTTCTTACTTGTAAGCTTAATGATGCCATTGCCCCCATTGATTAGCTTCACGCTCCAAGCAGAAGGAAGCCAAAATAAACCTTTTACACCTCTTGGCTATTTTGATTTTCAAATAATTGGTGAACCTTTGTGAACCATTCGGCAGTGGTATCACCAAAATATCTGGGAAATTTGAGTTTTGTAAGCTTGGAAGAGAACTAAGGACACCCACCATCTGGAGTATTTCTTGTTTCGTCTCTCAAGTCGCAAAATCGAACATTGGAAGAGTTCCAAAGGTGTTTATTGGTGTTTTTGTATGATGTCTTTTTCTTTGAAAGTCGGACTTCAAACATCTTGCTAATGAAACCCTCCAAACTGTGCAACTGATCAATTATACCGAGTTCTAAGTGAGAAAAAAAATATCTTGCAAAGCCACCGAGTCCTACCTCAATACTCTCGATTCGTTCTTTATTAGTTGCTATAGGGTTTTGCACTGGAATTTTGTCAAGCTCTAATACCAATGATAGGTCAAATTAAAACTTTTAAGAAAAAAAAAAGAGTTTTTTTTTACTTAAGGTAAGGAAGACCACAAAAACTTTATTGAATATGCTTGCCTTTTTTTACTCCAAAGGAAACACAACTACTTTTCCTAAAAAGTAAGATCTATAATGGGAATACCCAATCGCTACCAACAACAATAATGAATTTAAATAAATACTGCTAGACCTAATCTTCAGCAAGCATTCAAAATATGACTTTATAAAACCTTATCACCTCAAGATAACAAACCCTATCAACTCAAGACCAATCCAAATATTTTGGATTATTTTGTGGATTAAGGACCTTCTAAGCATATCACCTTATCCATAAGGTTCATGAATCGATACTACATATCCTGAGAATTTTTTCAAGTTGAATCGCTACCTTCCAACACTAAAAGTTAAGGTCCTTGACACTTATGACCAGGAGAAAATTTTTAGTTCTAATTGAAGCAAAGACCCTATGTTCACCTTTTCTGCATTTCATCGCAAGTTAATTATTTCATTAGGGTTAAATTCTTGGCTGTTGTTGAGGAAAGAGAGTAAATTGTTGCTAAAGTGATTGGACTAGTGAATTTCAACTGTCGGCTCACTTAATCATCCCTCATCCTTGCAAGGCCAATTACTTCCTTCAAAGATATTGGTCTCAAAATTTGAATGTCATTCATGATTTCTACCTTAAGTTTGCCCATAAATGTCCTGACTAACGCCTTTTGTGTCTATCCATGTACATGGTTTCTCTTGAATTCCTTCTGGTAATCCCGTAAGGATTAGGCTTGCCTTATTTTGGATAAGGCCTCATCGAAGTCCACACAATCTGTAGGACCAAACCAAGCCTATAATTCCTCGACGAAGAGTTCCCAAATTACTTCCTTGCCTTCTTCTTTGTAAGCTTAATGATGCCATTGCCCGCATTGATTAGCTTCACCCTTCAAGCAAAAGGAATCTAAATAAACTTCTGGCAACTCTTGGCTATTTTGATATTCAAATAATTGGTGCACCTTTGTGAACCATTTGGTGGTGGTATCACCAAAATATCTGGGAAATTTGAGTTTTGTAAACTTGGAAGAGAATTAAGGACACCCACCAACTGGAGTATTCCTAGTTTCATCTCTCAAGTCTCGAAATTGAACAGTGGAAGAGTTCCAACGGTGTTTGTTGGTGTTTTTGTATGGCTTCTTCTCCTTTGAAAGTAGGACTTCAGACATCTTGCTAATGAAGCCCTCCGAACTGTGCAGCTAATCAACTATACCGAGTTCTAAGCAAGAAAAAATATCTTGCAAAGCCACCGAGTTCTACCTCAATAGTCTCGATCCGTCCTTTATTAGTTGCTACAGTGTTTTGCCTTGGACCTAGTCTTTTGCAAGCATTCAAAATATGACTTTATGAAACCTTATCACCACATGATAACAAACCCTATCACTCAAGACCAATCCAAATATTTTGGATTATTTTATGGAATAAGGACCTTCTAAGTATATCACCTTTTCCACAAGGTCCATTAATTGATCCTATATATCTTGAGAATTTTTCTAAGTTGCATCGCTGCCTTCCAACATTAGAAGTTGAGGTCCTCCACACTTATATGAGTAAACTTTTAGTCCCAATCGAAGAAAAGACCCTGTGTTAACCTTTTCTGCATTTCATTGTGAGTTAATTATTTCATTAGGGTTGAATTCTTGACTGGTGTTGAGAAAGAGAGTTACTTGTTGCTCGAGTGATTGGCTGGGTGAATTTTGACTATTGGCTCTCTTGATCATCCCTCATCCTTGCAAGGCTAATTGCTTCATTCAATGATTTCGGTTTAAAAATCAGAATACCATCTGAAATTTCTGCCTTGAGTTTGACCATGAATGTCCTAACTATTGCCTTTTGTGCCCAACCATGTACATGGTTACCTAGTCACTCTAATTCCTTCTGGTAATCTCATAAGGATTTGACTTATCTTATTTTGGATAAGTCCTCATCAAAGTCCACACAATTTGTAGGACCAAGCTGAGCCCATAATTCCTTGATGTAGAGTTCCCAATATCACCTATTTGCCTTCTGCCTTGTAAGCTTAATGAAGCCATTACCACCAATAATTAGCTTCACCCTCTAAACAGAAGGAAGCCAAATAAACATTTTGCACCTCCTGGGTATTTTGATATTCAAATAATTGGTGCACCTTTGTGAACCATTCGGTGGGGTTATTACCAAAATATCTGGGAAATTTAAGTTTGGTAAGCTTTAAAGAGAACTAAGGATGCCCACCATCTAGAATATTCCTAGCGTCATCTCCTGAGTTGCGAAATTGACCATTTGAAGAGTTTCTGCAGTGTTCGTTTTCTTGCTTTGAAAGTGGGACTTCAGGCATCTTGCTAATGGCACCTTTCAAATTGTGCAATCGATCAACCATGCCTAGTTCTAAGTGGGCAAAACTATCTCACAAAGCACCAAGTCCTACCTCAAGAGTCTCAATATGTTTCTTCATTAGTTGCCATAGTGATCTACCCTGAAATTTTGTCAAGCTTTAATACCAATGATAAATCCCAATCAAAACTTTTAAGAAACAAAAATTTTTCTATTTAAGGTGAGAAAGACCACAAAAATTTTGTTGAATAAGCTTGCCATTTTTTTAGTCCATCGAATGATAATAAATATAGAGGAAACACAACAACTTTTCCTAAAAAACTAAGATTTTAAAAGATAATGAGAATACCCAATCGCTATTAACAATAATATTATTGAATTTAAATAAGTACTCCTAGACCTAATCTTCAACAAGCATTTCATCGTATGAATTTATCATCTTAAGATAACAAACCTTATTAACTCAAGATAACAACCTTATTAACTCAATACCAACCCAAATATTTTGGATTATTTTGTGGCATCTTTAAGGAGACACTCTTGAAGACAATATGCAGCATAACTAGGACTCATATATTTTCTTACAAAGGCAAGCATAAATTTGTCCCTCACACTAAGCTTACTTAGAGAATATACTGGTTTATCCACTCTTTTAGTCTGGTAAATTGTACAATGATCATAATAGTAGTTGTGCTGTAATAATTTATCTCAACTACTATATTTTTTTATTGCCTTTTAAGGATTTAATATATTATTCATTTCTAGAAAAATTAGATTGTGTTTCATTTTCAGAAAAATTAGACTGTGTTGTAGAATAAAAAGTAAAGGAAAAGAAACAAACTTCCCTTAGATTGCTTCCCAAGTAGCGTCTTTGTTTATAATTGCTGGCTAGACTCCATGCTTTCCTCCTCATGTAACAAAATTATGGTCTTCAGGTGTCTCCACTTTTTACTTTTCCACTTGAACTTCTTCAGGATAGCACTTAAGTTGATGACCACTCAAATTCAGTTTCTTCCATATCTTTAAACACTTAATCTCTACTGAGTCCCTATAGTCTTGAAAGATCTCCACTATGTCTTCACCCTCTTCCTCATTCACTTTATTCAACATGCTAGGTAAAGGTAAAGGGTTAGCCTTAACAACAATTAGGGACGTAGTATTTACCTTTAAGCTAAATGATATATCCTTTTCTCCTTCGAGCTCCTTCTCAATTTCCTAGTCATTGGCAATCCTTTTAGTAGTCCTCTCAAGATTCCCAAGCTCCTCTCCACTCCTTAAGGTTATAGCACTAACATTCTTTAGATTCACCTCAGACTGAGATGATTACTTCTCTCGAAGTTAATAACTATCGTCCTCTAACCTATATGGCTTACCAAGTTTTGGATTTTATACCTTATATCTTATTGAAATTGTTTCATATCCTGCTGAAATTGCAAAGTATTAGTAACAAGAGACTTAACTAAGTCTTCAAGAGTTGTGTCTGAGTTGGAATAAGAGGCTTCTAGTCTATACGAGAAGAAGATAGGTTATGAATGACGTAAAGAAAAAGAAACATGTCCATTACATTTAACCTAGCATTTAAAGAAGACAAAGACAAAGGTGGATGGTTGCATTTGAAATAATGACAAGAGAGTACATTTGGAGGGCTTGAAAACTTTTCACGGTCATGAGAAGCTGCTTACTGTCTCACACTTGTGAGAGATAACTCATGAAAGTAAACAATGACAGCTCACCATTTTACCCAAAGTTTTAATATAAAACCTAATGAGTTGATGGTAGAATGTTTTTATGAACGAATAGGTGTGTTTCGACCGAGAGAAAAGAGCATAAGATATTTTCACCTGGGCAGAATCATGAGGGACCTTCGGGAACTTCAGGAGAGCACGAAGAGGGAGGTAAGCTCTTCATCATAAGAATATGTATAGAAGGGTAGCTTCTCGATACCTGTTCAGAGGCGATGTCGACGATAACAACCTGGTTAAGCATTTCTTTCTTGTATTTGTTATTTCTCCCTCTTTAGAAACTGATTATGTTATCCAATGTGTATGAATTTGGGTATTGTGAAAAGATAATTGTGATGAGTTCATGGATCATTTTATTACAAACCCATTGTTAGAATATTCAATGTAATCCGTAGTTATTATGTTCATTTGTAGCGATTAATGATTTGTAATTATTATGGATAACATAACCTAAATTAAATGACACATCGCATGTGGTTGTTTCCTTGATTAATAAATTTTCCTAATTCATAATATGGTAGCCCTATTGAATCTAGAGATTGTATCCTAGGTTATTTGGTGGCTAGGTTTAATTAATGATTATATCTTAATTAAACATAACCTAAGGGAAAACTCAAGTTAATAGATTAACCTAGTAATAGTTTCTAGGAGACGTTTGAGAAAAACAAATCATCAAAATATGTTTAATTAGGGTGTAGGCCGATATAGAAATAAAGAACCGAATTCCTAACGAATTCACCACATTCATCACTTTACATGTTTTCTTTAATTTGTTTTTTTTAGTTTAGTTTAGTTTAGTTTCATTTTATTTTTTTATTTTAAACCAACCAAATTCTCCCAAAACTTAAACCCTGATTAATTTTTTTTTCCAAAAGGTAACTGAACACTCTCTGAGGGATTAACCTAGACTCATTATTATAGTAGTAGGTTTAGCTTTTAATTTGACTAGTATTACGATGCGCTATCAATCATGGAATTGTCAATATCTCCATACCATAAATATCTCTTGTAAAGTCTTTTTAGCTTTTTGATTAGTCTCTTAAGAAATATTATGTGAGACGCTCAATAGGTGTGAATATTAGCAAGCACATGCTTTTTCAGTTGAATGTAACCTAAAAATGAGAGAATTTGTTTTACTATATTACTACTTTCTTTTTTGTACTTTATATAATTCCAAAGCAATCTTTGGATGTAGGTTTTTTCGGGGAACATAGGCAAACCTAAATAAGTGAAAGGTAATTCCTATATTTGCATTCTTGATACTTGTCAAAGTATGGAGTACCATGCACACAAACTAAGATCATCAATCTACTTTTCTCAAAATTGATTTTTAAAGTAGACATATTTAAGAATAGATCTATTGAATCTATAATTGTTTTTAAAGAATGAGGTCACTTTCCAAAAAAAAAAGTAGGTCATCAGCATAGGCTAAGAAAAAATAAGTTTGAAATGGTTACTAAAATCCCTTGAGTTGGAGATGTTTTATTAGGTTATACTGATGATAATCTCTATCGCAATGATGAAAAAGTAAGGAGACAGTGGATCTCCTTGCCTAATCTATCTAGCTCCTTTGAAGATTGGAGTTGGTTCTCCGTTAACCAAAGATGACATGATTAAATTATACATTACAATTATGTACGGATAGGTTAAGTCAAACTATCTTAATATTTGGGTAGTCCTCACGTATTGTTAGGCATCAATATTGATTTGTGATTATAATTGAAGAATTAAAGATAAATTAAAAAACTAAGTTATCTAATTCTAATTATAAATTAATATTATAATTTATAATAATTATCTATTTTTTTAGAATCTAATGAATCATACATAAAGAATAGTTAAAAAGAGAAAATTCAATTTAAATTAACTTTGAAACTTCAAGAATGAAAGATGAGACATTTTATTTCATTAAAATTAGAATTAGAATTAGACTATAATTATAATTGAGAAGTTTAATTTTAATTAGAAATTCTACTACTAAAAGGTTAAATATATGGACAACTTGTGATTGATATAGCTTCAGAAAATTTTTATAAGAATTTAATCATGTATAACTTGGTCTCTTATTTATAATCCATGTTTTTTTTAATGTTATTCAATTAAAAAGATTAATAGAAAAGCTAGAAAAACTATGTTTCCAACTCTCTACAAGATTCGATCTTGATTAATATGCTAACGTTAAAATGTTGAGATGTAACATACACGAGAATCCATGCTCAGAAATAAGATCTGATCTTGTAATATAACTGTTAAGTGGCGACGTCAGATTATAGTTAGTACCAATTATACGAATATAGCAATGAAGACTGATGTCACAATACAAGTATGAAATTCCCATGATTTTGCATCATCACACACTACCTTCTGATTTTTTGCAAAATAATACTCTCGCACGCACAGACGTGGGCACAGATATGCTATTTTGCTCTCTAGCTAATATGAATTCGACATCACAGCTACCAAGAGATGAGGAACACATGGAGCACCCCAAATCTCCTGTCCAAGTTACCCTGTCCTTATTCTGTCCAGTGAGGTGGATGCCGTCCATTTATGTGGACCCCAGTGGACCCCACATAAATGAACGACATCCACCCCACTGGACAGAGTAGGGACAGGGTAACTTGGACAGGGGATTTGATCCCCACATGGAGTGGCCACCTTTCAGAGTTTGTCTCTCAAAGCCCCCATTCCTTGTTCTAAATTTTAGTTATGATAGTTGTTCCACTCTTCTAATTCACCACTGTCGACTGGGGTCTGTAAATATTCAGCCAGCTTATGCTCGCAGGACACATGCTCAGCTTCTGCTTTTGAACGTTTTGAGACGGTGTCATTAAATTCAATTGTTTTGTAGCATCTGATCAATTTGACCATTCTGGTTGTAGAGTGCGACAATCTTTTTAGCATAACAAGGTGTATGCTTCTCAGCTCTGCGTGCATTATAAATTATAGATATTACAGGAATCAAATGCAAGAAAAATTAAATTCATTGTGCATTTTGAAGTACCTTTCTTTTCCCCAAGCTCGGACTGTGTACAAGTAGTTCCTTATTGTATGGTAATCTAGTGAATAACGAGCAAATTCCAGACCCTTGGGGCCAACCTAATTCCAAAGATCTATGTTAGAATGACAATGAAAATACATTTACTTTAACTCAAAAATCACCATATATAGTAGTGGTTACCAAGCCCAACAAAAAAGCTATGACATTTCCCACAAACTTCGGTGCAGGTTGAGATGGACCCCTCCCTGAGGAAAAGTATTAGGATTCTAACTCATTGCCAATATTGTAGTAAGTGTTGCCCCTCGTAGTAACTTAAAAGGAAAATCTTGGACATGATACTCAAGATTAACTATAATTAAGCAGTCATATTAGATGTAAGAGAATTTCAGGAGAAATTAAAGTGTCATTTGAGATCACTGGTCCAACATCACTGCATTAGGAACTGAGTTGCAATATCCTAATATTGCATCACATCCTATTGAGTCCAACCGCAAGGCTTAACACCCAAGAGATCATAAGTTGATCAGCAATAAGCATTATACATACCAAACTTTGCATCATCATCCGCCTTAACAGTCTCCACGACAAAAGGTCGTCGATTTCCCTGAAATATACGATTACATCACATTCAAAGTTTCAATTTCAAAATTAATTAAGAAACCTAAAGGACAGGCCATGGTGTTTTACACTACTGGATGTTGGAGTAATCTCCATGAGACTTTTTACTAAATCAAGCATTTCCCTGCCTCTTTCATTTCTGCAATTGAAAATATGTAAAGGTCGAAGGAGAATATTGAGAAGTCTGTTGAGAATTGGAATTATAAGAAAGAGAACTTCACATAGAAATGCAAATCTCAAATTGCCAGCATAACATTATCTATATCACCTGACTGTAATATATTGTGGATGGTGAGTCATGCTTACTCCAGGATATTTAGGCACACCCATGTATCCAACAACCAGATCCTGGACTCAAAATGATTGACCATAGTAGTGAGAAAGAACTACAGAAAGTTGAACCATAATAACAATTTTGGTACAGCTCATGTTATGTTACATTAATTCTCAAGTAATACCAAAGACTAGCTATGATATATGTAAGCAGCTTCACCATAATTCAACTTTTTTATTGGTTATACAATGACTTGAAGAGGTTTAATTGAAACATGAAGGAATAGTAAGCGCATAAACTGGTAGATAACAAAGTAAGAATAAACTAAAAATACAAAGATCAAATGAGACTCACCGCTAATCCATTAGTGTAGTCAAAGCAGCTGGAAAAAAAAAAGAGTAACCAGAACATAAATAATTCTGTACTAATAATCAAAGTTGTAGTTGTTAAGAAATGAGATATTTTGTTGTATGAAAGTGTTACAGTCTAATTATCCCACATTAATAATAAAAGGAGCTGATGTGGGGTTTATAGGCTTATGGGCTCTCCTACCCTTTAAGCTAACTTTTGAGATTGGGCTCTCTCATAAGACCTATAACAATTGGTATCAGAGCCAACACCACTACTCCTAGTCTTAGGGCCACGGATGGTGACATCGGCATTGTAGTGTTCAGCCGGCTAGAACAGGTCTAGCGCACAGCCAGACCGCCGTAATATTCCACCATGCTAAGAAGCGTGGTGGAAGCGTGGTGGAATATTACGGACTAGTTGTCCCACATTGATAATAAAAGGGTATGATGTGGGATTTATAGGCTTATGGGCTCTCTTACCCTTTAAGCTAGCTTTTGGAGTTGGGCTCTCCCATAAGACCTATAACATAAAGTCTAGTCAAAGTAACTCCAGAAATAAATTTTGTAACCTAAGAATACTAAAAGTTATGGGTTTCAGTTTTAATTTTGAGTTTAATGTCTTTTAATTATGACCTTCCTCCAGTTATTACACAAACAAAGTGGTCAGATTTCAATACACAGAAATCTCCTCTTTTATTGTTTTGAACTACTACTCGCCATTCCAAACTAAACACAACTTCAGATTTCCAACAGTAGTTGATAGGTGATCTAGATGATATATATCATAACAAATGCCTCAACTCTCAAACATAATTGGAACCAAGAACCATTCATCATAAGACTTGGGAAAGGAACAAAGTTATTGCAACCATAACAACAAATCATTCAACCTAAAAGTACACCATTTTACCAAAACAGACTGAAAATAGGCGTTGTACTATATTACACTCTCCCATCCTATTACTTTGACCGTGAAATCTCACAACAAAAGAGAATACAATGTTAATCAACCATTAAATCCAAAAACTTAAGTTGTTCCATGGGCCAAGGATTTGGATCATAAATTTATATCCATGTTAAAATCTTTAGAGCACTCTGTGTTATTAATAATTGTTGGACCAATGGTGGTTGACAAGTTAAATTCCTTATTGTTTTGATAATAACATGATATATAGAATTGGTCAAGAA
>JAOQMR010000212.1:19883080-19902682 GCA_027563865.1 Erythroxylum pelleterianum | reverse complement strand
CGACTTGTCGGTACTGAATGCGTGTAAGTCGACTTATCCATTGTACAAGTCGACTTGTACACGACTTACACTTACAAATTTTTCATACAAAGCGGCAATGTCGTTAAAATCACCACAACATAACCAAGGAAGCTGACTCCTAGCGGCCAAAGCCCGCAAAAGGTTCCAAGAGGCCCGTCTCCTAGTTCTTTCCGGGAAGCCATAAAAGCCAGTTAGGCGCCACTGTGTATCATCCGAGCCAATCTAACAGTCAATGAAGTTGGAAGAGTAACCGGAGACATCAAGCTGAATATCTGTCAACCATAAAATAGAGAGACCCCCACCGATTCCAATACTGTCTACAGAGAAGCAATTTACAAAACTAAGCTGACTGCGTAACACTTCCATGCGACGACCATGAACTTTAGTTTCCATCAAAAATAAAATTGCGGGGTGATAGCTTCGGACAAGCTCCTGAAGAGCCCGAACCGCAGAGGGATTCCCCGCTCCTCTGCAGTTCCAACTGAGGATTTTCATGATGGTCGGTCGACCCGCTGAACAGGTTCGACCTTTGATCTAAAAGTGGCATCTATTACCGAATCTGTGGAGTTAGAAACGGGAACAGAGATGGACTTGACTCGAGCTCGTTTTTTCCCCTCATCATGTTTGTCAAGAGGATCATCTTCATTAGGCCCATTTGAAAAGAACGGAACCCCACCCGTCTGGTCCATATCCATACTGGTCGGTGGTAGACCCATCCGATCCCCATCCTGGTGTGCCCCTAAGAATGAAGTGAGAAAAGTTTGGGAGGGCAGCGGAGTGTTCAAGCTGGTGACAATAGTGGAAGGGCCGGATTGCAAGCTGGTACCAACCAAGTCATATAGCAGCCAAGAGCTAGAGGGACGAGCAGTACGGCGAGGGACAGCCCGAAGATTTTCACTTCATAGAGGTTTCAGGTCTTCCTTTTTGTGATGGAGCAAAAGATCACAAAAGGAATCAGTGTGGCCTAGCTTACCACAGAAATAACAATAAACTTGAATTCGTTAATATCGAAATGTGACATAGAAAGGGTTTCCATCAAAATCGATTAATTTCTTCTTCCTCTTTAAGGGTTGTCTAATGTCCATCCGGACCCGAATTTTCATATCAGACTCCGGTCTGGCAGTATTGGAGTAAGTAGGATCATACTCCAAGAAAGAACCAATAAAATTTCCCAACGAGGTCGCCACAGTGGCAGTCATAAATCCCAGCTTCAAGTCACAAACCTCAACCCATAGATCCACAAAGAGCAGCGGAATAAGAAGGGGGTCTTCCCCATGCTTTATCGGGCTGAAAACGAGTAGGTGTTTATTAAACAACCATGGAGCCCCTGTGATTACACGTTCAAGATCAACAGAATGGAAAAATTGGAAGAGGTACCGTTTGGCTCCCAAATCAGAAATGGCGACTCCCCCCAAGGGATGCCATAGATCCGCAAACACTTCCCGCATTGATAGAAAATTAATGCGGTTGTAAGTCAGAAACATACCGACCAGACAAAGCTCATATGACACTTGTGCCGACGGAACATAATGTGGGATTTCAAGTTCCTGGTCCTCCTCAGCCGAAAGAGACAGATGGGTGAAGTCGGCCTCCATTGCCAAAAAACAGCAAGAAATCAACGAGTACACAGACGTTACGCCCAGAACCAGAAGACGTTCTCCTCAAGCCTGAAGCAAATCCCCTATGGTTGTTGGGATAGCTGACATGAACAGTAAGGAGAAGCCCCTTGTAGACAGGAAACGCAGTAGCGGGAAAGGCCTCTTGAAGACACTGCCCAAAGCAGAGAGCAAAGGAGACAATACCGAAACAATCAAGCTATAAAACGAAGAGCAGGACGACAATAGACCAGCTAGGAGAGTCGGGGATGGAGGGAAAAGTCGAGATTGGGCACAAAATCCAAAACCTAGTCGCCCCTTTCGATCTGCTATGCCAACAGTGATGTGCGAACAACCAGAAGAGGAGAGAACACTGAGCAGGCGGTGAAGAGACCAAGCCCAGGTGGAGGACGCGCGGCGACAAACAGCTAAGATTTACGGTGATTTAGGGGGGAAAAACGATAAGATGTAGAGATTCAATTTTTCGTTACTTTAATCTTAAAACATGCAACTTAAGCATCCGCTTATTATGAACCATAATCTTGATGAGTAGTAAATTCATATGTATTTCATTATAATTCTTGATATGATCGAAATAAATTTTTACAGAGTATTAATCCAGTGTCTGCATGTTGGAATTATTAATTGAAACATATATCAGGGAACATTCACTCAAATAAAGAGTTTATAGTGATATCATTACTTCTAGATGTTTTAAGGAGATTTGGGAATTAAACTGGCGCTAGTAGTTTGATAGACTAGCTACTCATCAAGTCTTAACACCAAGACGAGATCTTTTGTGTTAATCACCATATAAAGTAAAATGCGAGATCTAAAAGAAAAAAAACCAACATAAGGACAAAACGGTAATTTTTATGAGTACGAGTTTATATTATTTATAAGTTTATATCTACGAGCACTAGACAGGTATCGCAAAGAAGTATTTATGAGTCTCGTTAAAACAAACTCAAAACTTGGTCCATTTTTTAAGATTATCAATCAAAATCAAATGTGCAACTGTGGTATGGTATAATCTGAGACAGACTACAAAGGATAAAAAGAAAGTGGATGCATAAGGGGCGTAGCTTAGCGGGGAAAAAGGGTAAAATTTTGAGGCTCATCAGCCAATCTTAAATGAGAAGTAACCATATCAGACTCTCCTAAGATACATGTACAACTGCAATTCTTTCTGTACAGCAAATTATCTATGGGCTGTAACAAATGCAAAGGGGAGAACAGAATACTAAGGCCCCATGAGAAATAACTATTGGAAAGGGAAGATGTACAATGATTGTATGAACTGCTCTTTGCTGTTGAAAACAATACAAGGGAAATCACTATCACTTTGCTGAAGCATCGTCTTTCACTTTAAAATCACAATCTGAAGAAAAAATCAAGTCCCCTTTTTCTAAATTCGACTCATAAAGCATAGAAATCACTTCCCGCATTGACGGACGCTCTGAAGGTGACATACTTGTGCACATTAAGGCAATTTTCAAGACTGCAATCATGTGTGAAACAATGGCTTCATCTTCAAGGTTTAATCTACTATCAAGTATTCCTGCTGTCAATGAATGGTCCCGGACATAATGCCTCACCCATGTAACAAGGTCGCCCCCTTCCTCTAGTGGCTGTACGGGAGTTTTTCCAGTTAACAACTCCAATAGAACAACTCCATAGCTATAGATGTCACATTTTTCTGTAACCTTCATCGTATACGCATATTCTGTGGCGGAAAACAACATACTGTCAGTTAAACATAAAGAATTAGATCTAAATGTGAAGTGACAAGAATCAGCGACTTGGTAAATATTACCTGTAATCTAAACCTTAGATGTTACAGCAAAACTACAGGCAAACATCATAGAGCAAGTAAATATAAAGGATGAACAAAACTTCATCTGAACTGTCGTGAACTAAGCACACAGCCAAACATAACTAGAGACTATACAGCTAAACATAACTGCAGACTATCATGTCTTTTTGCCAATATAGCCCACTCCAAAACTGTTTGTTCATCTCTTGTTCACATTCAAACTAAATTTAAAGAAAAAACCTTGGGCATGGAGACCTTTTTTCAATTATTTTTCCAACAGTAAGTCTTCTACTGCTTAATTTAAAAATTATTTAATCTGAAAGGAGTAAGGCCCTACATACCAGGGGCAATATAGCCATATGATCCTGCAACTGCTGACATTGACTTTGATTGAGGCATGTCAATTACTTTTGCCAAACCAAAATCACCCACATGGGCCTCAAAGTTATCATCAAGTAGAATATTATTAGACTTTATATCACGGTGGACAATTCTTGGTTTGCAATCATGATGCAAATAAGCAAGACCTTCAGCAGCTCCAAGAGCTATCATGAATCGAATATGCCAATCCAAGCTATAAGAAGACCCATGAAGCAGTTCACCAAGGCTACCCCTAGACACGTACTCGTAAAGAAGTAGATTGGAACCTTGATAATAGCAAAAACCATAAAGCTTCACAATATTTCGGTGCCTAATCTTTCCTAGAGTCTGAATCTCAGCACGAAAACTGTTTTCTACATTGCTTCCCTCACTATTAGATGCAAGCTTTTTTACTGCAATCATTTGTCCAGAATGCATAGCAGCTTTGTAGACTGTGCCACAAGCTCCCCTTCCAACAACATAGCTGTCATGAAAATTGTTAGTGGCCTTAATTAGCTCCTGCAAGTGTAGTCCCTCCTTTGGGGTAAAGTAGATATCTGGCTCTGTAGACTGGATCTCCTTTTCATCAAAAGAAGGAACTGTCTCAACTGGATGTCGCATGAAATACAGTATTACAACAATCAGAGTGAGGGAAACCCCTCCAACAACGGCTGCAACAATTATGATAATTCTGCCCCTAGGAGCAATCAATCTTCTTGAAGGAACAGAACTAGAAAATGAATCTCCATTGCAATATCCAAGAAGTCCTCCACAAAGCCCTTTGTTCCCAATAAAGCTGCTGACAGCCATGTTCTGAAATAGTGATACAGAAGGCAAAGGTCCAGTGAGGTTATTATATGAAAAGTTGCATCCCAGTAAACTTGATAGATTTTCAAATTCTCTCGGAATCTCCCCAGTCAAATGATTGTTATTGAGCAGAAGAAATTCCAGTAAATTAAGATTACCGAGCTCGGGGGCTATGTTCCCAGTTAGATTATTGTAGCTGAGATTCATTGCAATCTGCAAGCTTGAAAGTGAGCCCAACTGTATAGGAATTTCACCAGAAAAAGAGTTGCCACCCATCTGCAGTTCAGTCAAATGGGAGAGACTCCCTAATGAGGAAGGTATAGGTCCAGAGAACATATTTTCTGACAACTTAAGAAGCTCCAACTGGAGAAGGGTTCCAATGTCATCAGGTAAAACACCTACAAACTGGTTATGGCTCAGATCAAGTCGCTGAAGCATCTTGCAGTTAACAATTTCTGGAGGAATGCTTCCGCTTAGCAAATTGGATGAGACATTAAAAGTAACAAGTTTCGACAGATTACCAATTTCCTTTGGCAATTCAGAAATGAAATAATTGTTAGCGATGTGAAGCCTCTGCAAGTTTTTGCAATCTCCAATCATTGGAGGAATTGGACCAGTAAACATGTTTTGGTCCAATTCAATAGCAGAAAGATTCACTAATTTGCACAACTCTGAAGGAAAACTTCCTGTAAGACTGTTTCCAACCAGACGAAGCTGTACCAACGTTATGCAATTCAACAACCCCATTGGAATACCCCCATGAAATTGATTAGACTCCAGGTTAAGTAAAATGAGATTAGAACTTTGACAAAGATGAGGAGGTATTCTTCCGGTCAAATTATTTGCTGAAAAGTCAACCACCCAAAGTCGGCTGTAGTGACCAAGCCCTTGAGGTATGACACCTGTCAGAGAGTTGTCAAAGAGCTGTAACTGGAGCATTTCTGTTAAATACTGGAATCCATAAGGAATAGGACCTGTGAGAAAGTTAATTGAGAGGTCAAGTTTTGACAAATTCCTCAAGCTACTCAGCTCGCCTGGTATAACACCAGTGAGCTGGTTCTGGAAAAGGTATAATAGCTGCAGTCCCTTTATCATGCTGAACTCCAACGGAATTTCACCAGTTAAATAGTTCTCCGAAAAATCAATTTCGGTTGCCATAGACAAGTTACCAATTTCTCTCGGAATTGTCCCATTTAATTCATTTCTGTATAGATATAACTTCTTCAAATGCTTAAGATTCCCGATTTCAGCTGGTACCAGTCCTGCAAGATTGTTTGCATATAAAGCAAGTGTCTCAAGGTTCGTACAGTTCCCAAGCTCCTTCGGGATAAACCCTGAAAGTTGGTTGTCCCATAAAATCAAATCAGATAAGTTCTCGAGCATGCCAAGTTCCTTAGGCAAGTTTCCACCTATGTCATTTTGTGCAAGACCAAGCAATTCCAAGCTTTGACATCCACTTATTTCTGCCGGAATACTACCAGAAATCCCATTTTGCCCTGCACGGAAAGTTTTCAAATTCCTGAGATTCCCCATAGACTTTGGCAATGGACCAGTAAGATTGTTGGTATATGCAACAAACTCAACCATAGAAGACAAGTTACCAAGCTCCTCTGGAATAGAACCAGAAATTTGGTTATTGCAAATATCAAAGTGTTTAAGTAAAGACAAATTACCCAATTCAGGGGGTATTTGCCCACTGAATTGATTATTGTTCAAATATAAGTACTGCAGCATCGAGCAATTTCCAATCGCCTTTGTTATATCTCCAGTCATCATATTGTAAGAAAGATCGAGATAAGTTAGGTTGACTAGACCACCAATAATGGGGCTAAGGGTACCGGAAAGATTCATTGACTTCAAATCAAGAGAGAAGACCACAGGATCATAATCTGAAGTGCAATTTACACCAATCCACCCACATGGTGACTCATCAGTAGCCATCCAGTTCCCCAGATAATTTAATTCATCGTGAAGGTCATTCTTCAGTTCAAGAAGATATTTTCCCTCCAAATTCAGACCTTCTGGACAGTAAATTAATGAGGCAATGACAAAAACAATTACTTTGAATCCCAGCTCAAAAGCTCTTCCTGACGTGACGTGTGAAGGCATCTTAATGACCCCAAAAGCTTGATTGAAACTAACTTACGACCTGCATCATAGGCGTTTCAAATTGCATTACTAGAATTACTGAAAGAAGAAATAATTAACTAAAATAGCAGTAGATTAAGGGGGGATATATGTTTAAAGAATTCTGAATTTAGTCTTTGATAAAGAACTTTTTAACAAACCTAACTTACCGCCAAAGCAGTGCAAGAACGAAATACATGAAGTGATTAACTTACCCTTAAGATGGACATAAATCAATCTTCAATTAGATAGTGACCAAGTAACAGCTCATCAAACCAAAATGCAGAATTTCCATTTCTCAGCATACTATAACATGTCTAACAATAACCTAGAATCCAATCAACAAAATAGTTCGATAACATCCAAGGAGTAAATAAATAAGCTTGAGAACGTTTTTCTGTAAAAGATAAAACAGTCCAGCAAGTCCAACAATGCAAACTCGACCAACAAAAGTCAATGTTCTTACAAATGGAACTGTAGGAAACCATCAGAGGATGCTACTTCACATTAGTACACGAATAGCATAAAAACTCAGAAAGAGAAAAATACCTGTTCCAAGACTCGCAATAGATCACTATACAAAGAAGTAACTGCACCACTTGCCAATAACGCCTTGAGGACAGAAATTCAAAGAGACCACCGAATTCATGAATCGAGAGACAAAAACAAAGAAAACCCAGTTCAATTTTTAGCAAAAAAAGAGAAATGGTGGGGATCTAAGGATCTAAAAGAAGGAAGGATTTTGTATACAAAAAGATATCCCTTTGCTTGTATACAACAATAAAGCACACAAAGCACTAAACGTGCAATGAAACAACAAAAAGGGAGAACCTTTTTCTGTTTTCTATTGAGATATTGATACAAAGCCAGTGAAAAGATAAAACTTTAAGAACGAATCGAAAAAACAAGAAGAAAGGGCCTAAGCTCTTCGCTGAAGCTCTGATGGCCGACAAGGCATGCACTCATTTCAACCTTCTCTCCACATGTCATGTATATATCTTATCTTTCAACCAGTGCAGAGATCTCTCTCTACGAGTGGGATTTGGCTGGCCTGAGTTTCTTTCTCTTTGTTAGTGCTTGCAAAAAGGTTGGCGATTGAATATGCAGGTGACTGTTCCTCAACTTTTTGTAAGGCATAAAAGTTGGAAACCTTTTGTCCGTATACAAAGTTTTGGACTTTTTTGATTGCGACGTCTTTGGTTTTGGAAGTTTTTGATTTTTATTACCTTTTAACTACAATTCTTCATGCGCCTTAAATCAAATCTACTGAGAAATTTTCTACTGAAACTACAATTACTTGCCTTTGTGATTTTTCCAGATCACACATTAAACAATAAAGTAAGTTTTATTCCATTTCATATAATAAAAGAGTCATCAGAATCTCAATTTTCCTAATTGAGATATAAAATTGATTTTTTTTATTTTTGGTATTCTTAATTGTAGAAACTTTTTAAAACTAAAAACATAAATTAATCAAAAACTGGATTGCATTTGTGTTGTGGAATAGCGTTGTTAAGATGATAGTGGAAAGGTCGTGGGGGCTACGATCTCAAGAAAATGGACCCGCAAAAGAAAAGATGTGTGATGGTTATACTTACGTCGCGCTGGTTGATTGTGGTGATTGGTGTGTTCTGAGAACTAATAATACTAGTCTTGAAAGGTTCTCTTTTTCCGGTGGAATCCAAAATCAACTTAAAAAGAGAATCTTATCAATTATATTTGTAGCACATGTAAAACTTCGTCACATCTGAAGACTGAAAGTTTCCATTTGGGGTTTGGTTCATCTCCGCTCAGCCCACTCCCACACCAAATAAAAGCAAGCTTTTTGAACAAGTATATAAAACAACTCACAATCAAAATGTTAATTATGGCAGATGCCCAATTATTAGGGAGCGCTTAGTTCACATAAAGTAATGAGAATAAGAATGGGAATAAATATAAGGAAGAATGAGAATGGATATAATCATTATAATTATGATTATTAGTTAAGATGAAAGAATGATTACCATTACTATTAATAGTGGTTAGTTTATAAGAAATATTGTAATTAATTAATTACAAAATGAATTATATTTTAATTAATTAATGAATTATATTTTAATTAATTATATTGTAATTAATTAATTAATTAAAATATTTTAATTAATTAATTAATTATATTTTAATTAATTATATTGTAATTAATTAATTAAAATATTTTAATTAATTACTATTTTAATTAATTAATAGTTATATTTTAATTAAATATAATGTAATTAAATAAATAAATAATAATATTTTAATTAAGTAATTAAAATATTTTAATTAATGAATAATAATATTTTAATTAATTAATATTTTCATTAATGAATAGATATATTTTAATTAGTTATATTTAAATTAATTATATTGTAATTAATTAATTAATTACAATATGTTAATTAATGAATACTAGTATTTTAATTAATTAATATTTTAATTATGGAATAGTTATATTTTAATTAGTTATATTTTACTTAATAATAATATTTTAATTAAATATAATGTAATTAATTAAATAATAATTATATTTTAATTAATTATATTGTAATTAATCATTTAATTGATTTCACCGTAAATTTGATTATTGAAATTAAAGCTTTACTTATGAAATTATTTGGCTCATAATTATACCTTTTATCTATCCTCTATATATAAAAAATTAAAAACATATCAATTACTCTCATTCCTCTTTCCCATTCCTCTAAATTATGAGAGAAATGGAGAATTGTCCAAAACCAAGGAATAAAACTCTTAGGTTTTCAATGATAGGTTCATAACAAATATCAATTTTCATTCCACACTTATATCTCTTATCTCATACCCCTCAAACAAGCACACCCTTAGTAAAATAGCTCTAGCTTTCAATCTTTTCCTTTATGTTTTGCCTTATTATTCAATTTGTTACATATGCATTTGTTTAACCATTAACTAAATCTATTTATTTGAGATTACTTCTGCAATAGTTTTTATAGATACCACGTGATTATCCAAAAACATTTTTGATGTAGGACAAATAAAACAATTATTAACTAGTAGCTAAAAGCACAAAATTAGGAAGTATGACTAATATTAAGTTGCTATAATATTAAGTTTTAAAGTTGAATTTTAACTAGGAATGCAAAATTTTCAGATTTTGTAAAACTGAGAATTTCAGGTTGGATTGTTAGAAATTTAGGCTTAAGAGTTTAGGATTTAGTATGGCTAGAATGTAGGTTAGGTTTCTTGTAATTTAGTAAGGAACACAAAGAATGAAAGGTAGGAAACTAAGAATCACTCCTAGAGTCTAAGAATTGCTCTTAAAAGAAAACATCATACCTTTTAATAAAAAACTCAAGTTTATAGAAAATTTCCAATTTGCTTTTCATTAATGAACGGTTGAATACATATATATAGAGAGTTCTTATAATCTCTATTCTAGTAGGAAAAGGATTTTTCTAATTTAAATCCTACTATAATAGATATTTTATAAGTCATATATAGCTAAGATAGCATACCTAAATAAGAAAAACATTATACTTCTACTTTCTATCTAATAAGGAATCCTAATACAAAGTGATTTTTAGCATTTGTCTTTGATGTCAATTCAATTCACAATCCTCATCCTACTAATTAATCTTTCCTCTTTTATTTTTCTTATAGACTTTAAGTTCTTGTGCATGAATTATCCCCGACTTGTCTGAAGTCACCCTCGACATAGAATGTGATACATACTAATCATATAAATCTAGATTTAACTTATGAAATTCAAACTCTAAAATCCAAGTGTTGTCAG
Source organism: Erythroxylum pelleterianum (assembly GCA_027563865.1). Lineage (NCBI taxonomy): Eukaryota > Viridiplantae > Streptophyta > Magnoliopsida > Malpighiales > Erythroxylaceae > Erythroxylum > Erythroxylum pelleterianum. The sequence continues at coordinate 19,892,163 of JAOQMR010000212.1, read as the reverse complement.
AAATCGATCTTCCTTTTCAACCCCAAATTGTCGATATCCTCCATCTTTGGTAGCTACAATTTGTTCATCTAGAACAGCTTTTATCTACTATTTAATATGGAGAATGGTTGGGATTCTTACAGCTACAGTAGGGGATTACTCATCATCTTATATATGATAAATATTTAAATCCATAACCTTAAAGATATAACTTATTCCCATATCACTTATTAATCCCAAAAAATATGCATTAGCATTTATCTTCTTGATGATATTATAAGGTCCAACATTCCGTAAATGGAGTTTCTTATATTTTCCTTTCTTAAAATGCTCTGGATGAATCCTAACCATCACCATGTCCCTTTATTGAATTCCACCAATTGATGATGTTGATCATGTTCTCTATAAGACAAATTACAGGTTGTTATCTTTTGTTGTATCTCATCAAAGATGTCTCTTATGTGTTGTGCAAAACCTTTAGTTTCAACACTAACTCGAGTTGTTTGTGGTAAAGGAATAGGCTTCCTTGTTTGAACTCCTAAAACTATTTCAAAAGTTCTCTTACCAATAGACCTATTTATAGAACTGTTGTATGCAAATTCTACTATAGGAAGAATTAGGTCCCAATTTTTCACATTGTCTACAACTAAGATCTTAACAAATCTCCCAAGCTTCTATTCACCACCTCTATTTGTCTATCGATGTAAGAATTGAAAGAACTTGAAAATTGAAACTTATTGTTCAATGTTTTCTATAGAGTTCTCTAAAAATAACTCATAGACTTTACGTCACGGTCAGAGACAATGGTTAAAGGTAATCCATAGAGATATACAACCTTTTAAAGAAAATTTTGGCAATATGGACAAAATCATAATTCTTGACCAATATATTTGCAAATGGTTTCATAACTAACACACATGACTCTACAACATTGACATCTACAACATACCTATTGTTGTTTTTTCTAGCCAGATCCTTTAATGTTTTTGTCATTGTTGGACGTTTGGAGGACCTAAAACACGCAATGCAGTAGTCCACGCCAAGCAGTAAAACGCACAGCCAAAGGAAGAAAACACAAACAAGAACTGCGTTGAATGCACATCATAAAGGGTTTTAAGAGTGAATAGTAGTGTGGACACAAACATTATTCTTCACATCAGTGAATAGGGAGGAGAGAACACAACAGTAGCGTGAAACAGAATAGTAGAAGAGAGCTTGCGGGAGAAGAGTGGAGGCGCGGACAGTATGTGTGACCTAACATGTTTATTTGTCACATCACTTGAACAGAAGCTAGAAGAGAAAACAAAAAAGTGAAGGCACTACAATGGTCTTCGACTATGGTATTTTCACAGGGGATTAAGTATTTTATATGGAGAGACCCATAGAAGACTAAGTTCTTAATGCCGGTTCAGAGGCCACATCAACGCTGACGACTTGGATTAAGCATTTTTTATTATTTTGTTGTTTCTTTCTCTCATTAGAAATTGATTATAATATTTTGTATGGAATTGATTGGGTATTTGAATGATGATGGTTTTAATGCTATATTGAATCATTTTTCATGAAAACCCATTGTTAGAATCGAATGCAATATGTAATCATTGTATTCCCAATTCATATGTAGCAACTAATGGTTCTGAATCATTAGAGATAATATAATATAGGTTAAATAATCCAAGCTTGTGTGATTATTACCTAGATTGGTTTGCTTTTCTGATTCGTAAGGCGGTTGTCCTGATAAACTTAGAGAGCTTATTTTAGGTTTCCTGATAGCTATGGTTAATTAATGAGTGTTTTGTAATTAACTAGGATCTAAGGAAAAATTAGGATTAACAGAGCTTGTTGTTAATCTACAACCAATAATTGGTAAGAGAGATAAAAGAACAACAAATCAATAAATAATGCTTAATTAAGGTATAGGCCAAGATTGAATCAAAGAACCGGATCCCTACCGAATTCTCCAATTTTATCATTTTTCGCATGTTTTCTTTAATTTTTTTTCATTAGGCTAGTTTTATTTTATTTTCTTATTCCAAAATGCAAAACCCCCTAAACCTAAACACTGATTAATTTCATTTCATAAACTTTGCACATACTCTCTGTGGGATTGACCTAGACTCACCACTGCTATAGTAGTAGTCTAATTATTTTATTTTGACTAGCGTTACGACGCCCTATCAGCATGACTTAAGAAAAAGATTTATATCAATATGAGTATTATATCTTAGTACTTCTTTGAGTATTCTCATAAGAGTTTATGCTTACATTTTAATTTATTTCAGTCAATCAATCAAAATTAAATAAATTAAAACCTCTTTGCCTATGTTCAAAATAAAAATAATTATTTAAATTAATGTTAGAAACTAAACTAAAAAATGTGGTAGTTAATGAGCATAAAACTTATTTTTAATTATATGAAAATGTAATCCTTTAATAAAATTAGTCTTATCTTATAACTAAAACTAAAAACAATAATAATTTTATCTATTAAAATGAAAATTGAAATAATTTTTCAGACATAACAACTATTTATAGAAACATTTTTACTTTTAAAAATATTTAAAAATAAAAATATATTTTAAATTTAATGGTTTAATTTTTCTTGATTACAAAATTTAATGATTTAAATTTTCCAAGTGTTAATAGGTACATTAAATGCAACTTGAAACTTTCTTGCCCAACCCAATCTTTGAATCTAACATTATGAAAATTTTGGGTTAGTATAAAATACTTTGGTAGTAATTTTTGTATTATACAATGTCAAATCCAATGATACTTATTTTATTTAATTAAAACTGAAATAATTTTTAAAAATAATGATACTGATATGAAGTGCAAAATTTTATTAAAGAAAAAATTCCAACTTGGTTTAATTTTTGAGTAAACCAGATTATTTTTTGATTTCAAGTAAATTGAATTCACAATTTATGCTTATCTGTATCTATGTCTCTCTCTTTCTCTCTCCTCTCTTCTCATATAATTTGTAATAAATTTTGGGCACAATAGTCTTTTTGTCGTTTAATTTCTCAACCGTTGGAGTAAAATACTTCTCATATGAGTGTTTTCAAAATAGATGATTGAGTTCAATTTGCCAACCCAATCAACTGATTACTAAATATGATTATCAACGATTTGATATGGTCAAACAGTTAAATACTTCTCAATCCACTAAAAAATAGTTGATCAATCATGTACCAAATAATGCCACAGAGTTCTTAGAATCCTTATTCTAGTAGGAAAAAGATTCCTAATTTAAATCTTATTATGATAGACATTATGTAACTAAGATAGTATATCTTAGTAAGAATAACATAATAATTCTACTTCATATCTAATAAGGAATCCTAATATAATCTAAATGTTAGCCTTTATCTTTGATGTCAATTCAATTCTCAATCCTCATCCAACCAAATTAGAGCTTATGACTAATTATCTTTCCTCTTTTATTTCTCTTATAGACTTTAAGTTCTTTTGCATCAATTTTTTATGATGATTGGTCAATAATGTCAAACTATTTTAAAATCATAACTTTGTAAAAATATTCTATTTCCTCTTCCCAGTGAGTGTTTTAAAAAAAATTTATTTCAAATAATAACATGCATTTCATTTTTCTCTTTACAAGTTTTTAAAAATATTCACCATACTATTATAGAGTAAAAATATTATTTTTTTGGTGATTCTATAGCTACTAATCATTTACGCAATAGTGGACTTTTATATTTAGCATAATTACTTATTAAACTGTCAACTATTCCATTTGGAGGCAAAAAGAACAGAAGAATATATAAAGGAGTTGAAGAAGGTAAACATTCCAAATAAGTGACCCTCTTAAGTATAGATCGAGGGAATAGACATGTTTATAAGCATCACTTAACAAAAATTTCAGGAGTCATAAGATTTGTTAAATTATAAGAAATAACATTTGTACTAATTTTAGTTTTAATTATCCATAAACTGAATCTTATAAGTCTATCAGAAATAGCCTCTCTATTAATGCACTGAAAAGAAAAATAATATAGCAAATAGGAATGTATAAGAAATAAATTAATAAAAGGAAATCACCTCACTTTGTAATTAGCACAAAATAATGAAAAATAAATCAGGAAAGCTCATATTAAAAGACATAACCCTTTTAACATTAGAAATGAAATTGGTTAGTTAATATAAACCTTTAATTTCCTTTACAAACCACCTAAAATCCATCATGACACACCACTATAAAATCCTAAGCACGAATGCACATATACCATTGAAAAATAAAGACATTATAATGAAAAAACTAATAATTACTAGAGTAAGGTATAAAAAATAGGTATCACTTCCTTAAGCCAACAATTTATATTCAACAAAAAGAGAACCTATAAAAAAGAGAAAAAAAATCTAGTAAGTATACCAATGAATAAAGCTAATGCTTACAATGTTTTGATGTTAAACCAACAAGTTTCATACACAATCATATATGTGTTCTCTTCTTACTCATTTATCTACTTTTCATTCAACTAGTATTCCTAACAATTTGTAAGTAAAAGGTAACTCAATTAATATTGTAACACTATAAACAAGATAAGCAATGCTTGCCTATTTTTTTAGAAAGTTAAAGAATGTATTAACTTAAAAAAAAAGAGACTACAAAGAGCCAAGCCAGGAATAACTCACCTTACAAAGGAATAGCCATAACCCAAGGGGATCAAACTTCAACTTTATCAATTGTCAGCGTAAAGAATACAGTTAGTTTATTCCCTAAGATAGCTTAGGATTGCAATAAAGGATTGATTATATCAATGTAATAGTTAAAACCCTAGATCCAATTCATTACTTACTATGTTGAAGCAATTTTAGTGCATCATATTAGCTATTACTCCACTTACTTCAGTTGGGGGACAAAGACCTTCTCTATAGTGTAACATAATTTAACTTGAAGAAAGGGAGATGGACTAGAATTTGTTCACATATTTACCTAAGCATTTAGGATTTAAAGAGTTGAGGTTAAATAGTTTTCTCCTAAAAGATCAATATGTTTCCTTTCTTTATGTTCATTAGATATGGTAGTGCTTAAGGCTATCTTGAACACAGTGAATTCGCCTAACATGTATCCTTGCTTGTGACAACCATTAAATACTCTTATGTCAATTTGTAAAGGGGATATGTAAACTACAAAGCCCTTAGACCGATATCTAAATAGTCAAGGTTATTGAATACTGAAAGAAGAGGTGTTCCATAAATTCTTAGCTATTTGAGCAAAACATGCAAATAATTGAAATATTGAGAAAGCTATATAACCTATCTAATGTACTAACATTGGAAATATTAACATATGATAGGCATACCTTGACGGTCATTTTTGTATTGGATCCAAGATATAAGATAGAGGGGCTCTATTTTTTATCAATATATATGCGTAGATTAGGTTGAAAGCATATATTGATATTATTTAACGAAATTCTAGTATGATTTATTTAATGATTATCAATTAAGACCGGAAAAAAAGTCAAGTTCATAGTTGTTAAATATCAACTTCATCTGTTGATGATAAATCATCATCATTAAGTGTAGTCAAAAGTTTGACTTCCCTTCTCAAGAATTTATCAGGGAAAAAGGATTTTGAACTGTTAAAATAGGATGGAGTTGGATAAATATTTATTGACAAGTATTGTGACTCAAGGCAAAAATGGGCAATTTGGCATATTATCATAGTGGAGCCATATGAAAGTGATTATCCAATTACACAATAAATTTTATGAGATCTTTTGTCAATTCATGTAGTTATTATTTCTTTAGAGTCTACTTTTAGAACTAATGATTGGACAGTGATTCCTCTTTTTTTTTGGTTGATTCCGAGGGCAATGCCCTATAGTACAAACTGACTAGCGAAAATAAGTGACACCAATAAGATCATGGAAGAGCCAAGAGGCTATACAATCAGGCGGTTCCGATAGATAATGCACTCCCGGATCGAAAGTGTAGGCAAGGTGAGAGAGGCTATCGGCCACGAAGTTTCCTTCCCGATGAATGTCCGATAGATGGGCGGAATCAAAAGCATTAAGAAGCTATCTAATCTGACGGCCGAGGCTTAAACAGCTTGCACTAGGTGAAGCAACATCATTAATCATATCAACCGCAATAGCATTGTCAGACTCAATCAGAATATTACTAGCATTAATAGAGAGTGCGTATTCAAGACCATGAAAAATACTCCAAATCTCCACTCGCAGAATAGGACATCGACCAAGATTGGATACAAATCCACCAACCCAACGTCCACTCGAGTTTCGAATGAGGCCCCCTCCAAATGCTGAACTCAGAGCACCCGTGACCGAGGCATCACAATTAAGTTTGACGAACCACGGCAACGGACAAGACCAAAACACAGCCCTTAGTTGCGTGTCACCAGCCGGCTGTAGCAGCCCCTGTTTCAATGTCCCTTCAATCACCGCACACTGCTGAAAAATATACCGAAACAGTGCACTATTCCATAGCTCCCAACAACAAACCCCGAAGAGAACCGACCACTTCGTGTTAAGAACCTGTGAATCTTCTTTCAAATTCCCGAAACACCAATCCACAAAAGAGATGTACAGATTAAAAAAGAAGGCTTGAAATCTGATTGGAACAATTTGCAACCAAATGTCCTTAACCGCAGTACAATCACGAAGCAAGTGGAAGTAGTTTTCAGACTCAACTCGGCATAAATGGCAGTGATCAACATCAGTCAAGTGTCGTCTATTTCTCTCAGCATTAGATAAGACACCACGATTCAATAAGAGCCAAAAGAAAGATTTGATTCTTTGGGGACCAATCCATTTCCAAACTAAAGACCAAGGCAGCCTAGGAAGAGTGAAATCGGTATCATTTAAATGTGCATAGGCTGTTCGCAAAGAGAAATTACCTAAAGGTGACGGGTTCCAATACGCTTCATCATCCTCCATTGCTGAATTAGGGGGTAAAGTCGCAGGCACAAGTTGCACCATAAGCTGAGGTAAATGAGGTGCAAACTTGTGCCACATCCAAGCACCATTTGTATCCACAAAATCCGCAATCGGTTTAAACCTTGTTGAAGAAGGGGGGTCTGAAATAACAAGATCTAAAAGAGTTGAAATTGAGCCAGGAAGCCATATTTGCTCCCAGAATAAGGTTGACTTGCCGTTGCCAACTATCCATGCAACATTTGAGGTCATATCATCCCAATTTGCCACGATTAGTCTCCATAAAGATGTGCAAGAGTTAGGCGTAGTAGGAGGGAAAAAGATAGAGCAATCAAAGTTGTACTTGGCCTTCAGAACCTGAACCCACAGTTTGTTCGAGCATGTGAAAATCTCCCAACAAATTTTCATGCCAAACGCATTGTTGACAGTTTTTTGAAGGCGCAAACCAAGTCCGCTTTCCACCTTCGGTTTAGTGACCGTCGGCCAGGCTACAAGGCTAAGTTTACGATGCTCCTCATTACCACCCCATACGAATTTCCGAATGAGTTGCTCCATGTAAAGACAAGTGTCGATCGGGATTTTCGAGGTTTGCATAGCATACACAGGCATGGCTCCAAGAACCGATTGTGCTAAGGTGATTCTCCCAGCGAAAGAAATTTTCGTAGCATTCCAAGATGAAATCTTAGTTTTCATTTTATCCAGAATATACCCATAGGTTTTCCGAGTAATTCTAGAGTGGATAAGAGGAACACCAAGGTATTTCCCTAAATCATCAATCTCCTTAAAACCCCGAATCGCATTGATCCCATTCCTAGTGGCGCGAGTGACATTCTTCGAGAAGTAGATATAGGTTTTAGCCACATTAACTGATTGCCCCGAGCTACAACAAAAATCAAAAATCACCTGTGTCATCACATTCGCCTGGTCACAAGTTGCTTTGCCAAAAAGCAAAATATCATCAGCGAAAAATAAGTGGGTAAGTGGAGGTCCTCTGTTGCTGAAAGAGAAAGGTTTCCACCGCCCCAGATTCATGGAATTAGAGATGCCGTGAGCAAGACGCTCCATGCAGAGCACAAAAAGATAAGGAGAAAGCGGACATCCCTGTCTCAATCCTCTAGATGCAACAAAGGAGTCCTTCAAGCCTCCATTCCAGGATATCTGCATAGTACTAGAGGACACACAATCCATAATGACACGAATAAGATTCATGGGCAGCCCTACCTCCATCAAAGTATCAAGTAAAAACACCCAGCTAATCTTATCGTAGGCTTTCTCGAGATCCACTTTAATAGCCATGAAACTTGTTTTACCCTTCTTAGTACGCATAGTATGGATAACTTCTTGCGCAATAATAGTGTTATCCGTGATATGTCTCCCTGGAACAAAACTAGCCTAAGTAGGCCCTATGATATCAGGCATAAAAGATTTAAGCCGAATGGCAATCGCTTTAGTAATGATTTTGTAAGTTACCGTACAAAGCGCAATCGGTCTAAACTGGGAGATAGATGTTGGTGCATCCAGTTTGGGAATCAGGCACAGAATTGACCGGTTCATATTGGGATCAAGAACACCACCATTAAGGACTCTCAACATCTCACTACAAAGGCCACTACACACTGTATCCCAATGTCTCTGATAAAAACCAGCTTGGAAGCCCTCAAAACCCGGTGCCTTCCACGGTTTCATATCAAAAAGGGACTTGCGAACATCGGCTTCAGAGAAGGGCGATTCAGGAGTGCAGTAGCATCATCAGATAGCTGTGGGAAAGCTCCACGAATACTATACTGTGCTCGGTTACTAGTCACCTCAGTGTATAAAGAAGCGAACCGCCATCTCTTGAAGGTCATTCTGGTCATCAATCCAATTGCCCGTGTCATCCTTCAGTAACTCAATTCTATTACATTTACGACGGCGGATAGTCTTTAGATGGAAATATGTTGTATTTTTATCACCCTATAAGACCCATTCACCACGAGATTTCTGGTACCAAAGCAATTCCTCGCGAAGCAAAAGATCATCAAGCTCAGTTTTCAACTCTTTCTCAAGCCGAACAAGGAAGGGATTATGTCTCTGATCAAGGGACCATTGAATACCATCGATGCACGCAAGAAGAGCATTCTTTTGACGAAAAATGTTGCCAAAAACATCACGGTTCCAGATTTGAAGCTTACCTGTAAAGGC
>JAOQMR010000212.1:19861901-19875636 GCA_027563865.1 Erythroxylum pelleterianum | reverse complement strand
AGTATACAAGTCGACTTATCAGAACCGTGCAAGCATAAGTCGCCTTACATCAGGATACAAGTCGACTTACACTTACAAAACACGTAGGAACCCCTCTACACTTGGTTTAATAAACAAGGTTTGAATTGGTTTATCAAAAAGAAACTCGACAGAGATCTTGTAAATGATCTTTGGCTCCACTATTTTCCTCACATCATAGCTACATTCAAAGATCCATTGTTTTCGGACCACACCCCAATCATAGTTGAGAACATGTTCCAGCAACGTATACCACACCATCCATTTAGGTTCAACAATTTTCTTGCTCACGAACTTGGCTTCCATGAGGCTTGTAGGAAAGGGGTAGAGTCTTTTGTTGTAGGGACAAGGAAATTTGCTTGTCTACAAAAACTAAAAATTATTAAAGCTAAACTCAAATTGTTGAACACCTCTAAGGGACCTACAGCCTCAGTTGTTGCCTCCATCAAAATTGATCTTGAACATATACAACAAAAGCTTGTATCTAATCCAATTGATCAAACATTGTTGGATGAAGGAAAACAACTCTTTCTAAATTCTTACATGCTATGAAAAATCACTTTTCGCTTTTTCAACAGAGACCTCGTGTTAACTGGCTCAAAGATGGGGACAGATGCACCAATTTCTTTTTAACACAATCCTAGCCAGGTTAAATCATAACAAGCTATACTCAATTACCTCTAATGAAGGGATAATTCTATAAAGCTTCCAGGACATTCAAGCTAAAGCTGTTAAATTCTTCACCTCTCTATTTGGTACGCTTAGCTCATCTGCCGCATCTCAAGCAGATTTACATAAACTCATCTTGGCCCAAATTACACCACTTGACTTTGCTAATTTAACTAAGCTTGTTGAGGATGACGAGATTGAAAAGGTGGTTTTTAGTATGAACTCTCGAAAAGCCCCAGTGCCAGATAGCCTAAATGGATCTATTCTTGGAACACTATCAGAAGCATGATCAAGAGTGCAGTACATGAATTTTTCTCCAACAATTCCCTTCTCAAGGAAATCAGTCGAACCTTCTTATGCTTGATTCCTAAAAGTCCTAACCCTTCTACTTTTGGGGATTACAAACCTATACCTTGCACCAACTTCCTTTATAAAATTATCTCAAAGATACTTTCCACTTGGTTGAAATTAACAATTGCTCCCTTAATTAATGACAACCAAGGTGCAGTCTTGAAGGATCGACACATAGGGGACAATGTCCTCATTGTCTAAGAATTGTTAAAGGGATACTCTAGAGTACGCAGCTCACCCAATTGCACAATAAAGATTGAATTTCACAAAGCTTTTGATAGTATCAACTGAGAATTCTTATGGCAAATGCTGGCAGCGAATGGATTTCTGACTCAATTTATTAAATGGCTACAATAATGTATTTTCTTTGTATCCCTCTTTATACTGATAAATGGAAGCCCCACCATGTATTTTAAAGCAGCCTGTAGCCTCAAGCAGGGGGATCCCCTATCCCCCTACCTCTTTATCTTATGCATAGAAACCCTTAATGCCATTATTAAGCAAGAAATGCAAAACAACCCAAACTTTTGATATCACACAAAATGTAAAAAAATTGGAGTAACTAACCTCTTCTTTGTAGATGATTTGCTTTTATTTTGCATGGAAAATATGGATTCCATTCTCACATTTAGGCAAGCTCTTGACACCTTTAAATTATACTTGGGCTTAGAGATAAATCTACAAAAAAAGTCACTTCATTTTCTCTAAAGGTGCAAGCAATTTGGAGCCTCTCATAACTGCTGCTATGGGCATGAAAAAATGTCCTTCCATTATATACCTTGGTCTCCCTGCGTCTACCAAATGTCTAAACCGCTTGGACTACATTCCTCTACTCGAAAAGATCACAAAACAAGTTCAATCATAGGCAAACAAATCACTTTCCTATGCTGGTAAATTGCAGCTCATTAAATCGATTCTCAATGCATATATACTGGAGCTCCCATATATTTCTATCCCAAAGCATCATCAAATTAATCAAAAGATTCCTCAAGAATTTCTTATGGAGCCATCCGAAGGGCTCCCCAGGAGTTGCAAAGGTTAAATGGTCTAACTTTTGCTTACCGAAAGAGGAAGGTGGTTTCAATTTATAATCCCATCAAAATAACTAATCAAACATTACTCCTTAAACAATTATGGTGGATTTTGATTGACAAAACTTCTCTCTAGATCAAATGACTACATTCTTATTTCCTCCAAGGAAAAAGAATCTAGGTAATCCAAAAAAAAATCCATTGAATTCATTTTTTCTTAATTAGATCCTCTAACTCCGAGATAGTGTACAACAGGAGCTGTCTTGCAAAATAGGAGATGGCAGATTAGTAACCTTCTGGTATGACAACTGGTCAGGCCAGGGACCCTTGATCACCTCTTTACACCGTCTGGGGGCTCACATGCTTCCTCTGCACACTAGATTACACTTCTTGATCCAAGATAAAGCATGGCATTTTCACCTTGGTTAAGACATCTTTAACTTGGCAACCCCCCAACTTGAACACGCATGATACATTTTTCTAGAAGGAGAAACCTATTCATAACATCACAAACAAGGATATCCAGCAGCTATTATAGCATCAAAGCTTCGGAGTTGCCTAATTTAAAATAGTATGGAGTAAGTCCTTTACACCACGACTCTCCTTTATTCTCTAGTTAGCTATTAAAAACAAACTCAGCACCATAGATCGCATGCCCTTCATGCAAGTTGATAAATCTAGTCCCATGTGCTTGGTCCACGAGGAAACACAGAACCATCTTTTCTTTGAATGCTCTTTCAACAATGATATCTAGAAAAATATCACCATGAAATGTTAATGGATCAACTTAGGGGAGTCACTTCTAGACATATTCTAACGTTTATCCAATCAGAATGCATATATGAAAGTTGACCAAATGATACATATTGTTACTCTGGGTCTCTATGTTTACCGATTATGGTAAGAGAGAAATCTGAGACGTTTTGGAAACAAAAGTTCTTTTTAAGAAACCTTGAAATCAATGATTCTCGCTAAAGTAAGGGAAAACATCCTATTGCAAAATTTGAACCAAAATGGTAGTCCTAGTACCCTAGCATCACTGCACCACTAGCAATAATGCTATCACCCTTTAAGTTTCTAGTTTTGTTTTAAATATTTGCCTTGTTTTGCAAGGATGTAAAGGGTAAGCCTCTATGATGTCCATCTCTTTTGTAAGACCTTTACTTTCTATTTATTAATTTAATTTCCTTTTTTATTAATTTCATGGCTTATAATAATTGGAGTATTGGAAATAATTAATAATGTTTTAATGGTTTGAAACATTTTCTAATGAAAGCTTGAATATTTTGAGTTGTCCCTTAAAACATTTGGTATTCCTCTTCTTCCAAAGAGCATAAGCTTCCCAATTAATTAAAAAATTAAACCAAAAATGTCACCTTTGCGTGTGAACCTAACTTGGTTAGCTGATGAACTAAAAAGTGACTAAGATGTATGGTAAAATGGAAGCTTGTATTTTTCAAAAACAATAATAAAATAGAAGCTTGTAAATTCCTTTCAATTTGTCTATGGTTGCCAAGCTATGCCTAATAGTTAACCAGAGAAAAAAGGAAGCCTTAGGTGATCTATTGGGAAACCATAATAACATCCATTATTAGATTTATGGTTTATTGGTTTTGAATAATTGTAAGCAAGACTTTTTAGTAAATTTGTTGATGTTATGACACATCCATTTAGGTTAATCTTTCTTATTTGGTTCATATAATTTGGACCATTATCCATAATAGATGTTAGTACCTTGATTCAACAACCCCAATTTCATTTATCTATAACTATATTAACTTTGGAATTTTGGGAGATTAGTGGTTTCAAATTCTCTAATCCTCAAAAATTGTGCAAAGTCATACCAAAATTAGGTTATTTCTCTATAGACAATTATAAACTTGATTACTTAGTTTTAAGATTCCTCATCTTGAGGATTTAGTTGAAGGACTAAGAATTAGATGGTTTAATCTTAACACACCAGAAGCTTCATCCCTTACTGACATAAGTATGAACCCATTTAATCCAAATGGATTGGCAATCAGTGAAAATTTTCCAAATTTTCCTTACTAAGAGCTTTTTATTTGTGATTCTAATAGAAATTATCACCTAAACCTCCTTCCTTTATAGATGTATAAATCTCCGTCCATTTTACTTTTGTTCCTAGTTGATTATTAGCAACTCTAGTTTATAGGAAATTCCTTATTATTTTCTTAATATTCTTTATTAACTATTGAGGTAGGAATAGATGTAAAGACTAGTGGACATGTAGATTATTTAAAATTGAGGCAAGGAGCTGGAGCTTTCTAATATAAGAGAGAAAGATATTATTATAGTGATTAATTATCCTCTAACTACATCAAATAGAGGCTGAAAGGATACTCTTTTATTAGAGATAAGGATGCTTAGGCATTTGAAAGGTGTTTAGTGTGAAAGTCCTAAGATAGTTGAAAGATAATTGACCTATCACTAAGTAGAAGGAGATCATTAGCAAATAAATGGATCAATAACTTCAATTTCTTAAAATTGTAATAAAATTTGAAGCATTAATCTTGGTCAATCTTATAGGATATTAATCTTATAAGCATATCCACGTATACGGAGAAGAGATAGGGGGAGATAGGATCTCCTTGATGTAGTCCTTTAGGACCTCAAAATATGGAGGTGGGATCACCATTGGCCAAGATAGACCATTGACCAAGATAGAGACGAGCAAATGCATCTTCGGACCCAGATGACAGATTGAGCAAGAAAACTAAATGCAACTGAGGAATCTAATATGAACCTCTAACAAAATAAGTCAAAAGCCTTGTTAAAGTTTATCTTCATAGAGTAACTACTCATCATTTTCTTCCTTTTAAGTCCATTGAAGGGGTATTAAACTAAGATTAGGTTATCTTTAACGCTATTACCATTTATGAAAGTACTTTGCTCATATTGATGAGGTTTATTATTATTGCTTTAAGATTATTAGCTAGAATTTTGAAAATGATTTTATAAATGACATTGCAATAAGAAATGAACCTATAATCATTCAAGGAATTAGGGTTTAGTCTTTTAGGAATGAGGCTCATAAATGTCTTGTTTAATTCTTTGACTATAAAATCTGTTGATAAAAATTCCTGGATGTATTGGAGATAAGATTTTTCTATCAACTATTAGGTTTTCTAGAAGAAAAAGGCATTTAAGCCATTCGAACCTAGGGCTTTATCGAGTTTAAGGTTGAGTAAAGCTTGTTTAACATCCAAAACATTAAAAGATTTAGTGAGTAATTCATTTTGAGTGAAGGAAATGAATAACTTGAGTTCCTATAAAATAGAACTGGTTTGATTAGGGGGTGCCAGTAATTTCTTGAGATAATTGAAGATGAACTCCTCAATATTTGAATTTATGCTGATAGTTGAACCATCCTGAATCCTCAGTAAGCAAATTTTTGTTTATATTTCTTCTACAAAGTATGGCATTATGAAAAAACTTGGTGTTCTTGTCTCCTTCCTTAAGCTAATTCACTTTAACCTTTTTTTTAGCAAAGAGTGGTGATTATGCAATGCCTATGAGTAAGCATCAAAGGTTTGTTTTCCCTAACTTTAAGAGAACAGTCTTCAAGGAAGAGGTTGGTTTGAGATTGAAAGATAGTTAAAGATTACCTGGCCTTGGTAACTACAAATTCAATGCTCTTGACTCTATTAAAATGCATATTTCTCTAATCTTAAAATTTGAAGTTTTCTCTTTAGTTTAAAAGCTTCACAACCCTTAACTTAGAGGTTTAGGCCCTTTATCACCGTCTCTTTAAAACCCTTAGTATTGACTAAGAATTATTTAATCTAAAAAGGAATATTGTATCAACATATTTAGTTCCCAAAGTTACCCAGTTAAAAAACGACCAAAGCAAAGAGATGGTTGAAGTGGGACATACCGAGCTTATATTTTGAAAGCCAAAAAGGATTACCAAAGTATGATTTAATTTTCTACTAATCAACCAACTATTCTCCTATTGTGTTATTTTATATATAATAAGCTTCATTATGTATAAGGTTTGTAAGTTAATTTGAGCATAAACAATTTGATTGACTTTTTCTGAGTGTCAATTATGACATAATCGCAAGTGCATGGCATAGTTGTAGCTAGTACTGACAAGTACGTGTCAATCCTACGAGGAATATAAGTACTAATAATGATTGTTATCTTATTATCTAATCCACAAAATTGGTTTTATTTTTTATTTAAAAGAAAATAAAACTAAATCAAGTAAAATAAATGAGTGGAAAGATTGAATTAGAGAATTAAGGAAGCACTTAGTAAACTATCGATATCAGAAAATTAGTATCCTTAACAGATTAATCTTTTATTATGCAATTGTTTTATTGATTTATTGGGCCGTGGAGAATTCTATTGTATGTTAATAACTGACCTTGACTCTAATAGCTACTAATCCTAAGGCGTTCAACATAATTACCCAGGTTAAAGTTTATATAATAGCTTTACTTTTTGTGAATCCCTCTGTTAGGTTTGACCCCAATGCGGAAGATTTATATCATCCTATCTTTAGGGTTGCAATCAACTCCTTCTAATTACGTAGATCTATTCAAATAAGGATTTCTTAATCTATATGTTATGAAATTAGATTATGATCTAATACTTCGGATTTATTAGAACATAAATAAAACACGTAGTTGAATCACATATATCAATCAAACTAATTTCATTAATAAAAGAATCAAAGCATATTAAAGTATTGACATAGGGTTCATCTAATTTAGACACTAAAGGAATTTAGTTACATATGATTGAAGAGGAAATCAAATAATAGCAAAAAAAATGAACAGAAAATAACGAGTTCATAAATTTAAATCTCTATTTTTATCTTCTATTGAATATTCTTGCAAGTAGAGGTTTGATCTTGTATTCTCTTAGATCTTTCGATGGTTTATCCATTTTTTTAAACTTCTTTGGATCAAAATCACCCCTTGAGTCACCTTTCAAAGTATTTGAACTTCTCTATATGTTTGCTCTTTTTAATTGCCTCCAAGTACGTCCTTTTATATTAAATTTTAAGGTTCTGAGTGATACAGTGGATCCCTTTTGTGCTTGGAATCTTTGTTTTATGTCGTTTTTCATCCGAATTCTTCTTCTTTAAGTTCATAAATGCAATTATACTCAATAAACATAATTGGAGCACATTTATTACCAAATATAGAATAAAAGGATAAAATATCAAGCAAAAATATATCAAATATGGGGTATAAATATGGTTAATTATGCATATATCAAACATCCCTACACTTAATTTTTTACTTGTCCTTAAGCAAAACATAATCAAAATTATAATCTTACAACAACAATCCATCATCAATCTCAATCTACCCATTCATACTATACATTATCATATCCTATTGAATCAAATTAACATACAATTGTAATCAAATTATCCTAAAATTAACTATCTAAGTCAATATTAATAATAATCACATCAATAATCGCATTCAAATCTAATGCATAAATCTTTACACCCTCACTAAGATTTCACTCAATACAATCAAGTGTTTGGAGTGAAAAGTATCAAAACTCTCAATCAATACATAATAGAACTCTTACCATAAGATTGCAATAATATCACATCTCTACCACTTATGTATAAATCAGAAACAAAAATCAAAAGGTCTTTATAAGGTTGTAATGAGGATATATGGTATGGTCAGGGTATCATAAAGGGTTAAGTTGAAGGAAATTTACTAAAAAGAAATTCCAAGACTTGTTTACAAAACTCATAGGTCCTTTCATTATAACTCTATTGGTACCATAAACTTATTCATAATTTTTTTTACTCATATAATAACTCTTTTTTCACAATAATTGATTATTAAGTACCACAATTAAAGAAATAATGGACCTTTCAAGAAATTCAAGTAAGGTTCAAAACAATAAAAAGGCTTCAAAGAAAAATTGGATAAGGGTTAATAAGTGGGTACAATCAATGAAAAAGGCTAAGACTCAACTTGGTTACTCCTAAAAGATAATTTTATGGGTATGGTAATGATAAGTCAAATTATTCATGGATAATTTTGGGAAGAATTGGAACTAATTTGACTTATCTCTATGAGAATTTGAAGCTTTATTTGGTTAGTTCTCACACATTTCAACTTTATTGCTTGATAGGTACAAATTGATAGAATTTGGGGGTAAGAGGCATAACTTTTACTGTGGATTTCGGATAAAGGTCACACTTTCGAAGAGGACTCTGAGTTCTGCAACTTCCGTGAAGACTCCGAGGAGAGAGGTTGTCATCTAAAAGGTCAAAAGTGTACACTTTTGTAGATGACAAAGTGTGTCTGTTAAACGGACATTGCCTGGCTAACTTCACTCCTAGACCCAAGAAGGTCTGTCAAATGGACATAAAGGACATTGCCTTGCCAACTTCGCTCCCAAACCCAAGAAAGTCTACTAAACGGACATTTTCAACTTCGCTCTCAGGCCCAAGAAGGTCTGCTAAATGAACATAATATCTGTTTAACGGATATTGTCAGCCCAAGGACAACCTGCCTTCCCTTATTTAGCAAACATTAGGTTTCTTTGAACCCGAGACACTATAAATACTCATTTTTATGACCTAAAGTTGGGGGTTGGACACTGAAAACGTGACTGCAACTTAAGGAGCCACAAAATAAGAGGCAAAGAGGAAATTTTTGGGGATTGCATCAAGGATTGGAAGCAATCTTGTTTTGTGTTCTCTCTACATTCTCTCTCTACTCTTTCTTGGATGTTGAGTGTCTTTATGTGTATTGATTCTACTAACATGTTCTGGAACTAAACCCCATTTAGGGTGATGAGTGTAGCCTATTTAGGGGATTGATTTGTATTTTATAGATTAATTGGTGTTGAATGAACATTCTTGAGTTATGTTTATCTTCTTACATTTCACTGTTGTCTCTATACTTGATCACCATGGATGCAATCTTAGGAATTATGTGATAAACTGAGAGGTGAAGTATGATTTATGAATTAGGAAGATAAACACATTGGATTTAGAGATAGAGATACCCTAAACTTGTTAGATCCCGTTTCTGGAACCCAACATTCGGATTCAGAAACCTTGAGCTTACTTTCCTGAAGGGTCATTTGCTGTCACTTCACAAAGGTGGTGAGCGCACACTAGTCAAACCCCAAAATCATAAGTTGACTTCTTCATAGAAATTGCAACCCTTAGCCTCTAGTTTGTTTTGAAGCAAGAATCACCTCAATTGGAGCTCTATAGCTCAAGATATGCTTAAAAAGCCTAAAAGGGCTTATACCTCAAACATGCTCCCTTAACCGACCTCTCCCTTACTATAATGCAAACTTCCTCAATTTAACTCCAAATGGTACCAATTTTTCAGGAGAGAAAGATAAACATCTTAGGAAACTATTGGTTTAAGAATCATCTCAATTGGAGGTCGGATAAGGGAATTATGCCCAAAAGAATAGACCATGTTCATACCCTAAATTGATTTGAACCTCTCATGGAGCGATCACTATAACTTTCACTCTAGAAGTCGGATTGAGTTCGTTTTTGGACCATTAGAAAGAAGACATCTATACCTACAACTTTCATGAAGACCACAAAATGAGATTCTGCCTCTATCAGTGTCAAAATCACCATCTTCTCTGTGAATGTCCGTTAAACAGACATGCATGCCCGTTTAACGGACATGTATTGGTTAAAGGAGGCCAAAATGACCCGAGAAGGTCCGTTAAACGGACATGCATGTCCGTTTAACAGACATTGACTGGCCAAGGGGTGTTTTTACACCCGAGAAGGTCCGTTAAACGGACATCCATGTCCGTTTGGAGCTTCCCAAATCCTCCAAACTTCAACCTAACACCATAAACACTTATAAACTTCCCAAATTCACTTATTCTAGTGTCAAAGCATCCTATAACAACCCAAACAACAAGTTCATCTCACAAAGTTCTCAAATTTCAATCATCAAGTTCATCAAACATCCCAATTTCTTTCAATCACCATAGCTATCACAATATACAAACCAAAAACAACATCCCAACTTGTAACACTCATATCACTTCATCCCAATATCCAAAAATCACAAACTTCATATCGTTAGAAAGATCAAAAGATATCACAATTAAACATATTTTCATTTCTACTTCTACTATTAAGTGTTTCTCCTACAAACTCTTTTAAAATGATAATATAATTAAAATGTCCAATTATTAACTATGATTGATCAAAAGAGCACCCTGTTTTAAATCATTTTAAAGTAAATTTCTTTGAAACTTGTAGTTAGCAGTGTATACAAAGGTTATCTTAAAGTATTTAACCTTATACTTATCACTGGATGGATGAACTGATAAAAAGCCAAATATTGAAGAATATTAACTTTATTAGGATCATAACCTACTGTAATTGTGACGCTTCTAAAAATTCTTAAACCACAATTACCTAAATCACTCCCAAAGCATAATATTAATTACCAAATTCTCAATAGTTCCAAAAGAGAGATGTTCGTCAAACACAAAAGTATTCTATATAACATAATTATCCGATCTGTCACATAAAAAATACATTTACATAACTTTACCTAAGTAATCTATTGGCCCCACCTAATCTCTACTTTGTCAATTATATACCCAAGGGTTATCGGCAATCACTCGATTTTCTAAAAAAAGTGAAAAGTGGTGAGTTACTTACTCAGTAAGCGTAACCAATCGTATCCTTAAAATCAAATAACTCAATATAATATAATATAAAACTTAGTTAATTGATTAAAACATTCATATAATACGAAGATACTCAACATTACTAAGTCTAATCCTAACAATTAACAAACATCTTGAAGTTTTACCAAACAATGATTAACACAAATATTAATTTATTACCGCCATTTATACTTTATCTCATAATGAATTGAACTGACTAACATTGCTTAACCTAATAAGCTTACATTCAATGATTTGTCGGATCATCTTAACTCATTCTAATCTCTCACCAAGTAGAAACGTAATTAAATATATAAATATCAGCATAGGGTACCTCAATTTCTTAATATCTCTTGATACCCTGATACGACTTTAATACTTAGCTATCGACATAGGAGATTCCCAAGACTTAGGATATCTCAGTACCACTCTGGTACATGACCATCGACACAGGACATCCTTTGGACTCATGATGCCCCAGTATCTACTCCACGGATAGATACTTAGCTACCACTTGCTCATCTCTAAATAACGTATCAATTTATGACTATCGAATAGGGATATCAAATTTGGCCCAACCTGATTTTAGCCTAAGTTGATCAGGCCATGGGTCAACATTCAAAAAAGACATTGTTTTGTAAAAAATAATGTCGTTTTTGACATTTAAAAAAAATGATAAATTGTATTGGTCCTACTCACTCGTGACCTGTTGGCCTTAGATCAAAGGCAGGGTTGCGGCCTTATTTCACAAAGCCAATCCTATCAATGCATATCAATACAGCCATCATCACACCCAGTTCGAAGTCCCGCAGTGAAACGGAGTTTGGAGAGGTCTGATAGTACGCAGCCTTACCCCTACATAGTAGAGAGGCTGTTTCCGGTAAACCCACATATAGATGTGACAAGAAAATAGTGATGCAGGTTAAAAGAGTAAATACGTAAAAATGACACGCAAAATATTTAAGTAAATAAAATTACAATAAATACATAAGGATGATAATAATAATAATAATAATAATAATAATAATAATAATAATAATAATAAACAGTATTTAAAACAAACTGCGACATACAATGCTTCCAGTAGAAAATGAAAAACTTACAATTAAAAAAATATGGATCATTGATTTCAAGCAGCTTATTAAACCTAACTTGTTTACAGTACTTTAAGACACTTATCAAATCAGACCTATTTAACTTAACAGTTAAAGAAAATGTTTGCAAGCCAGTACCCAGTGGGATATTTTTTTTTATCTAAAACGGTACTACTTTTCATAATTGAGTTCTCACAAGTAATAGTGTATATGCTAATTAAATAGTATTTTTGTTCTTTTATCTTCCAAATGAAAACTATCTCTAACATTTACATTATTATGTTTGCAACAACCATTGGTGTTTCTATCTTTCCTTTCCCTAGCTACATGGCCATTTGGCATATCAACACTGCCATAACGTACTAATCGTTGTCGAAGCATTTACGACATCTCTTACTTTGGTTACCCCTCGTTCCAGCTTTGGAATTTAATAAATGATCATCACATTTTATGGCTTTTCTTCACTGCAAGCCCCCTGGTTCCTCTTTACAGTACCGTTGGTCTGTGATTACAGTGTTGTCCCATTCGTCAGTCGTGACTATCATTTTCATAATATCCTCAATCTCGAGATTCTTAGAAGCTTCACGTGGTTGCTCAGCCAACTTTTATAAATAAAACCACATCTTTTTATTTTAAAGAATTAAGTGTAGGTAAGTTTAGATTTAAATAAGTCAAATCCGATTCATTAAAAAGAGAGAAACTACTTTATATTTTTAATTTTAAACAATTATATCATTTTTACTGAAAAGAGTTAAGCGTCTGGTAAGTTTATATTTAAACAACTCAAATCCGGATTCATTAAAAAGAAAGGTATTCTTTTATATTTTTAATTAAAAAAATTATTTTGTAAAAATTAACTAGATCGAAGGTCCTTGTTTGGATATTAATGTTGTAACAATTTGAAAATGTTATAATAGCACCAGAGAGCGCGAGCGACGGAGCGAGGGCTCAGTTCTGGCGAGTATTGTACGTTGGACTGATCCAGATCTAAAGGATGACTTATTTTATTCTGTTACAATACAACTTCCTCAACCACCCAACCACAGTAGCAGTAACCTCTGGCCCTCACTTTCTTTTGTCTCCGCTACTGTGTATGAAACACTCTCTTTCCTGTATCCACCGATGGCTCAATTACAGATCAAGGAATCTGCCCATTTTAACTTTTCCAGCAATGGTCAACACTATGATTATGATCCAAACTGCTATCAGACCGATCAGGAAGAGGACGACGAAGCAGTTCGTGCTGCTAGCGTTTACTTTTACGAACTTGGAGGTACTCTCTTTCAGTCTTTGTGACCTTTTCCTACTCTGTCATCTACGTTCCTCAGTTCTTCTCATTTTCACTCTCTATATCTACTTCATCATTGTCCTCGTTAATTTTTCTCTCGCCTGCTTCTTTTCCTCGTAGCAAACACATCTGCAGGGCTTCGTTCATCAAAACTAAAATATTAAATTGCTTGATTGGTTCTATTGTGGCCCTCACTCTCTAATTTCACTGTAGTATTGGCTTATGTTTGTTTATTCTCTTATTCCGGTTTGATTAGAGGTTAATTAATGGAATGGAATGTAACAGAATGAGAGGAAATTGAATGGTTTATAATACAATGGAGTGGAATGAAATATAATAAAAAGTTGTTTAGAAATAATGGAAGGATTCATAATGTAATAACGTAATAAAATGTTGTTTAGAAAATTGATGTAATAGAATGTAATGTATAATAAATGACTTTTTTACCCCTTATATTAAAATGGTTGTTGCAGGAGGTTTATTATTGTATTATTAATTATATAAAAATATTAATATTAATTATTTAATATATTTTATTTTATTTTATGTGATTTATATTAAAATAATTTATTTATATAAAAATATATACAAACAATTAAAGAATACTTTTT
>JAOQMR010000212.1:19850034-19861801 GCA_027563865.1 Erythroxylum pelleterianum | reverse complement strand
TCAGCTGCTTTTCATTTTATCTTCTGTTTGTTTATCATCAAAACATTCTGATACGTAAAGTCAATTTTGACTTAACACATACTCTACCTTTTTTTCCTGTTGTGGGCTAATCAAGACCACTCCTGCACCGCATCCCTCAGCGTTGGATGAACCATCAACAAATAAACTCCATGCAGGGTGTTGCTCGTAATGCGAGGCGGGTTGACTCATTTTTGCAACGAAATCTGCCAATACTTGGGCTTTGATCATCGTCCGTGGTTTGTAGTGTATATCAAACTCTCCCAGCTCTACCACCCATTTTATTAGCCGCCCAGAGGTTTTAGGCTTTTGAAGGCACTGCCTGAGGGGTTGGTCGGTCCATACCTCAAACGTATGATTCTGGAAGTAGGGCCTGAGTTTCCGCGCTGCGGTTATCAGTGATAAGGCCAGCTTCTCAGTGGGTGCATACCGCGCTTCTGGTCCATTCAGTACCTTACTGACATAGTAAATCGGGAATAATTCATTTCCTTCCGACCGAAAGAGAACTGCGCTGATCGCCCCATCTGTAACTGCCAGATAAATAATCAGATTCTCCCCATCCACTGGGCTCTGCAAAACGGGTGGGCTAGTCAGATACTGCTTCAAATGCTGAAATGCTTTTTCGTACTCGTCCGGCCATTGGAACTGGGTCACATCCGCCTTCTTTAGAATTTTGAAGAATGGGAGGCACCTGTCCCCCATCCTAGAGATGAATCTGCTCAGAGATACTATCCATCCTGTCAGTATTTGAACATCTTTTAAACATCGCGGTGAAGGCATCTGGACGATAGCTTCAATCTTTTTCGGGTTTGCTTCAATCCCCCGCTGAGTAATCATGAACCCTAAGAACTTTCTAGATGCTATACCAAAGATGCAATTTTTGGGGTTCAACTTCATTTAGAACTTATTGAGGGTTAGGAAGACTTCTCTGAGATTTTCCACATGTTCGGCAGCTATCTTGCTTTTAACCACCATGTCGTCCACATAAGCCTCGACTGTTTTGCAGATCTGCTTCTTAAAAACTTTCATAACGAGCTGCTGATAAGTAACCCCTGCATTTTTCAAACCGAACGGCATCACCTGGTAGCAATACGTGCCCTGGTCAGTTATAAAAGCCGTTTTTCTTGGTCTTCGAGGCTCATTTTTATCTGATGATAACCAGAGAAGGCATCCATGAAGCTGAGGAGCTCATGCCCTGATGTAGAGTCTACCAGTTGATCGATTTTAGGTAGGGGAAATTGTCCTTTGGGCATGCCTTGTTCAAGTTGGTGAAATTGATGCACATTCTCCACTTTCCATTTTTCTTCTTCACCAGTACCACGTTAGCTAACCATTCGGGGTATTTGACTTCTGGAATGAACCCAGCGCCAAGTAGTTTCTCTATTTCTTTCTCGATCACCCCTTGCCACTCCTTGCTATGCCACTGCTTCTTCTGTCTGATCGGCCTACAATTTTCCGAATACCCAGGGAATGAGATGTTACTGCTCGAGAGATTCCAGGCATGTCGCTCGGTACCCAAGCAAAGACCAACCTTTTCTCTACCAAGAAATTAGTGATTACTGTGGCCAACCCTTTTTCGAGTTCGGAGCCCAAATTTGTGAATTTGGATCGGTCTTCTTTGTCCAGTATGACCTGTTGCGTTTCTTCTGCAGGGTTCATCCTCTCGGTTTCTTCATTTGCTCTTACATCAAGAGAACTTGCCAAAACTACCGCTCCCTCAAGGGTTCTTGTTTCTGCCAAGTAGCATTCCCTAGCGATTCTTTGCTGACCCCTGACAATACCGATGCCATGGGGTGTTGGGAACTTCATCTCTTAATAATAGGTTGAGACGACTGCTCTGAGGGCGTTTTGTGTGGCTCTTCCAATTATTGCATTATAGGCTCCTACAAACTTCACAACTAGGAATTCAACATTCTTCACTATTTGGCATGGCTTTTGTCCGAACTTTACGTTCAAGAGGACTCGAGCGAATGGATAGGTTGATGCTCCTGTTACCCCTTTGATGGGTCCCTTTATTGGCAGTAGCCGCTCCTCCGAAATCTCCATCTGCTTAAAAGCATCGTAGTACAGTAGGTCAACTGAGCTGCCTGTGTCAATCATTACCCATTTCACCTCGCTACCGTCCATATTCAAAGTAACCACTAGTGCATCGTCATGAGGACAGCTGACACCATCCAGATCAGATTCGTCAAACGAGATCACCTTATCAGTTTGTGGCTTTTTTGTTGTTGATTGGCCCTTAGCGATCTGCCTGGCATACCTCTTCCTTCCTCTGACGATGGACCCTCCTGCTGCGCTACCAACAAAAATCATGTTTATGATTCTAACCGGTCGGTCATCCTGCTGCCCAGTATTTCTATCATCTCTAGCCCTGGACTGTCCTCTTGTGTCGAGTCGGTCGTCCGTATTCCTGGTCTGCCTTCCTCCATCGTTCGTGTTGTTTTGTCGCCAGGGTTTTCTCCAATTGTCAAACCGACCATTGCCCCGTTCGGTATTTTTTCCATATTTCAGAAATCTATCTAGCCGTCCCCTTTGGATAAGGAGCTCGATTTCTCGCTTCAAATCCCAACAATCCTCCGTGTCGTGACCTACATCTCTATGGAAACGATAGTATAAAGTTGAATCCCACTTTTTAAGGGGAGTTTTTAACTTATTTGGTTCTCGAAGGGGTTCCCCTTCAGCTTTCATGACTTCTAGTACTTCCGTATACCGCCTGTTGAGCGGGGTGAAGGATTCACGTCGTAGTTCCTATCGGTCGATCGGCTTTCGCCAGCTAGACTGATCCTTCTGCCATTTATGCGAATCATCGGCTTTACCACTCGGCCAGCGGTCATCCGCTCTACATTTCGTTTTTTTTAACACTTCCTCCAGCTGGATATATTTATCTGTCCGATTTTTTATCTCTTGGATAGACCTGGGCTGATCAAGAGCTAGCGACTTCTTGAACTCTTCATCCCTCGTATTGCTCATCAGGGCAGCCAACATGGACGAGCAGGTGAGGTCAGGGACTTCGAAAGCTTCATTGTTAAACCGAGTGATGAACTCCCGCAAACTTTCGTTCCTTCCTTGGGTCAACTGCATCACTTCCAAGGCAGTCTTTTGTGACCGTTTACTCGTAGCAAATTGGTTGAGGAATAGCAGCTTAAAATCCTCAAAACAGGTAATACAGCGTAGGGGTAGACTGTTGAACCACCGTCGGGCTCCTTCTTGAAATGCTGTACAAAAAGCCTTACACTGTATTGCATCAGGAATGCAATGCAAATTCATCATTGATTAGAAGTGTTGAAGGTAATCGAGGGGATCGGTCTTTCCTGTGTACTTCTCTGGCATTGGTATCTTAGTGTCGACCGCTGAAAGGCTATCCAGGATCTCCAGAATGAAAGGAGAGCAATATTTTATGGATGACTGATCCGGGCGGGAATTCATGGCCAGATTGATTCGGTCGTCTACAATTTTTTCGAGAGATTCAGCAGAACAGTGATCGACCATCATGCCTGTCTGCTGAGCGGGGGTTTGTTGTTGGTTCGCCTAAGATCGCAAAATTTGGTGAATCAATAGATCGGCCGCTTCTTTTATTTGTCTTTATGTGAGGAAGGCTTTTTGTGGTGCAGGAGGATTCGGGTTGAGGGGATATTGGGTGTAAGGATGTGAACTGGTTCTAGCATCATCCTCTAGGCCCACACTTTGCGCTTCTTGGTCTTGGTTTTGGGATTGTTGCGGTTGATCATGCTGATGTGAATATTGCATTTGGTTATTCGGGTTTTGAGGGGGTAACTCGTCTATGCTAGGGTTTTGGATGATGGGTGGAGGGTGTGTCTGGTGATCATGATGCGGCAAGGGAAGGGCGGCGGGTAGCTACAAGCCCATTCACTGTAGTGCAAGCGCCGCGACAGCGGCCACATCAGGATTTGTTGCCACCGCCTGATTGCCCTATCACTACGATCGATCAGTCGGCCCTATCACTACGATCGATCGGTCGGCCCTATCTCTACGTTCGATTGGTCGGGCCTATCACGAGCTGTCAGACAACCAAGCCGCACAATCTTTATATACTCCTTCGATCCTTCTCCATGATCAGACTCGAGGAGTAGGGGGCTTATGGTTAGGTCAGTCGTGCTAGGCCCAGACCCAGGCCCAGGCATAGACAACCCATTCATAGATGGTGACTTCCCACTCATAAGGGAAGACCTAAACCTAGTAGGTATTTTTCATATATAAGTTCATTACCTCATCATGAAAAAGGTACGACTTTAGAGCCCTATTATTCTTTATTCCTAGCCACCAAAACCCTCACAAGAAAAAGACTAACTTGAGTGTCGAAGGGGCCTACTGGCAGTCAAGCCTCGGTGTGCTTTTATTGTTTTGCAGGTATTTCTGAGCCAAAGTCAACCAATCTCATGGATCCAAGTAGCGGCGCCCAGCCCCATCAAAATCAGACATAACCATAATTGATCTTCTTTCTTTCCTCTCTTCTCCACGACACTCTCTTCTTTCTCTCTTCTATTTTTGTTCTTCTCTCTTCTCTCCCTCAATTCACATTTTCTTCCTTCTTTAAAATGCAAGACTACTTTTCTTCTTCCACTTATACCCTTAATGAATGCTAAAAGTCCACTTTACCCTTCCTTTGATACCTTATAAATTTAATGCTTAAGAGATCTTCCAAAAATGCCCTTATACATATACACTCTTACTACTTTAATTCAATTAACCAATGAAATAAAATCCTACTAACATTAATATACTAGTCAACTTCAAAAATAATTAATCCATAAAGACATATTTAATTTAAATCATGCTTAACTCAACAAGAAAAAAATCGGGGGCCAACAAATTGAATTAATCACCTACAATTGATTTCAATACTTTCGTAAATGCCATTGTTTACACCTGTGAATCAAGGAAACAAGTTTTCGGCGTGACTCCTAGGCTCGTGGTATTTTTCACCGATAAGCCTCACGGGAGCTGCATCACGGGTTATGGGTTAATATCAAAAGTTAATTAATAAACGTATGGATTTTGAGTTCCTCTTTAATATATTTGGCAATTATCTTGTCTGTATTCTCGAATATAACAAAATTATTTATTAACTGAAGATCTTTTTTTTTCTGTTTTTAAGCATATATGCTAGAAGAGATTTCAAAGACGCACTTACGGATGTGAACGGGAAAAGTAATAGTTGCTTGCTTTGGTATGGTAACCCCGCAATTACTGGTTGTGAGTTGATCTATTAGTAATGTTTAATAGAAGTTAAATGCATTTATTCTTAAATTTTGTATAATACTCAAAGTTTTAATAAAGCAGATAATTTAACTATTATTTAAGTTATTAATTAAAATTCGTAAATTTAAATTATATGAAATATATTATTAATAACATAAATTGAATTACTTAATTTTATAAAGTTGGAATTTTTAATTGAATGGTTTAGATATTGTCATTGAAATTTAAAATAAATGTTAGAAGTTTGATATTTTACCTAAATTAATTATGTTCTAGTAACAAATATAATAAGAAAAGATAAAAATATGAATAATTTGATTAATAAATTATTTTAACATTTAAAAATTATCTAATATGTTTAGAAGAAAATTATTATTATATTAAAAAAGATGCATGTAAAGATTTACATATGAAAAGTAAAGAGAACCTAATCAAATCAGAGAGCATCAATGAAATAACCTATTGACAAACTTCAAATACTTGGAACTATAATTCGAAGCCATCCTATATTAAATCATTGATAAACCGAAGTTTATATCAAAAACAAGTTTCGGTGGTGTAGGTCATTTACATTATAAATGTAGCAAGTTCAAACCATAAACAAAGACCCAAATTAAACCAAGTACACAAAAACCTACTAAATAGCAAAACTCACTTACCTCAACTGACATGCAGAAGAAGTCACTAAAGCACGTGAAGGAAAAAGATGACAGAGCTAGAGTGAGTTGACGACCAAAGAAGATAACCAAAACAAAGAGAAGAAGACAATGACAATCAAAGCAGTACACAAAACACAGTAACGAACAAAACTCAACAATGTCGTAAAAAATAATCAAAGAATAAAATGTTACCCCAATCAACGAGTAAAGGAAGATGACGGCGATGACACGCGATGGGTGAGCAACAACGATGAGCGATGATCGTTAACTATACATGAAAAAAGATCATCCTTAAATGATATGTTGTACATCTTCAATTTCTCACATTTTATATATATATATATAAATAGTTAGGAAATACTAAAGTAAGCTAGATAGAAAATCCTAAAAGCTAGAATGAAGATAGTTAGGAAATACTAAAGTAAGCTAGATAGAAAATCCTAAAAGCTAGAATGAAGTTCCAATTAATAAAATCAAAAGCTCTGAAATAAATAATCTTCATATTGTAACTTTAGTTAAGTGTTATCTTATAGTAGAAGAAGCTGAATTTTCTTTTTAGATATGGTTGTGAGACTCATTTATGGTAGTGCTTATATGATGCAGCATCTTACTCGTTGGAAGAAGACAGTGTGCAGTAACATGTAATTCCAATAATTTCCTGTCCCCTACTTTCAGTTGTTCTTAACTCAGAAGTGCAATTATAGTGGTGGCTAACTACTAGAATGGTAATGACTGAATTATGAGGAGTTCACCATATCTTAAATAACCGAGTCAAAGCAGCTATACAAAGAAGTCAGTGATGCAGTGGGCAACTAAAAATCTAAAATGATGCCACTGAGACATAGTCCTAGCAATGGAAACCCTCTCATAAATATTACTGCAGGAATCATTATAGAACAAATGGTGAAAAACTGAGGAATAGGGGAGAGTAGGACAAGAAATGAAAGCTCAAGTATTTATGGTAAGTAGGGTCCAATCATAATTTGAAGGGGCAAAATGAGAATTTTTTCATCAATAACTCAGTATCTAGTTGGCAGGAAAGCCACATTACATACGTGAATGGTATAATTATAAGCATGCTAGCCTTTGTCGAGTTTAGTGATTATGTCGTGGATTAGTGGGATTAATAATTTCTCACTAGGAAAAGAATTGAGAGTCACCTATTAGGACGTAAGAGGAGATGAAAATGATGATGATGAAATGTTTAGTGTCAATTTCTTATTACAGAGATCTTTATCAAAGATTACAAACATTAACTCAATGTTCCAAAATTGTGAAAAAGTACCATAAGTAAATGGAGGTTGCTATGGTTATGACGAATATGGAGGAAGACCGAGAGGCAATAATGGCTCACATTATTTATGGACCAAATTAAAAAATTACTAATGTTTTCGGTCTATATTATTATATGGAGTTAGAGGATGCAATGTACATGGTTATGAAGGTAGAAAGACAACTTAGAAAAAGAACAAACTATGGAGTAAAGAGGATGACAAAGCTCCAAAGATAAAGCATGAAACATTCACACCACCAATGCAAGCATTAAGCTGATAAAAAGTTAAAACCGATTCCACTTCAATAACTAAGAATTGAGATATTAAATAATTTTAAGTGCTTTGAAAGAGGGTATATAGCTTCTCAATATTCCATCAAAAAAGCTGATGATGTTGCAAGAAGATGGAAAATATGTGTTCAATATTTAAAAAGAGGTGAATGAGAATATTCCTAATTTAGAGGATGCTATTGAAGATAAGTACATTAATAGGTCTAAAGATGGAAGAATGTTGGTCACTATAAGGGAATTGAGTTTACATGCAGGAGAGGATGATGCAAATGAGTAATAAAAAAAACCTCTTCTATACTAGATGTGCCATTAAGGATTGGGTGTGTAATATAATCATAAATAGAGGGAGTTTTGTCAATATAGTAAGTATCGAGTTGGTGGGGAAGTTTAGACTGCCAACTATAAAAGAAACTAAACCCTACAACTTATAATGATTGAATGATAGTAGAAAGGTTAAAGTAACCAAGCAACTCCTTGTTTCTTCCTTGATTGGGAGGTACAAAGATGATATATTATATATTGTGATGCATATACTAGTTGACCACATTCTGTTAAGGCATGATTAGCAATTTAAACAAACAATATACAAGATGGATATAAGGATACATACTAGATCATGTGGGTGTCTAAAACAATGATACTATAAACCAGAAATCATCCATTATCATATATGCTTCTTCGTTTGGCTCTACAGGATGGTCAAGTGGGTGCTGAAGGGCATCAAAATAAATCAAAATTATATTTTGGGAACCATTTCCGTTCGAAGGTTGTTTCTGATGGAGAAACTGAATTTTGCAAGTGGCAATAGATGTTCGTTGAGGGTTTTAGGTCCTAGTGATGTGATACTAAAACTTCACCAAGGTTGAGTTGTCTTACCTTAACAATATACTACTTCATCAAAATCAACAGCTTCTGGTACGAATAAAATGAGGAATGCTATTACTAAAATAAAAATAGTAGCGTGCCAATAAATTTATAGACTCAGCTACTGGGACTCAAGTACGGTTAGATTTTAGGATTAAAAAGAAAAATAACAAATAAGAAATAAGAAGAAAAAGGAAAAAATTGAAGTGGACCTAAAAAAATTATATTATAAACTCCAACCTTAAAAATCTCCAGTGTTAATTCTTTAGTTTTTGATACTAAGGGTCTAACAAAGTCAAAGACCAAATCCACAATTCAACAATGACCTTTCATTTCTTGACCTCCATACGAAATCCTAAGT
The DNA here is from genome assembly GCA_027563865.1 of Erythroxylum pelleterianum. NCBI lineage: Eukaryota > Viridiplantae > Streptophyta > Magnoliopsida > Malpighiales > Erythroxylaceae > Erythroxylum > Erythroxylum pelleterianum. The sequence goes on along the minus strand of JAOQMR010000212.1, from coordinate 19,853,115 downwards.
ACAATGACCAAAGATCTCAAGCTTAAAATTAGAAGACAAGTCCAAATTCTACCATAGTCCCAGTTTACTAACCAATCCAATCTAATTTAAAAGCTAAAATAAAGGGTAAAACCAAATCCAAATCTAAATTTAGGTCAAATCTCATCTAAATTCAATAAAATCCAATACTATGAAGCTCAAAACCATTACTCCATTTTCTTTTTCAACTCAAATTGTTGTAGTTTTACTCAAAAAGTTTGTAAACTGTCCATTGTCAATAAACAACTTATTGATTTAATTAAAAGGGACTTGATTTATAAATCTCTTATATTAAAAATTTCTCCATGTTCCATTTTAATTAAGTAAAATAACAATACCATTGCCTTTTATTCTTTTATAGGTTATGACAGATATACCTTTAGAAATGTCAAATTTAGTAATATTACACTATAACAAATTTGGTGTAATTGTTCAGAATATATCGGTATAAGTAACTTTGCTTGATCATGTCTCCATAAGATGGAAAGTGGAGTTTACATTAGATTAGAATGAAATGTGAGTCAAGGCAACTTAATTTAAAAACAAACCAGGGTATAGAATATGTGGAGACTCAATAAACTTTTGGTCAAACAATGAATCAATAAGAGCAGAATATAAAGGGTATTTAATAGGAAGAGTCTTATTATTAAAGAGTCTTTACATATTATGTTTGATGAATCTAACCCTATCGTATCTAATAAAGTTCTTAAAGATGATGATCAAGAAAGGGAAAAAAGAAAAGGAAATAATCAGTCTTTCTTTTCCTTCCTACTGGTTTCTTTCTGACAGCACAAATAGACCATACACAGCACAAATAGACCATAAAGCAAGTTCCATCTCCCTTCACCTCGCAACCAATTCATCTAAAGTATTATTACACAATAAAAGAGAGAGAAAAATAAAATGCAGAAAGCACTACAAAATCGCATGCTCATATTTACGTATAAAGTAAATAAAAAAATCGCAAAGATTAATCCTTCAAATATCATAAGAAACGAACCCACATTAAACTTCAAAACTTGATTTCAAGTTCAAAATTCTCTCATCAACATGGCATTGTAGACCCAGCAACCAGAAAATGGGTAGTGATAAAATTGTAAGCAGAAATCAAAATAAAGGACAAGATACAAAATAACTCTGACATACTTGATCCCACCCTCGCAACAAGAAAGCTCAAAGGATGATGATGAGCGATGGCGAGGAGAAAAGGACGAATGACGGCCAGGAGAAGATGAGCGACAGCGAGGAGAAGATGGTTTGAGAACACAGAGGAGAAAATAAGGGAGGAAGGCTCAAATGGGTTAACCATGACTAAAAATGACATCATTTGGTATTAAACCAAACGATGTCGTTTGGTCTTTTTAAAACTATTAATATGAAGATAATGACGGAGTGACCAGATCGTCAAAAATTCACCGAAGGAATACATTACCGTCGGTAAACCCTAACGATTGAGCGTAAATTTATCGACAAAGTGATTATACCATCAGACATTCCGTCAGTAAATCCCCGACGTTAGTTTATTGCGGCAAGCATTTCAGCCTAATTTACAGATGAGTATGACTTTTTTGTAGCTATATTCCATTGGAAAATTTGCAGGGATATTTTTCCCTCCACCTTTACCGACGAAAATTTTGTCCATCGTAAAATGGAATTTTTCATGATAGTGTTACTTACGGGTATTGATTTTTTGTCTATAATTAGCTACGGTATTTGTTCCGTCGGTAATTTTCTGTCTATATTTTATGATTTTCTTGTAGTGCTTAAGCCTAATGTATTATGCAAAATTGGGGTTAGAACTAAAACTTCTCTATGGTATGACAATTAGAATGCGCATGGTTCTTTAATTAATAATTAGATTGTTGTTCAAGCAATAGGAAACATCTTAAGAGAAGCTAAAGTTAGTCTATGGATCATGAACGGATAATGGATGGATGCACCAAGGGAAATAAACCAAATGATCCTAAACTATAACCCTAATTCTGAAATAGAGGATTGTTATCTATGGAATAGTCATCCTAAGGGATATTTCACTAATAAATCTTGTAGAGAATGACTAGCTCCAAGTGGCATAAGTTGGTCTGGTGTAAATGCCTAATGCCTAGAACATCCTTCCTTTTATGGTTAGCAGTAAGGAGCAAGATGAGTACTCTTAATATGATGCATTATATTAATTTCCAAAGCACAAGCATTTTGTATAAGAAAAGGAAGAAAATTTTGGATCATCTATTCTATGAATGCAGCTTTTCAAATGCGTTTTGGTGTGAATTCTAAAGACTTTGTCACTAATAAATTAGTTTGAATGCTTTTTTGAAGGTCATACAATGGCTTCAAGCTCACAACAATGTTCCTAAAGGTAACCTTGTTATGTTTTTTTTTAATTAGTTTAGGAACTTGTCTATTAAAGATATGAAAAGAAAGAAACATAAAGATATTTTTTAGTAAAGAGAAAACAAAAAAAGTGGTGCAGGAGATTATTTTATTAAGCATTAGGAAGCAAGTTTTATTGTACAAACAAGCACATAATTGTAGTGATTGATACAAGCTAGTTAGGGGATTCCTGATCCCCTTTTGTACTTTTATACTTTTACAATTTAAATATTAAATTTATTTTTATCTTTTAAAAAATACTACTTATAGTAAGCAATTGGGAAAATGATTTAAAAAACAATTTGGACCTGCAAGAGAATATAATTAGCAATTAACCTTGCACATTATTTTTTTGGGTAAATTAGTAAAATTTTTATACAAATAAGAAAATGTTAAGTACACAACTAGGGATTTTCTAAACAGAAATCTCTTACCTACAAAAAGGAATAAGGTAAAGCAAATTCAAAAGGAACCTAGAACAAACCGTGTAGCAAACACTACCCACAACACTCCTCTACTACCTTCCTATGAAGAAGCCTTATAAAGCTAGCTCATCAACCTAGTAACACAATTTCTCCAACAACTATTCCAGCAACACGAAACGTCCAGCATACATTTTGTTAGAGTAGTGCCCTAAAAGGCAATCGCTTGTACAAAGTTATGTACAATATTTATGTAAGGCTTGTTTCATTA
>JAOQMR010000212.1:19807258-19834900 GCA_027563865.1 Erythroxylum pelleterianum | reverse complement strand
CTAACCTCACCAAAGGCTCCTCTCCCAATGATTGTGAGAAGATCAAAATCATCAACACAAATCTTGTGCCTTTTAAGTCGCATAAAGTGTGTCTCTTTTCTTTCTAAGTCTTTAATAAGATTCATCTGTTCCTCTTTGGGTACATCAGAAGATGCTAACTTTCTTTCTAGAACCCATCTCCTGCACCAATAGCACACTACCACGATCAGTAGAAATTGTATCTTGAATCAGAATCTCAGGCAGAGCCAAAAATTGTCTAGGTTGAAAATATGTTTATACTTAACATGCAATCAATCATAATGCTTTCATTTTCATAATAAAGGACAAGTCATGAAGGCACGCCACAAGTAAACGCAAACCAAGTTAAACAAGGGTAACAGCCAGACAAACCACCCAACTAGTATAAGGGATACCAATGATAATGAATGCAGCATACAGCCACAATAGGAAATCCAGATGCTCAAAAGGCTAAGGATTAGAGAAACATATAAAGGTATATTTGACAGCCTGTAGCTAAGAACATGGCATAATATACAATACAAGAATTTTTTTTTCTATAACTGAAGACAAAATTGTTGCAGCTAGTTTTGTCATAAAGGGCAAAAACTAGTAGCAACCAACAGGAAAGGTGCAAGGAACTTTTTGCATAAATAGAAGTGTCTATCTGCCAGTGTTCCAGATCAGCCTGTGAACAGAATCTGATAAAAGAATGCCAAGATAGTGAGATATTTCTTTGTTGGGTGGAAGACAAACAATTGCCAATTCAGAGTTGAGGCTCGAAATGTCAAAAATGAGGACTGTTTGGACTAAGTTCTGAGAATCTCAAGTGTGAAATTCAAAAGACGTTGTAGTAGTAGGCACTGCCACTAATCTAGAGAAAAGGATGTAATTCTTCTATATCCTCTGAACTATGCTAGATGACAAGCAAATACATTGGCATCTACTGTCATCAGTTAAATAATTTAGGCTTCTCAAATCCAACTAGATCAAGTTCATTCAATAAGTAACAGAACAATTATGTTCCATAATTTTCGGAGAACGAATATCATTCAAGTGAAGTTGTCACTGTCAAATGTCAAAAGCTACAGAAGAAGAAAAAGGTCTTCTGTCCATTTGCCTTCTCATCTGTAAGAAACATACCTAACAGTTTCTAAACATAGTAAAACAGAAAAAGAAAAAGAAGAATACAAAAAAGTTTTCCATTCTAATCTAAACTATAGCAAAGCAAAGGGTTGTAGCAGTTAATAATGTGTATAGAACAAAATAAATATACGAATCTACTAAAGCCCAAAGCTGCTCATCTAGAGGACCAGTTTGATTGAAATAAGCAAGTGACCTCTCTTTCCGTTCTTGAATATTCTTCATATGGGCACGGTAGTGATTCTCTATGAACTGTTTCGCCGCCGCCACTTTCTCCATAGTTAAGCTCGATCCTAGTACCTCCTCATCTTCCCCTGCTCCCCCCTTCTCTTCCTCTTCTATGCCCTCCATCTTCTGCTTTCTTCTTCTTTTTCACTCTATCTCACTCAGTAACAAATTCACCTGTTCTCAGCTAACTAAAGAAGATTAATACTAAATAATCTCAAGTTAGCCTTTCTTTCTTTTTTTCAGGATTGTTTATTATCTCTCCCAGTCTGTCTCCGAAGCTCTCTCACTTTGATTATTTTTGTTCCAAACAACACAAGACAGCCAGACCACTGCTCTCTCTCTCTACAGTCTCCACCCAACACAAAAAGAAAGCACAGATGCAAGTGAAAGAGTCCCTTGGATCCTCTGCACTACACCCGCGTACACTCTGTCACCTACAAACCCAATAGCCCTTAGCCACGTGGTGTGTCGGCTTTCGTTATCCTCGAACTCGCACGCCTCTTGTGCCTCGCGGTTCTGCAAACGTAGAGGATTGGCGCTCGTCTATTTATTAATGTCAGGACTCATAACTGGGTGGTCGTCAGGTGCTTACGCGCGCTGAGCTTCGCGTGGGTCTAAAGTGAGTTACAGATCGCTGTCTCGCTTATTTCACAATGAATGACGTTTCGACACATTTTCCCCCACAAAGCTTTCCGCACCTCCGTCTTATAGACCAAACGAATCAAATACGACCAACATTTAGTATCCGCATACAAGAGACACCACCTTGTGGTAGTATATATATAAATATAAATATAAAACCGAAATTAAAAATCAAGCTACAAGATGATTAATCAATTTTACAATATTAAATATTCTTAAAAACAACAAAAATCACGTTTACAAGATCATAAAATACAATTGATTGGAGGGAATATACGAGCAATTCTAAAACATCAAATTGAAACAGAATGAACTAAATCCAGGTAAGATCTCCTTAGGACTTTACTATGTTTTGACTTATTCTAATTTAATGTTATAAGAATTCTTAAATTACAATTAGGTTTTCTCTCGAGCAACACAATCTCTATTCTTAGTTTGAATCAAATGAATCTTTTTTTTAATTAAGACAACCCAAAAATGTATTTATTCAATTTGTAAATTCTTTTATCCTAACTCAAAAGAATCATATAATTCTCTCTAAAGTAACCTTCATCATTCATGTTGTGGTATAAGTATGGAATGGCTTGTTATTACCATGCTTTGAGTTCTTTAAATATATTTTAAAAGTTTCCCCGAATTTACTTCTTTTCCTTAAAGCGGTTAGAGCAAGACCTAAAATAAAATATAAGAATACCCAAAACACACTACAAGAAAATGGCTATTTAGCGACGGAATAGAAATATTTTGTCAGTAATTTATTTTTAAGACTCTGTCGATAAATTGTTCTACTATGTTTCCAGTTTCTAAAAACACCAGAATCATACAATTTAATTCAGTATACTGAAAGTTATATCCAAAACAGTTTAGACTGTTTTTAAATTGTAGCAGAACTCCTAACTCTACTTCCAGCCAGATTTTGAAATGCTTAGAGACAGAATTAACATTTTACTTCTTCAGGAAAGTTGTATACATATGTCTCTAATTTATTATGAATCAATAATCAACATATTTGAAAATCTACAGTTCAAGATATAATCAAAATACCGAAGTCTATTCAATGAAAATTCTCTAGTTCATAACATTCCAGCATACATCTTCACCAATATCTCATATATGTCATTCCAATTCATGCATAATTCTCATACTACTAAACATATCATAAAGATCAGATTGTCACTTACTTGTTAGGCTTTCAATTCAGCTCAAACTCTAGATTAACTCAAGTCTCCATGCAAGCAAAATTGATCACCAACTTAGGATGAAAACAAGTTGATTTTGAACAGCAAGATGAAGGTAGCTTTCAGCTGGTTTTCTTGGCTGTTTTGTGTAAGGAAAAAAACTGGTTTTGGTGCAGCAATTTGGCTAGGGTTTAGGCAAATTAGAGAGGAGAAAGTTAGAGCAATTTCGTGGAGAAGGGTGAGAGAAATAGCAGAAACATTGTTGCTGGAATTTGCACTATCAATATGCTAGGTGTCAACTTTACAGTACAACATTTCTCCTAAGGCATGCCTTACATTTGCCTAATCAAGATGCTGCCACTAATCCACTTTAGATGCTGCCATATGTCACCAATTAATCAGTCCATATGTCTCCTAATTATTGGTCCACTTGTCACACAATCATTGATCCATTTGTCACTTAATTACAAGTCCATTTGTCACCTATTTGATATATCTATAGTATTTTTTGAAAATTTCTAAAATTCACCAAAAATTCCAAAATAATAATAACACTCTCCAAATAAATTTTCAACTCAAAATAATTCACCAAAAATGTCAAAATATCCAAAATATACCAAAATTGCCAAATCATAATTAATACATTCCAATTTAATCAACAATTTTCACTTATAAAATTTACCCAAAAATATCAATGAATGCATGTACAATTATTTGTATAAGTCAAAATTCATATGCATATATTAGCGAATACTCAATTATGTAAAGCATATGATGTACTATAAATTTCTAAATTTTCTAACCCCTAAAATGAGGTGTTACACCAGGAGAGGCTAATAGTAAGTCCTGACGATGTGAACCTAAGAAAGGAGGAAGTTAAGTTGGTATCCAAATACCAAGTTCTATTGAATATTAATACACTACAAAGACAAAAATTTGCAATGACCTGGTTAAATGAGGGTGAGAGATGCACAAAGTGTTTTATGAGCTCTATTTCTCTAAGGAGAAACAAGAACACTATTAAGGTGTTGGTAGATGATGCAGGTAGGAAACATGAGGATCAAAAGGGTAAGAAAAGGGTAGCCTCTGAGTATTTTAGCAAACAATATGGAACTAAAACTCAAGTTAAGGAAATTACAGAAGAGGTGATTACAGGAATCAAGGAGATTGATGAACGAAACAAGAGTCAACTGATTAAGGAAGTTATAAGGGATGAGATAAAGGATGTTGTCTTTTCATTGATCCCTAACAAATCCCCTGGATTAGATGAATATAATGGGATATTTTTCAGAGAAATTGGTAAATTTTGAGAGAAGAGGTTATAGGAGTAGTGCAAGAGTTCTTTTAGGAAAAAAATCATCCTCAAAGAGTGGAATAAGACATATGTATATCTCATACCCAAATAAAGCAATGCAAAAAGACTTCAGCAATTCAAACCTATCGCTTGCTGCAGCTTCCTATACAAGATAATCACAAAGATTTTGGCTAATATATTGAGAACAAGCTTGTCAAAAAAAAGAGTCTTAAGCAAAATGCATTTATAAAGGGGAGGTGAGTAAACGTCAACATACTCATATGATAGGATTTGCTGGATGGGTATAACTCAAAGAGGAAAATGAAAACTGTAAAATCAAAATGGATTTAGCTAAGGAATATGATTCAGTTAACTAGAATTTCCTCTTCAATATCATGAAAGCTACAGACTTTCCAGAATTGTTTAGAGATTTAGTAGAGGAGTGTGTAACCACTACTTCTATGTCTATATTGGTGAATAGGGAACCTACCAAACTGATAAAAGCTAGGAAAGGACTCAAAAAGGGCATCTTTTTTCCCCTTACCTATTTATTCTTTTCATGGAGGCCCTGACTACTCTCCTTTCAAGGAAGATAAGAACACATCTTGAGTTTCAGTTCCATTACAGACGCAAAGGTATGAACTTGAGCCACTTAGCTTTTGTAAATGACTTGATTTTGTTTTGCAGGACAGAAAGAAATTCCATTAATATACTTATGCACTTCATAGTGGAATTCCAAGAGATGTCAGGGCTAAGGTTTAACCCTAAGAAGAGATGTTATAATCTTTCAAGCAACTCTAATAATGATGCAACCTATAAAGTAAAAGAAACGAGGATGAAACAAGGAAATTTACCTTTCAAGTACTTAGCAGTCCCAATCTCACAAAGAAGAATAAATGTAGTTGACTGTAAACCAATGTTGGATTCCGTTCATGAAAGGATAAACCAATTGAGCAATAGGTTCCTAAGTTATGGAGGTAGGCTATAACTAATACAATCAATCCTGAGTAATGTCACAAACTATTGACTCAATCATTTACCTATACCGAAAGTATATTCGCACATTTTGTACAAATCATTTTATGATTAATAAAGGCATTTTTTATTATTTCGATGTTCATACATTTATGGATTTGATGTTGATCTTAAATTGATTTAATGAAGTCCTTGATATAAAACATAGCATGGAGGAAATCATGATGAGATCATGATAATGAGATTCCTATCATGTGTAATTATTTTAGTATTTAAACTTTCCCTAGTCATAGGATTAATGAGATGGGATATCAATAATCCAGGTAGACTAGCACATGTTATACTCCTTGATTGGATCAAGCAGTATATCTTATAAGCTTTAGAAATGAGTTGTTTAAAGTTAACATGTGGATGCTTACTAAGGGTAGTAAGTACATAAGATTGAGCTAATATAAGACAATCATATGGATATTCTATTCTAGTATTAATGATAGTCTCATCATAGCAATGGTGCAAGTATCCTTTGACTTAAGCTGCTCAAGGATATCTCAGATACTGATAATGTGCTTTGACTCCATTCATCGATGCCTTTGAGGGGTTACTCATAGGGTGGTGATTAGGTACAGGTTGAGGTATTAAGAGGTAATTGAGCAGCCAATAAAGGATTCATCACTCCTGATAGAAGGAGTTGATACCCATGGCCTCTTATTGGAGTCATTACTGGGGAGTCTCTGGTAAGAGTAGATATGTGTCATGAAGAGAGTCTTCAATGATACATAGAGTAATGAGATCCCCAGGATAAGATCTAATATTACTTGGACTAGATGTGACAAAGTCAGTCTAGTGAGAGTTGACACTTTGACCATACTTTAAACCTAGTGGGGTATAGATGGTGAAAGGACGAATTGCATGGCAACATTGCTTATGGAAAGTTCGTAGTTAAATTACTGACTTTCCGGTCAATTGAGGGTCATGACGAGTTGCTAGATACCACTCTTGACTTACTTGAATTAAGTGTTAATTCAAGTGGCCAACATAATCGGGAACCTAATGGGCCACACTCATAGGAGATCCGAAGGATCAGTAAAATGGTCTTGAGTGGTGTTTCAAGATATGAGAGAGTATTTCGAGATTGTATTGTGACATGATCATGGTAGAAAATGTTACATGAAATGGATTAGAAACAAGTGTTGTTGGCTGGAAATTTGGTTATTAACTTCCCAAAACTTCCATTAATGCATGCTATTTATGGTCATTTAACTTTCCATAATTTTCATTAATGCATGTTATTCATGATCATTAACTTCCCATAACTCTCCATTTGCAATGGGGCTTATGGAAGGCCAAATGGTGTAGAAAATATAGATGATTTTCATGCATCTTGTGTAAGACACAAGTGAAAGAAAGGCTCTTTCTTACACACAGACTTTTTTTTTCTCTAACTCTAACAAGATTTCTTGTCTTTGTTAGCACAAAGAAAGAATTCTAGCTATCTCCTAGTGAGGTTTCATCCTTCTATATTCGTATGGGCTTTCATAAGAGACAGTCTACATTTCTCATTACGAAAACCTAATGCAAAGAAGATTAAAGAACGAAGGAGATCATCGGAAACGCATATAAAATCTTACATTTCATTTTTTTCTATATCTATATGCATGAGTAGATCTGATTTTTGAAGTTTTGTTTTCTTTTTTGTTGCGCATATTTGATATATATTATGTATGAGATACATGATCAGAACCTTACATCAAGGAGGTAGATAGGAAACTATGGGAGTTTCTATATAATGGATCAGTTTAGGTTTACATTCTTCAAGGTTGATTAATACAATATGTCTAGCTAAAAACTGGTGGCTGTACAGCAAAAAGGAGGACTTATAGGTGAAATGAATACATAATTTGTTCATTAAAAATAACAACACTGAACATTAAAGAACAAGCAAGACATATTAGGGATATTCTAGCAAATCCTAAGTATAAGACAAACGATGCAAAGCCTGGTGTTTTAAAAAATTGGGGATGGTAATAAAACATATTTCTGGTATGACTATTGGCATTATAGGGGACCCTTATACAAAGTGGAGGAACTACAACATCTGAAACTAGTCATGAACTTGAAAAAAGCGTAAGTAGCCTAATTAGAAAAAATCAGTGGATATGGCTATACCATAGTAGTAAAGGTGTTGAAATCATATTGGATCAAGTACCAAGATGCCAATAGAGGGACCAAGATGAAATCAAGTGGATAGCTGATAAGTATAGTGAGTTCAACACTAAATTTTTCAAACTTTTTATGTGGAATGAAAAAAAATCAAGAGTGAGCTGGACAAAATTGTTGTGGGATAAGGATATTAGACCTACACATTCATTTATATTTTAGATAGGGATTTGGAACTTATCATGATTAACTGTAGATACATGCGGAAGATCTGGAGAGGGTTACAAGAAATTATGAATATCTATAGTTCATAAGTCTCATAAGAGGAGACAATTAATTGGTTAGTGAACACTAAAATGGAAAATCAAATAGATTACAAAGGACTCAAGATTAGCTGGGCCTCAATGGTTTACCGTATTTGGAAAGAAAGGAATTGTAGGAACTTTAGACAACAAAGTAGAAGTTCATAGCCACTTTTTTAAGAAATTACTCTTCAAATCTGACTAAAAATATTAGCTAGGGGAATAATTGCCAACTTATCCACCAATATAAGGATGAGATGGGCACTGGACTTAGTTGATTACAAAGACTTCTAAGACCTTATAATCTAGTTTTTATTTTTTTGTATTATCCTAAATCAGTTGCTTCCTTTGATTGTCTATATTCTTTTATTAATGAAATCTTTTACTTTTCGAAAAAATAATATCTACAATAGCTTTTATCAACCATAAAAAGAATGGGAAAAGATGTCAGTGATTATTGAATCTAGTCACTACGATAATGGCTAAATGCTACTACTCTTTTTATTTTAGGTAAGTAATTAATTTGTTTAAACCAAAATATAAGTTGAGTGTAACATCTTGCACACTTTTAGAGCCATATAGGGGATACAATAGATTAAAATAAAGTACTTTAGAACATCATCTACACTTAGTTAATTTCAGAGAAGTTAGGTCAATAGCTAGGTAAATGCAACAGGTTGCAAGTTACACAAGCTGACAATGCTATTTGTTAATCCATGTTGGTCTTCATTTCAAAGGTTCCAATGACCTTTGATCTCAAGCTTCAAGTTGTCACTAATTTGCTTGGCAATGCTGACTAATCTAATCCAGTTAACAATCTAAGTCTCGTGATGTCATCTTGAAATTTTTGTAGTCACTCTCATTTCATAGACTATAAATATAGCAAACTAAAGAGAGTTTATAGAAAACAAAGTTTATATATGCCATCTTGAAATTCTTGAACAAATTTTGTAGTTCAAATTGAGATTGTAGAGGTTTATGAATGATTCCCAAACAAATTTGAGTAGATGCAATTATGGTTCTCTTGTTACATATGAAAAGGGAAGAAGTTTTATTAGGGATGTTTAGAAATATAATACGTCCTTTGTCTTTAGTTTGTACTTTATGTCCAACCATTAAAAAAACTTTTTTAAACCTTGTTTTTAACCAAAACTAGTTTATTATAAGGTTGAATAGGACCTACTATTATGTATAAATTTATGGAAGATTGTTTTTAAAAGTGTGGGTGGTACTCTTTGTCCAAATTATACTATCTTATTTGGTTGTAATATAAAATATTATCTCATTTATGTTAAGGCTCGTGAATTATGAATAGGCAAATTTTAGGAGTTTCCATTACAACCACCTATACTTTGAACTTTTTATCCCTTTCAATGATGATTTAAATGACACATACTTGCTGATACTTCAACTACGAGATTGCTTTAGGGATGAGCTTCTGCTCAATCTTACACTTTGGGTGACAACAATGTAGTTGACTACTTTAGGCTCTTAAAATAATGTCAAAGGATGTTAGTTTATGCCCTTGTCGCCAATCGAATAGTTGCAATTTGATGTATGACATTACAGTTTAATTAATAAAAGGAATTCTTTATCTTTATTTATTAAGTTAATTACTTTTGTTATTTTAATAATAAAAGTAAAATTCTGGAATAATTACTATTTAATTAAAATTATGATGAGATCATAATTATAAGATTCAATTTACATTTATGTATTATTCTTAAATGTTTTTTGTTATAGCTTTACTAAGATAAGATATTGATAAAACGGTAAAACTATCACAAATTATGTTTCATTCTTATGAACAAAGTAATTAATCTCATAAATTAAAATATAGAAATACTTAAACTAATATGTAGGTACTTATTAAGGAATAAGTTCACTAAACTAACCCAATTATGAGGAACTCAAATGGAATATGACTTATATGTATATGGATTTCCTCATAATGATAGTTGTATAATTGATCCTTAGACTTGAGATTACTAAGATATCTCATGTAGGAATTACTGTGTTTTGACGCTACTTATGAATTATCCTGGGATAATTCAATTGGTGGTACTTAGATGTCGTATGAACTATAGTTGAGTAATTCAATAAAGGATTCGTCACTTTATAATAATCAACGAGAATGTTCTATTATTCTTGATTAGTAGTGATTTATGGAATTATCTAGTTAGAGTCAATTGACATTTGAAAAGGTGTTTCCAAATATCAATTATAAATCAAAGGCTAATTAGCAAGAATGAACTCAAAAGGTTGAATTATATCTCATGACCATGCATAGACAACTTAAGTCAAACCACTTTAATATTCCTGATATTTGAGTGATCATGACATGTTGCTAAACATCAATCTTGATCTATAATTATAAAATTTTTAATTGAAAAATTAAAGATAAATTAAAAAGTGTTTTAATTTATTTGAATCTAATTCTGAGTTAGAATTGTAATTTATAATCATTGTCAATATATTAGGAACCTAATGGGTCATACATATAGAGCAGTTTAAATCATAAAAATCAATTTTAATTAAGTTAGACTTAATTATAAAGTTTAAGAAATTTTAGGGATCAAATATAAGATATTTGATTTTATTAAAATTAAATTAATTATCATTAGAGTTAGACTTTAATTATAATTGATGCATTTAATTTTAATAGAAATTGATTTAATTATAAAGTTAAAAAAACTTTATAGATCAAATATGAGATATTTAAGTAATTTTAATACAAATTAAAAAAAACTAATGCTTTTCCTATAAATAGGGAATTAGTATAAGGGAGCTAGCACTCCTACTTTTTCATCTCAAGAGTTGAGAAACTACTCTTTAAATACTATTAGAAGCTAGATGTGTGAGCAGTTTATAGTTGACACATCAAAAAGCTTTTGAAAGGATTTCGACAGGAAAATTGAATCAGGTACAATTTTAAATTTTATAATTCAATTTAATTATTCAAGTTATTCAATTATCGGGATCTGATCAAAAACTATAAAAATTTTGTTTTTTTTTTATGTTTCCATGATTTAATCATAGTTGGTTTCTAGCAGTAGTATCAAAGTCTCCTTTAATTATTTAACTTAAATTAACATCTTGATTGTTATTGATTTCATAAAGAAATTAAGGCTTTATGTTTTAATTAAACTCAAATTGTTCTGAATATTTTATGTCGTTCCTTTTTCTACTTTTCAATTATTTTTGTTTTGTTCTAGAAATTGGTTTTCACTTCTACTGCTTGCGTTTATTCTGGAAAAATTGCCTTAAGCATATAGTTTACTGATATGTTTTAATTTTTATGTGTACTAGATATCATTAGTGGCGAATCACAACTGGTGGGTCACCTAATAGAGCTGAGTCGTTGTTGTGATGAGTTGAAACTGGTTTGGGTCTTAGGTTTTGTCCCCTTTGGTGCAGCGATTTGAAATACAACCGTTTACCTCTGTGGGTGTCTAGGGCTCGAACTCGAGACCTCAGGGTTTTGTTGGGTGCAAGACCCACGCCTCTTACCTGGTAAGAGGCGTGGCACAAGATGCCACCAAAACCCTGAGATCCTGGGTTTGACTCCCCCCAACGAGAGAGGGAGCAACAATCCCAGAAGGACTAGAGGGGACAATACCTGGCCGGTGAGGGTCCTGGCCCAAACTAGAAACCATTGGTGAATTGCCACTAGTAAAGATGGTAGTTAATACCTATGAAGAAGCACACGTGGTGGAGCATGGTGGACTAACATGATGGCTACACCATGGAGGTCCACAACATACAACGGAGTAGTTGGAAGCACAAGCATCGAAGAACAGGAAAAAATAGAGAGGCGAGGCAGTGGTAGGGGGGGAGAAAACCTACTTATAAAAAAACGACAGGCACGTGTAAGACACACGCCCAACGTTTAGGAGCACATCTGGGAGTAGACGTGAATGGCACCTATAGTGCATGCACCAGTTAATGTTCCCTCGTTACCTATGCACTTGTAGTGTATGTTTTTATTTGATATTTTTATGTTTTCTAGAGCCTTAATTTCAATTAAATTAATTTAATGGAGATTAAATTGGTTTATATTCCTAATTAATTAAAAAAATTTCTAAATATTTGAAAATTGTTTTCAAAGGATAATCTTTATTAAGAATATTTTGGAATTTAGTTTAATTTTTTAAATTTTGAATTATTAAATTAAATTAGTTACCCAGTCAACAATTAGAATTAAGTAAAGGTTTTGAATTATTTCTTTCATAATTAGATTATGATAGAAATTATAAATGTAATGAGATTATATTATTTTTATGAGATAAAAATTTTTAAATTCAAATCTCTTAATTAAATATTAAGTATACGGTAAGAACGTGATGGTTTTGTATGGCTTACTGAGCAAATTCAATCCCACAATCCCACTTTAACCCAAATATGTTTTATCTTAAATTAATGGGTCCTACTTAACTAAATTTATATGATCTGAAGAAGCAAACTCATGATCGTATGGATTTAGAGTCAGAGTTAGGAATAATATATATGATATATTTTAGCAAAGAGTTGTTACCTTATAGATCTAGGAGCCATATAAGATGTGAATTTTGTTTGAAAACTTAAAATGAACTAAAAAGAATAAGGTTTAGTATAACTATTATCCTACCAACAGGATATCAAAACATAAACCAAACGACATTGTAGGCTGCAGAAACATCACCGTGTACTATCCACCCTCTAATGTATTCTCGGAGCTTCCAAAATGAGTTAAGTAAAAGACCCCCTTTCAATGTTTCATCAGAAGCTTCCTAATTAGGGCTCCAATGTCTTCGTCTTTAGCATCTCTAGGTGGTTGTGGAGGTATGATTTTTCTGGTTTGATCCTTGTAACTTCTTCTCCTCTTTCCTTCTTCACTCACTTTCCCTTTTTAGGAAACATGAATGGTCTTCCTATGTGTTTGCGCTCCGACTACTATCTTTCTAAAATGTGATTGACAAAGTTGTTATCTTCCTGATCTAAATTTAGTTAGTTTGTTAAGCAAACCTAAGATCAATTATTTTTGAATGAGATCCTATCCCATTAGGAAATTATTTGACAATTTCTTGATTTAATAGTGCGGGTTATTATTTTGAATAAAATACTAGGAGTAATAAAATATTTATTAACGTCCTTATTTTATTCGATTTTTAGGTATAAGCTAAAACTTGCTTTTTTTATGTCTTTCAGTTATCAAATCAAAAGATGAGTACTAATTTGACATTGAGGAGCATCATGGATGTTACAAACTGACTAGACCTAACTTCTCTTACTAGTTTTTCAACTTAAGAATTGTTCTCAGGGAATAAAAGAAGTTATAAGTTCTTGACACTCCTGTTCCACCATAGCCTAGTTAAGATGCGACTAATGAGGCGTAGGAAAGATATCAACATTATATGGATGACATTGAGTAAGCTACATGTGTGATGTTTGATAGTATGTCTTTAGAGCTTTAGAGGCAACATGAGAACATGGATGCCTCTGCTATTATTATGCATATTAAGAAGTTATTTGGTACACGAAGCAAGGTGGAGAGGTATCAATTCTCCAAGGCATTATTTCAATGCAAAATGTTAGAAGGATCTTTAGTGAACCTATAAATGCTGAAGATGACTGGGTATATTGAAAAATTAGCCTAATTAGGTTTTTTTTATAGATTATGAGTTAAGCGTTGATCTAGTGCTATAGTCTTTTAGTTCAATCTTTTCATAGTTTGTTATGAACTTCCACATGAATCAAAAGGATATGTCATTGCCTAAACTACTGAATACGCTTAAGAATATAGAGGGGTTCCTTAAGAAGGAACCCAACTTTGTTCTTATTGTGGATTCTTCCAAGAGCAAAAAAAAAAGGGCTCTAAGAAGAATAATAACAAGAAACAAAATGCTTCTGCTAAAGTAGGAAAGAAAAAAGGTGGTGTTAAGAAGAAGAGCAATGATATCGACCCTTGAAGAGGAATTGGCCATCTTATTACCCTGAAAGATAAAAAGCTTAAGAAAGCTATCTCTTTAGGCATGTTTGTGATTGAGATCAATTTTTTTACTTCTGTTCTATATTCTTGGGTATTAGATACTGGATTTGGTTCTTATATATGTAATAATATGCAAATGTTATCATAGGGTAGATTATTAAGGAAAGGCAAAGTAGACCTATGAGTAGGCAATGGAGCAAGAGTTGTTGTATTAGCTATATGAACTTCTAATATAGTTTTGCCTTCTGGCCTAGAACTAGGATTAAATAATTGTTATTATGCTCTAATTTTTACTAGAAATATCATTTTTGTTTCTTATTTAGCTTTGAATAGATTTATCTTTATTATTAAGAATAAAAATTGTTCTTTTTATAAAGATGATATTTATTATGAATTTGAATTACTTGTAAATGGTTTGTATGAGTTATACCTTGAAAGGTCAATTCTTAACATATATAGCAAGGAAAGAAAGTTAAGAGACCAAAATCCATCTTATTTATGGCATTATAGGTTAGTTCATCTCAACGAAGCTAGAATCACAAAGTTACGAATAGAAGGATATTTTGATCCTTTTTATTATGAATCATATGAAACTTGTGAATCTTGTTTGTTGGGAAAGATGACCAAACTACTCTTTAGTGGAAAGGGGGAAGGTGCCAGTGAGTTACTAGAGCTAATACATTCAGATGTATATGGGCCTTTGTCTACTAGTGTTAGAGGTGGATTTTCATATTTTATTATATTCACATATGATCATTTAGATATGGTTATGTGTACTTAATGAAATAAAAGTTTGAATCTTTTGAATGTTTAAAGAATTTAGACTTGAGGTTGAGAAACAAACTAGTAAAAGTATTAAAACACTAAGATCAAATCGAGATGGTGAATACTTGGACAACAACTTTTTTGGTTACTTAAAAGAGAATGGGATTCTCTCACAATGGACTCCTCCTGGAACTCCACTACATAATGGAGTATTTGAGAGGAAAAACCATACTCTATTAGATATGGTACATTCTATGATAAGTCATGTATTTATTCCTATCTCCTTTTAAGGATATGCCATTGAAATTGTTGCTTACCTTCAAAATAGAGTTCCATCCAAATCGATTGATAAGACATCATATGAGATATGGACTGGTAGAGGACTAAGGTTGTCACACTTAAAGATTTAGGATGTGATGCTTATGTGAAGCATGCATTATTTGATAAGTTTTAAGCCAAATTAGATAAATGCAAATTTGTAGGGTATCAAAAAGAGAGTATCAGATATTAATTTTTCCATCCTCTTGAGCAAAATATTTTTGTCTTAAGACATGCTACATTCTTAGAAAGAGAATTTATTCTCAAAGAAAGTAGTGGGAGTGAGGAGAACTTAGAGAAGTTAAAGAGTCACAAATTCATATCCAGATGGAATAAAAACATTAAGTTGATATAGTCTATTAGTAGGATATGCCATCCCCCAACTAGATTAGATCTACATATTGAAAATGGGAAGGACAATGTATCACTCATACATAATAAGCATACTACTTTTAAAGAAGCAATGTCTATAATTGATTCTTTAAAATGGCATGAAGCCATAAGATCTTAAATGGAATCCATATACACTAACCAAGTATGGACTTTGGTGGATACGCCTGATGGTATTGTACTTATTGGATACAAGTGAGTTTTTAAGAGAAAAAATGACATGGATGCTAATGTACCTAAATACAAAGAAAGGTTACAAACAAAAACAAGGAGTTCATTTTAATGAAACCTTTTGACTAGTTACTATGATAAAATCCATAAGGGTCTTTTTAGCTATAATTGTATATCCTTATTATGAAATTTGGAAGATGGATGTCAAAATAGCATTTCTTAATGGAAATTTATAGGAGGATGTGTATATGACACAACCTAAGGGTTTTGAATCCAAGAGATTTCTTAATCAAGTATGCAAGTTGCAAAAGTCAACTTATGGACTTAAGCAATCATCATCAAGTTGGAACATCTGTTTTGATAGGACAATCAAAGACTTTGATTTTATAAAAATGCAGATGAACCATATTTCTGTAAAAAGATTAGTGGGAGTGTAGTTATTTTCCTAGTGATATATATGGATGACATATTGCTAATTGGAAATGATATGTCAATGCTTTAGTCTATAAAAGTTTGGTTATGCAAGAAGTTCTCCATAAAGGATATGGGAGAAACAACCTTTTACTGATATAGATCTATATAGATAGATCAAAAAGGTTTCTTAGATTATCCCAATCTACATATATAGACAAAGTGTTTAAAAGGTTTAGCATACAGAATTACAAGCAGGATTCATAACCATATTGTATAGGATTTCTCTCTTACAGAGTATGTATCCTAAAAAACAAGAAGACAAAGATAAAATAGATTGTGTTCCAAATGCTTCAACAAATGGATTAATCTTATATGCAATGCTATGTACTAGACCAAATGTCTCTTATGCTTTTACCATAAGGAGTAGGTTTCAAGTCAATCTAGGTGAGTGTCACTAAATAACTATGAAAAACGTCTTAAAGTACTTAAGAAGAACTAAATATGTTTTCTTGGTTTATGGAGGAGTTGAAACGAGAGTTCAAGGATATTCAAATACTAATTTCTAGTCAGATCCTGATTATAATAGATCATAGTCAGCGTACATCTTCACTCTAAATGGTGGTGTGGGAAGTTGGAAGAGTTCCAAATAGTCAACCATTTCAGTGTTGAGTGAGGTAGGGTACATTTAGGAACTTAGTATTTACTTTTGAGCTAACTGATATATCATTTTCTATTTCGAGCTCCTTCTTAACTTCTTCTTTACAAGCAATCCCTTGAGTAATCCTCTTAAGATTTTCAATCTCCTTCTCACTCTATAAAGTCTTTACACTAACATTCCTTGGGTACACCTTAGGTTGAAAAGGCTGCTTCTCTTTGCTTTGTTATTCCAGGTGAATGATAATTCCCACCATCTGATCTATCTAACTTATAGAGGTCAACAATCGAGACATTGTATCTTGCTGAAACTGTTTTACTTCCTACTGAAATTGAAAGATATTAGTAGCAACAACATTACCTAATTCTTGTAAAGATGTACCTAAGTTTTGCTACCTCTCCAAATTTTAGATACTAGACCCTATATCTTGAGAAAATTGTCTTGCGTCTTACTGGTAATGTATAATATTAGTGATAAAAACATTAACTAATTCTTTTAGGGAGGTACCTGAGTTGTAATAAAAAACTTTTGATCTATACAGGAATTGTTGTGTGTCCTACTAATAAGTGTGAATTCAATTGTGTTTTAGGGCAAAGTTTGATATGTGTTTAGCTGTTAATTCAATCATTTAGCATGTGTTTAGGTTAGAATTGTGTTAGTTTGTTAATTATTTGTGTTTAAGTGTTTTTATAGGTTCGTATAAGTATTTGAGCTTAAATATTATGTTTTTTAAAGTACCTTGATGTGCTTTTTAGTGTTTTAGGGTCAATATCGAAGAACAGAGAAGTTTCAGAGACATTCAGGCCAAAACAACGTCCCACGATTGTGACACAACAGAATACGATCGTGATAGAAGCAATGGAGTTAGCCCACGATTGTGACCCACATGCCACGATCGTGACAGAATGCTTAGATGTGGCCCACGATCGTGGCCTCCGTCGGGCAGATGCGCAGACACTTAAAATGTCAAGTTTCGAGGTATATTTTGGACCTTTTAGACCTCGAAAAAACCCTAGGGCTACTCAGCACACAAAAGGTATTTAAAGAATAAGACAAAGAGGCAATGGAAGTTTTTTGCATCAGCCACTTTTACAGAAACATTAGAGAGAATTATCAAGAGATAGAGAAAGAGAAGAAGGAAGAGAGAAGAGAGAAGAAGTCGACTCGATGTACTTCCCGGATCAGGAGTTTCCAGATGTCGCTACCTCTCGTCATCCATTCAAATCGTATTTCCTATTATTTTAGTTTTATTATTGTATAGAATTGGAATAACAGCTGATAATATGATTTTTGGATGTTGATGATGTTATAAACACACCTTCGGGGTTTTATCTTTGTTGTAATGAAATCTGATTGTTTATGTGTTATTTAATTCTGGACATGCATAATTCGATAATGAACTGAGAGAGTGAATTAAATAAAAAATAATTAAATTGGGCTAACAAGAGTTAGGTGATTTAATAGAACAAAAATTAAATCAAATCGGTAAATTGTGCGAAGAGAGATCTTACATAGGTTTCCGATAGTTTATTGAACAACTTCAAATCTAATTCAAGTTTTGGATAGGTTGTTAATTGAGAAATTGTAACTTCTATAATCTGATTAGGGTTTATAATTTAGAGTTTATGGTTATAACTCAAGAGAGAGTAATCAACCCTAGGATTGTCTAGAACCAATAACTCGGTAATTCATAATCAATTAGGTTAGCATTAAGGATAGGTAAAATTCCCTTTCTTTCAGTTGGTAATTCCTTTAGGTTGATTCTTGAATGTGTGCTACAACTGCTAAATTATTAGTATTTTCATGATTGAATCTTGAATTTATTTGAATGATTGAATTAAATTCTGTTTTATATTGTTACATTTTAAATTTCTGCGATTTGTTTTGGCCTTTTAAGATTAGATTATCCCTCCTTGTGGGACCGACACCTTAGGTACTACACAAATAACCCATGTGCTTGTGAATTATCGAGGTTAATTAATTAAAACTTACACACATCGAACTATCCTGATAAAGTTTTTGGCACTGTTGTTGGGGAGGAGATTAGTTTAGTTCTTTAGTCGAAGGTTTTTTCACTATCTTTTATTTTAAATAATAATAAAAAAGGAAAAAAAAGTTTGGGGCATAAAATAGAGACACATCAAGGCATCTTAGAGTGAGAATAAGGCATTTGAAGAGTTAGGTTCCAAGAAGAAATGGAAAGAACAATGATGAAGGATAGGTATTATAGGGAGTAGGGAACTTTTGTGAACTACAATATGGCACAGTATGATTGAGGAAGTAATGATCCTTATTAAAACATGTACACTCTGGGGTGGCAAAACTGCCCAAATTTCTATTAGTCCATCAATGTAAGAACTTACTTAGGATATCAAGACCTATCAGGACTTCAGCAAGATAAGTCTAGTTTATGGGATTCTAAATTGGACAATATCTTAGATAAGCTCATAAACATAGAAGAGGGCCAGAAGTGACTAGAAGAGTAAATTGATTAAGTTACAGAAAATCACGTCACTTCTATTCATAACATGGAGATTTATGTAAGATAACTTTCTCATGAATTTTGTAAGAGAAGGGTGGAAGACTCTCTGATCAATATGGAATTATATCAACGAGAGCAATATGAGGCTATCACACTTAGAAATAGGGAAGAACAAGAAGAACTAGCGGAAGACCATGCTGAACCTTACCTTATAGAAAACCAAGAAATCAAGAAAGAGGATAAAGAAAAAGATGAAAACCCTCTTATTATCCACTAGATCTTCGTATACCATGGTTGAACATCGAAAAATCTTGGGTAGATGTCCATGAAAAGAACCTTATCCTTCGGATTAATGATGACCAAGTAACATTCAACATGAATGATGTGATTGAGAATACGAATGATAGTAGCTAATTCAGGATAATTGATGTGCTCGAATCTTCTAAAGAACAAAAAGACGAAGCACAGATGACAACAGACACCAAGTTTGAAGAAGCTATGAAAGTCTCTGTTTATGAAGCAGAACAAGCAGAGGAGACAAAGGTGATTAAGGAAGAAAGAGAGCAACTCACCTTTTTACATTATTAGGGAGTTTTGTTATTCTATATTTTTATTGACAGTTTGTTAATAAAAGGACATTACTGAAAATAATTAGTTTTCTCAACTTTATCAATATTGTCCTTCTGTTCATTTTGTAATTTGTAGCTTACTTACAGGTTACAAAACTAATGTTGACAGAAAAAGGTGGAAGCAAGCCACTCATAATTGATCCCGGCTGAGTTTCTAATGATACAAGGTCAAGCTAATGACCATAAATTAGCACGTTTGATAGTTAGGTTTAAATTATTGCGTAGTTAGATTTGTTTCAAAATTTTAAAAATAAAATTTTAATGATTTGAAATGATCTAGGATTACCAACTCTCTTACTCTCTTTGAATCAATTATAAAATAGGAAATTCGGCTTGGCATCAAATGCATTTGGTCTCCATTTCTGACACCATCACTACCTCAGTTACCTTAACAGTTTCGTGTTCTAACCCTTTTCTTTTCATTTTTGTTAGCATTTTCTTCTTATGTTTTTCATATATTTTATTTTATTTCCCTCTAGTGTGTTTTTATACCCTTCTCACATTGAGGACAATGTGTCGTTCAAGTGTGGGGAGGGTTATGTGTTTTTACCTTGAGTGTGACTTTTTCATATTGTATGATAGTTATGTGAATTGTGTCAATGTGTCAATGGCTAGGACTTAACATGATAAATTTAGCCTTAAACATAATCTTTTAGGTTGCAAAGATTTATTGTCTTATGAAATTAGTGACCTAAGCTACTTAGGGCTAAATATGTTGGTTAATTAGGATACAATGTTAGTCCATTCACCCTAAAAATTTTCCATACTCATTTATAATTTTAGGCCCCCAATCAAATAAGTGGCATTATTAGTACATTTTCATGAGAATCATTAGTTAAAGCAATAAGGTAGGCAAAATTTTGTGTTTAAAAAAAAGAAGAAAGTTGTATAAATTTTAACTAAAATAACTATTTCGCTGGCCTTCGAGTTATGAATAGAGCTAGTAGTCAGTTAAGAATGTGATATAGCTGAGTAACTGAATTGACACACATCACAAATGTGTGCCTTCGTGTAAAAAGGCTATAATGATACTCCGACCAAGCAGCTTAATAATAACATGACTTAGTTGAGTAACCGGATCGACATTCATCATAAATGTGTGCCTTTACGTAAAAAGACTAGGTTCTTGTCCTTAAATAAAAATCAAGAAAAAAATGTTTTCAAATAAAAACCTACCAAACTTGTTAATACCTTGATTTTTCATGAAAACCTACTGAGGAATAGATACACTTTTGTTTTGACTGAAGGATTATCAATGCGTGTGTGCAAGTGATAGGGGTGAATAGACTCAACATTAAAATTTTGATTAGTTTGTATATTTAGCCCAAAGAGCTTAGACGTGGATTTCGCTTGTTAGTAAGTTAGAACGACTTGAAGGATTTTGTTTATAGTTAAATTTGTTTCGCTAAGTTGAAGCCATTGTCTCATTATTGCATATGCGTGTTTTGTCTTTTTTTGAGTTGTTTGTTGTTTTGTTTGTTTGAGGATAAGCAAATTTTTAAATGTGGGGATATGATAAGTGTGAATTCAATCATGTTTTAGGGCATATTTTGATATGTGTTTAGTCATTAAGTCAATCATTTAGTATATGTTTAGGTTAGAATTGTGTTAGTTTGTTAATTATTTGTGTTTAAGTGTTTTAATGAGTTAGTACAAGTCTCTGAGCTTATGTTTTTGAGGTACCTTGATGTGTTTGTTAGTGTTTTAAGGTCAACATTGAAGAACAGAGAAGTTTTGAAGACATTTGGGTCGAAACAATGCCCAACAATTGTCGCACAACAGGCTACGATCATGATAGAAACATTGGAGTTGGCCCACGATTGTGGCCCATATGCCATGATCGTGACAGAAGCTCAAGACATGGCTCATGATCATTGCCTGCTTGCCACGATCATGACAAAAGACTCGGATGTGTCCCACGATCGTGGCTTGCATCAGGTAGACATGCAAACATTCAAAAACGTCAAGTTTCGAGGAATTTTTCGAGCCTTTTCAACCCCAAGAAAATCCTAAGGCTGCTTAAAACATAAAAGATATTTAAAGAATAAGGCAAAGAGGTAAGAGAAATTTTTTGCATCAGCTATTTTTAGAGAGACCCTAGAGAGAATTATCGAGAAATAGATAAAGAGAAGAAGGAAGAGAGAAGAGGAGAAGCCGAATCGGCGTACTTCCCAAATCAGGAGTTTCCCGATGTCACTGTCTCCCGTTGTTTGTTCAATTTGTATTTCTTGTTATTTTCAGTTTTGTTATTTTATAGAATTGGAATAACAGTTGATGATAGGATTTAGGATGTTGATAATGTTCTAAACTCACCTTCGCGGTTTTATCTTTGATTTAATGAAATCTAATTGTTTATGCGTTATTTGGATTTATTATTATTTAATTTTGGACATGCATAATTCGATAATGAACTGAGAGGGTGAATTGAATGAAAAATAATTAAATTGGGCTAACAAGAGTTAGGTGATTTAATAGAACAAGAATTAAATCAAATCGGTAAATTGTGCAAAGATAGATCTTACATAGGTTTCCGATGGTTTATTGAACAACTTCAAATCTAATTCAAGTTTTGGATAGGTTGTTAATTGAGAAATTGCAACTTTTATAATCTGATTAAGGTTTATAATCAACCCTAGGATCGTATAGAACCAATAACCCAGTATTTCATAATCAATTAGGCTAGCGTTAAGGATAAGTAAATTTCCCTTTCTCTCAATTGGTAATTCCTTTAGGTTGATTATTGAGTGTGTGTTGCAACTGCTAAATTATTAATATTTTTATGATTGATTCTTGAATTGATTTGATTGATTGAATTAAATTATTATTTTAGTTTCGTTACATTTTGAATTTTTGTGATTTGTTTTGGCCTTAGATTTTAGGATTAGATTATCCCTCCTCGTAGGATCAACACCTTAGATACTATACAAATGACCCGTGTGCTTATAGATTATCGAGGTTAATTAATTAAAACTTACGCACATCAAAATAACTCGATCACCTACAACTCATCTAGGAAATAGTCTTATTGACTATCCCATCCAAAACTAAAGTTCATATGATCACTCCAAGCTTGGTTATAGGATTGGGAATATAGATTATGGGAAAATTTTCCATCAAGTAGTGACATACTCCTTTCCATGTATCCTTTTTACACAAAAACACTAAAAAAAGTGAAAAGATCAAGAAATAACTGAAGAGAAACTAATTATAAACAAATATGTACAAAAAATTTTTGAAATCAAAAATAAAAACTAAAGCAACACACTCCCCAACAACAACACCAAAATTGATAGCATGTCGTAGCACTACATAAAATAACTAGACTTAAAACTATGAGTTTAGGTTAATCTGACAGAAAATGTGTATAAAGCTTTCGTAATAAAAATAATCGATGTTTAGGTTAGGGGGTTTTGGTTTTAAATAACAAAAGAAAGTAAAATTAAACTAACGAAGCAAATTAAAGAAAACAATTAAAAAGTGATAAAAATTATTAATACATTAGGGATCCATTCTTTGGTTCAATCGCAACCTACACAGGAATAAGCATATTTCATTGTTTTGTTATTCTCATATCTATCCTAACAACTATTGATTGTAGGTTAACAACAAGCTCTATTAATCCCAATTTTCCTTTAGGTCGTGTTTAATTAAAACAAGTTCTTTAATTAAACCTAGCTATTAGACAACGTAAAACAAGCTCTCTAGATTTAGTCAGATAGTCGCATTATAAATAAGGAAAATAGATCAATCTAGGCAATAACCACTCAAGTTCGGGTTATTTAACATATGTTATGTTTTCCTTAATGATTTAACATCATTAGTTGCCACAAATGAATCCAAACACAATAATTACGTATTTATTCAAGATTTTAGCAATGTCTTTACATAAAAGCAATCAAATAGAGCATTCAATCATTCTTATACAACACGCAAACAATAAACATAGGATAACATAATCAATCCCTAAGAGAGAAAGAACAACAAACACAATAGAGGGATGCACAAAATGTGTCTTTGGCATCGATTTCACCTCTGAACTAGGTTGGGAAAAATTGTCATCTTAACTTGAACTAAACCCTAAGAATGTTAGTGCAATCACCTTAAGGAGTGGTAGGAAGCTTGAGGGTCCAAAGAGGACTACAAATAGGATGGATAGTGAAGAAGAAATTGAGAAGGAACTTAAAGAAGAAAGGGATACCATATCTAGCTCAAAGGTAAATGCCAAATCACTAATTATAGTTAAGATAAACCCTCCACCTTTCACTAGCAAGTTAGTAAAGTCAAACAAGGAGAACAAGGATAAGGAGATCTTGGAGACTTTTTGAAAGGTCGAAGAAAATATACCATTATTGGATGAAACCAAACAGGTGCCAAGCTATGTGAAATTTCTTAAGAAATTATATACCAATAAGTTAAAGTTGAGAGGGAATGAAATGATTAAGACGGGTGAAAATGTTTATGCAGTCTTTAAAAAGAAAATACCTCCGCAATTTAAGGACCTAGACATATTTACCATTACTTATAAAATTGGTAACACTATGATTAAACAGGTTATGTTAGATTTATGAGCATCGTTTAGTGTTGTGCATTATTCCATTTATGATTCTTTAAATATAGGACTATTGAAAGAAACTAGTATTATCTTGCAATTGGCTAATAATAATAACAATTTTTCAGATATGGCGATTGAGGATGTGCTTAAATAGGTTAATGAATTAATATTTCTTGCAAATTTTTATATGGTAGATATGATGATGAAACTTCATATAATCCTATACCTATCTTACTGGGGGGATTGTTCCTTAACATGGCCCAAACTAAGATAAATGTTCATGAGGGAACCCTCATAATGGAATTTGAAAAGGAAGTGACTCATTTTAATATTTTTTTATAACATGGAACACCCTTAAGGTGACCATTTCATTTTTGCAATTAATATGATTGAACCTTTATCATAGGAAGTTTCTAAGCAGAAGTGCAGGGATTAATTGGAATTAGTTTTAACTGGCGAGAAGACTAATGCTGCCTTTGACAAGATGATTTCAAAGAAAAGCCCTATAATTGGCCAAAAATTTCTCCTATATTATTTTAGTTTCAAATTGTTTATGGGTAAGTTGTGTTCTTGGTCGGTCATTTTGTGATTTATAATGTTTCTCCTTATTTATAATAGAGATTCAAAGAATGAAAACAATGAAGATATTTAAAGTGCATTGTTATCACCTAAAGCCAATTTATGAGGAATTTCAGGTGAGAAAGCAAAAGTGGTGACACCCTCTCTAAGCGGGGGAGCCTTGTGCATTGGGTATGTTGACATGTTAACATTTGACATTAAAGTAGAAGTGGTGACACTAAAAGATCAAAATTTCGTTACGTGAGGAAGAAAATATAAAGTCAAGCTAATGACAATAAACAAAGGTGGTGTTTGGGAGGCAACCTAAAGGGAGTTTGTTCCTTTTTCCTTTACATTTTCATAATTGTTAATTTTTTTAAGTGCTCCATTTCTTACATTTAATGTTACATTGGAGACAATGTAAGTATTAAGTGTGGGGGTAGGGAACTTATTTACTATGTGTTTTTAAGTGTGATGCTTATACGTGTTTAAGATCTTTTTTCATGTAAAAAACATTATTTCTTTTTCTATTTCTTATAGGATTATATAGTTATAATGAAAGAGAAGAACTAACAGGAAAAATTCATGGCAAATTGAGCCTGTCCTTTACTCTAAAGTTGGCCAATGTACATTTCAATTAGAAGAGTAGTGACTAGTAAGTCACTGAGATTTTGAACATTTTAGATTAACACATTCATATCAGTCTTATTGCCTTTTGTTCATTCATGATCTTTATAAAATGTACATCCTATCTTTGCCTTGATTTTTTATTTGAGACCATACTTTCTATCACATACATTAACATGGAAATGATATAGGCATTCTTTATTTTGTAAGCTACATTAGCCAAATAGGGCACCCAATGACATAATTTATTATGTTATTAAGCCCCTTTATTAGCCTTTTGTTTTTGTGTTAACCATATTACAAGCCTTTAACCTATCCAAATTTCTTACCTAAGCCTTAAAGCTAGTAGAGCATTTATGATTGTTGATGTTTGTGGATGCATAAGAGAATAAATGTAAGGTTGCTCATATATATATGGGTTAGTTATATTTGATGGAATGTGATTTCTATCTCTTATCAATGAGTTCCATCGTTGATATAGTTTCTCTTAATTTTTGTCTTTGTTTTTGTCTTTATTAAAAAAGAAAGAAATAAAAGAAAAGAAGTTATAGAGGAGGAAATTCATTCGTTTTGAAAAGTAACTTATGTTAGTCTTTCCTCCTAAATGTTGCGTAGAATGGGTGAATTGATTATGATATAAATAAGGGAGAATTTGTTGTGAAGGATCACTCCTCGTGTTTATATTGGATCATTCATCATTATTGTTATAGGCAATTTCTTCTAGTTATTTGTGCTTCATGTGATTTATGGTGTGAAGGCATGAATCTAATTTGTGAAATAAAGTTTTTGCATTTATCATAACTTATGGTACCTAGATTTGATTGAATGTTAATTTTTTTCACTTGATACTCCATTGAGTGTTTTTCCTACTTCGCTAATTTTGGTAGCTTTTAAACTATATGACCCAAATATTTCTCATCTTAATCTTTGGCCCTATTATAACCTTGAAAAGTTCTTTGATGCACGTGAATCTTTAGTGGTGGAGAATTTAAATGACACGCAAAGTTGTGGAATGTTTTGAACAAGAAAGGTGTTTGAGTATACCTATAGATTGATCTTACTTTTAAACACAACTTACAAATTTCTACTCCTAGATTGATCAATTTTAGAAGGGAATGGTTGTTGATTGATTATGAGTAAAAACATTGAATGTTCAATTCTTTCCATCGATTTGAAAGTAATTCCTTTTTTTCTTATGACTATATATTCTTAAGAAATATGGTTAAAGAAGAAGCGTTTTGTTTTTTATTTTAATTTAATTTTGTTTAGTTTTACACGAAGACAGTCAAAAGTTAAGTGCGGGGGAACTTAAGAAGTGCTTGATTATTGATATATTTATTCCTTAATGCTTAGTGATTAATATTATGTTGTGTTTAAGATACTTGCTTTGTTTCATACTTTGCTTTAAGTACAAGTTAGAGGAACAAGAACCAAAATGAGTTAAATTCAGTTCCTTAATGTCGTTCTATCAATGATCGATCTTGTTTGCCTTCATAGAGTAAGAATTAGATGAATTAGGGTAAAGACCAAATAAAGAATAGAAGAATTGGGGTTACTGTGACTTACACAGCAGTGTATTGGAATGTGTAATTCACTTGAAACATGTACAAACTTGAAGACATTGTTTCAAGCAACCATGGAGACCTACACAACTATATAGGTGACTTACACAACCATATATCTTGGTTGTGTAGCCCATTGGGACTTTGTAATTTTGCTATTTCTGCCAAATTAACATACCAAGTCATGCACTCATGTATCTAAACGTGTATAAGGAACCCTAGTTTTGCACTTTAAAAGGGCATTTAAAAAGCTAACAAGGATTATGTAGAGATTAAAGACTCAAAAAGAGGCATATTCTCTTCCCTTTTGAGAGCTATAAGGAGCTAAAATTCAACTTTCTAGTTTAAAAGGGATATTAAGGCAGACGAACATGTTTATACATTAATCAATCTTAATGATGCTTTTCATAACTCTCTTTTGGAATTGACAATGTTATTCTATATGTTTGGATTTATATATGAATAATTTAGATAGGAATATTAGATTATTCATGTATGGGTTCATCGCTAGAATCTAGATTGCAATGCGTAATTCTTGTAAGTTTGATTCACGTGTGGTATGTAGGAAAATCCCGGGAGGTACATCACATGTACCAGGTGCGGAAAACAAAAATTTTTGTTACCGGGACCTTCCC
>JAOQMR010000212.1:19794386-19807158 GCA_027563865.1 Erythroxylum pelleterianum | reverse complement strand
AAAGGGGATTGCCTTTAGGGCACAAATAAATAGTACCGTCCTTGAACAAGTCGACTTATCTAACGAACAAGTCGACTTGTCGGTACTGAATGCGTGTAAGTCGACTTATCGAACGAACAAGTCGACTTGTACACGACATTTACTTACATGGTAAACTAATGGTCGCGCATCATTAAAGATAACATAGCATTGGTTAAATGACCAGAGCTTATATGGTTATTGCTTATATTAACCTATTTTCTATTCTGTAATGCGACTATTGTACTAAATCTAAAGAGCTTATTCGAGGTTGTCTAATATCTAGGCCTAATTAAAGAGCTTTTTTTAATTAGATACAACCTATCGACAAATGGGATTAACATCAATTCTTGTTAATATAGTTAAAGTTTCAAACAGAGGTACGAGAACAACATGACGATTGATTATGCACATTCGTTTAAAGGTTGAAATTGAACCACGAACTAGATTTAAAACCCATTGATTAATCCTAGTAATTTTGCATTGTTTGATTTGATGTCTTTAATAGTTTAATTTTCTATGGATATGATTCTTTTTCAGCACTACTACGAATTTAGTTATGCAAAGTTAGATGTTATTTTATGGTGTGTTCGACGCGCATCACAAATCAATAAAAATTAAATAACTTTAATCAAATTATATAATTGAAATATGCTCTAATACCATTGTTGGAAAATTAGGGCATGATATGATCCTGTACGTAGCAGAATAATTATGAAATCATTTGCATTCTCAAAAGCCAAGATCACTAAAATTCTATAACATGATTAACATATAAATCATAATAAAGCAATCTTAATATGTACTTTATTTTGAAGCTTGATCATTTTTCTTGTCATTTTCCTCAAATTGTTTATAAAATCAACTTACCTCAACTACCATAGGCATATAAGTATTTGGCCTCTCATGGTATTTAAAGAACGTGTTGAGAGAACTCTACCATTATTGTAGGGAAGGTTAAACAAAGAGTAATATCTCCTTTAGAGCCTAAACCTATTTAAAATAGTTTTGGACTTAATAATTGAATTAAAATTACATTCTAATTTTAATTGAATTAAAATTACATTCTAATTTTAATTAAACTATAATTAGAACTATAACTAATTCTAATTAAATAAAAATTTATACAAAAATAAGACCTAGTATCTAATATTGATTCTTATTTATTAAATATCTTATATTTATTCATAAAGTTTAACTTGATTAAATACCATTTTCTCTCTTAAACCCATTCTTTGTGTATGACCCGTAGGTTCTCAGATAAGTTAGCAACGAATATAAATTATAACCATAAATCATATTTAAAATTATATAAATTAAACTCCTTTAATTTATTTTTAATTTTCTAATTAAACAATTTATATCCATAGATTAAGATTGACATCTAACAATACAATATGACCCAAATGTTTAGAAATGTCAACGTAGTTTTGACTAATTTTCTATGCATAATTTTTTTTAATATAATTTAGTCCTTTCATTATATAAAACTCTGATTAGAGCAAAAAATTCATGTTTACTCTATTTAAGTCCTATCATTCTAGTTTTTTTTCCCTTAAGTAATTGATTATATTAATGATATTTGTAAACTATTTGACAAAGTGTCATTTCACGTTAGTGAAGGATATACACACATAATTTGCTCCCTCTTATGTGTCATATGAGACAAAAGAATGTCACTAGTCTTCTTCTTAATTTATTACATTAATTATTAATTATGCTATTTATTTTAATTGTTTTATATGTCCTATTTTTGTTGGCCTTCTTATTCTTCTCGTAAATTTCAATTCTAAATTTATTAATTTATTATATTCTAAGTTTACATCAATAAAGGATATATTTTAGAAAACATCAGTAACCAAAGTTTGACCAAATAAGTGTCCTCCGTACTCTGTTACTAGCTCTTAAAGAGTTGGTCGAAATCATGCAAAATTAAAAGTTAATTTGACAAAATCTAAGATAAAATGACAATGATTGGTTCAGATAAACTGCATATCGGAAGCTTGCAAGCTTCATTTGCTAGATGCTTTTCAAAGGGTCTATTGGGAAAAAAAAAAAAAAGGTAAAACGATAATTTGACCATGATACTTCATTGGTACTTGATATTTCATTGTAACTTCTATATGGCAGTGAAAGATTGCTGGATCAAATCAATGACAAACTATGTGAGAAGCATCGGAAATGACCTATTATCTGTAATTACAGACGTGGCAACCACCCAACCGCTTGACATGATTCAGAACCAAATGCTCCCATCTCTTCACTTCAAACTTCGACTAAAACGAGGTTACAACTGAAGAGCAGGAAACGTTCACTTCAGTTCTGCTGCAAATCCAGTCCAGGAATTTAATCTCGTCATGCTTTGAATGTCTGAACTTAGTTTTTGAGTAATCCCAAATAAGAAAGTTGACGAGAGAGAAGAAAAAGAATGATGAAGGGGTTGAGCTTTCAAAGCCCACCATTCATTTCAAGAGCGAAACCTCCTCCGGTATTGGCTTTGGTTGAGTCATTGCCTTGTTTTGCCACCATATCTAGAAAACCTATTTCATCTTCATGTAAGTTACTCCCCCTTATTTCTCTTGGTCTTTTCCCTCTTAATGTTTCCTTTTAATGAATGGTGGTTGTATCAAGGGAATCAAAAAGCTGTTCATTTCAACTGTAGATTTGACTTATCTGAAAAATAGTCGAGGAAAGTTTCAGTAACGTGTCTATTGTTAGAACTGGATATAGTAGATGACCTGGAATTGAGTGTTTAGTTTGATTCATGTACGCTTATATATGGGTTTGAGCCGTCAGGGTCAAAACTCCTTTCTTATTGTTGGGAGTTCATTTCAGTGGAGGGAAACTATTTTTCTTGCGATGGTTGGTTCTTTTAGAACTATTTTGAGTTTGAAGTAT
The DNA here is from genome assembly GCA_027563865.1 of Erythroxylum pelleterianum. Lineage (NCBI taxonomy): Eukaryota > Viridiplantae > Streptophyta > Magnoliopsida > Malpighiales > Erythroxylaceae > Erythroxylum > Erythroxylum pelleterianum. Next base: position 19,804,242 of record JAOQMR010000212.1, on the reverse strand, counting down.
TATTTGTCATCTCCGTTATGGTAGACATCAAAGGTGTGCCATCGCAGCTGGAAGCTAAATAGATGAAAGAGTGATAACTGTATGTCATGACTGATAACCCATATGTATGATGTTAATCTACTTTATTGATGGGATTGGTGTGAGGAATCCAAATGTTAAATATTTCATGTAATTCATGGTAATTGGGTGTGCAGCGGAAGTGAGATAACTACTGTAATCATTGTTTGTAAACTATAGTCCTTGGATTCCTGGCCTGTTATTCGATTTGATGGTGCAATCATTCACCATTAACCTTGAATGCTTGGGTTGGCCTGAGGTTATTTTGGATGCTGAGAATCTTGGTTACTATGACATGTATGCCTGGAGAGCATATGAAGGTGTATTTACTAATGGTATATAAACTTGTAAAGCAGATAGAGTTGATAGAACTATTAAGTTGAACGGAGAATTAATCTAAACGTTTTGTCTTTCGCTTAGATGCTAAAGATACGATAAAATATCAGAGGTTCTCTACACATTATGGGATGCATTTTACTGCTTCAGACATCAATTAATCAAGTCTGCTAGCTACTTGGCTAGAAATCATTTTGAATCCTATTACCCTTGAGTCATTGATTGTTCTTGGGTGAAGCTTATTTGTGAAGAACATATTTCTTAATTTTTAATGTTTTTCATTATTGGGTGATGGAAATTTACTCATTATGATATTGTTTATGGTAGATATATGACTTGAGAAATGTATTCAAACATTCATCAATACCCTGATTCCAAATTTTCAAATCCTAAATAAAATATGCTGAGTATTCAATCTCAAGGGGCAGGCGTTACTTTCTTTCTCATTTTCTTTTTAGCAAAATTTAAATGACGCAAGTACATATTAGCTAGAAAACCACTCTTTAGAAAGTTAAAAGAAAGCTACAAAAGTAGGTTTGTACTTGATGTTTATTTTTTATTGAACAACAGATTTCTGTCTAGGCCTAAAGATCTTACAATACCTTGTATTATTTTGCTGCATTTGTTTTCAGTCTGATTTATTTATGAAATAAACTTTGTACAAGTTTAATTGTGTTCTCATTGTTCTAGGTTTTTTGCATTGTTCTTTTTTATCTCTTTTATAGTGTAGCTTTGTTTTTGCAATATCCCATAACATCTTGTGGTTGATCATGGTTGTTAGGTTTTGTTGAGTATGTGACGAATGTGCTGTTTCTGTTCTTTTTTTTTTTCACTTATTGTGCTTGTAGTAAGATGCAGGGAGATCTCAAGATTGAATTCTGCCTTTGGCAAAAATAGAATTCAAGCATCTAATGTTAGTATTGGATCTGGGAGCTATGAAGGTGATCAAGAACAAGATACCCAGAGAAGTTTTGTCAGTGGTTCACCAAGTGACAATTCTTCTGGAATGTGAGTGATCCACAATTAGTTGTTGTTCTTAATTTTATAGAAGTTTTATTTGCTTGCTAGTTTTATAGTTTTCATTAAGTTAATAATGTTCACACAATTAAATGAAAAATACTATTTGATCACTGTATGTCTTTATTTCAAGAAACCGGAGATGATAATTACTCCATTTTTATGGAATAATTTCTTGTCCATTGTACTCAAAGACTTTTAAGTTGAATGACCCTCATGCTTTTTAAGGCCCATAAATTTATTTTTTGTTCTTTGTATATAGGTGGCATTCTTCAAAACAAGTATTTCAGTGAATATGATATGTGGATTTTACAATAGTATGAGACTTGCCCTTCCACAAATTTCATGGTTTTCACCTTTTGAAAAATAGGATGCTGTAGACAACTGTGGCCTGGTTTATTTTGTTCATTTAAACTACTTTCTCTTTTAATTTGAAATCCTTATATTTTTATTGTATAATTCCTTGTTGTAAATAGCCTATAAACTTGGACTTGTCTTGAGTTTTAGCTTATCAGTCATTGAGGTTGGATCACCTTGATTCTGACTCATTGACTACAGTTATGAATGATTGCAGCGTTAAAGATCCCAACAAAATTCCTTATCCCCTATCTATAGCCATTGTGCTAGTTGGATGTGCCCTTGTGTTTTCGTTGATTGCATTTGTGAAAGGTGGACCTTCATCAATCTTAGCAGCAATTGCAAAGTCAGGGTTAACTGCTGCATTTACATTGATATTTGTTTCAGAAATTGGGGACAAGGTAACTATTTAACATCTTCGATTTATGAATTTTGTTTTCCAAGTTTAATGCAACTTACTTTATTTAGACTTACAATAAAATTGTATGCCTATCAAATTGATAATGTCCTTGTTATTGTTCCGAATGAAAATTTAAGAAATACATAGGGAAAAAGATAAGGAGGATCATGAGAAGTTAATACAATTAAAAAAAATTCTGAATGATATAGGATTTGTATTGGTGCCACATGCTGAAAAGTTTATAGAAATAATGCCAAGTAATTCAATAACAATGTGAAAAAAGAAAACATTTCCAATAAATTAAGATTTTTCATTTGGTACAACCTTTTCCATTCTACTTAAAGACAACATTTGTCTTCATATTTTTCTCTACATTCTTTACTTCAGTATATGGACTTTGTTTCCATTGTGTCTTGCCAAATAAGCTCCAAACTTAATAAACACCAACTTTATTCCAATCTCATGGTCATTTTTTGGTGTTTCTACTTTTTAATATAAATTGTGTCTACGGTTTTAGGGCATATCATGTAGCTAAAGAATATCTGCATTCTCATTTTATTTTGCTGCCAAAAATTTCCAAAATGCTAAAAGGAAAAGATTGAATAATTTTTTTTAAGAAAATAAGAGGTTTATCATTGTGATTACCTGCAAACTGTACTTTTCTATTGTAATTACAAGTACAATGATAAAACTTTGGTGGTTCAGTAATTTAACAGTGTTGAATTAATTTCCTATTTATTAGGAGGGAGGATTTAATAGAAATCTTAGAGGTAATCACTGTAATCTTATCTTACTCATTTTCATAGTTGAACTTCTATGAACCTGTCCAAAAAAAAAAGTAATCAACCATTCATCTGAATAGCTACACAGCCCTTGAATCGACAAAAAAGAAAAGGAAGCAACAAATTTTGTTATAGAAACAACACTTTTTGTTTGGCTTATTTCATATAATAACTGCTTGAAAGATCTAGCATTTGAGTATATATTTGTTGTTTGTTGCATCTTCCTGATATCTTCTACTGAATGTAAACATATCAAATAATCCATTAGTTTGTTCAATAGGAGTAATGTGAAGTTCTAGTATCAAGTAGTATGGACAATGTGCTCTTCATTGGAATTGATATTGTCTTTATGTTCTAATACTGTTGGCATTGGTTCAACGGCTTAATGACTTAATACCTGTAATATGAATACTGAAAACTTGAATGATGCTAGTAGGTTCGCTTTCTAAGTTATTTATCGTTATGTCTACCCATTCTTCTCGAGCTTGGAGATGACTTTTTCATGTATTGAACAGACCTTTTTTATCGCTGCGCTCTTGGCTATGCAATATGAGAAAGGGCTGGTATGGTCTCTTTTTCAACTTTTTTCTTTTTCTGTTTGCCTATTTCTGTTGTTAATTCATCAGATATGCTACTGGGTAAGCTTACAGCTGACCATTTTGCATGAGATTGGTTTCCATAAATGAGTGATAAGCAATATCACTGGAACTAATAAAACATGGCTAAATACTATGGGAGTTTTTGGCATTGGATTTCATTAAAAAAAAAAGGAAGAAGCTATTTGTGAAGTTGTATATTATCTTTTTAGGGAAGTCAATTTTTGGTATTCTAAAGAATGTGGGATCCTAAGAGGGTGCTTTTCCTTTCCTAGAAAAGTACAGAATCCTAGGAAACTATTTTCTTTTCCTAAGGGAGTGTAGAATCGTAGGAGATTGATTCTTATTTTTCCTCCTATACTAAGATGTATTCAAGGATGTAATCCTAAATTTTGTAATCAAACAACTCATTTTTCTTTCTATTTCACATCATGGTAAAGGTTTTTTATTGGGACTTCTTCTTCAAGCAACCTTCATTGCTACAGTTTCTTAGGACTTCATTCTTCTGTTTTTTTCTTGTGCCGAATATGTGTATCTGAGATTTCCTAAGGTTCGGTTTAAGGAGGTTTTAATAGTTAGGATATTGAGAAATTGAGGAATTTATTGGGATCTCCTGAGAAGCCCTCTGGAGCTAGTTGTTTAGGTCTCTCGGGTAAACCTTTATCTTCTTTTTACATGAATGCCTCAAACAAGAATTATGCCTCTACTTGGATAATTGTCTCTGATGTCATAGACCATCTAATTCACTCCTCACATTTACTTCATACGTATACCCCATGCCTTAATAATAGGAAGATTGTAGTGGCCAATGGTTTGTTGGCTATTGTTGCAGGAGTAGGAGATGTAGTGGCCAATGGTTCATTGGTTGTTGTTGCAGGAGTAGGAGATGTATATATTACATCTCTTCTCTATCAAAAAAACAAAAAAAAGGCGTTCTTCATGTGCCAAAACTTTCTACCAACCTTGTATTAATTCAAAAATAGCCTTGTGTCTATCCAAAAACTTACATATGACTTTAAATATTATGCAATTTTTTCTTCTTCTTATTGTGTTCTTCAAGAGTTGGGCTCAGGGAAGAGGATTAGACTTATGGTCTCTATCATCTTGAATCTTCTAAAAAAAATCATGAATAATTTGTAAATGTCATTTCTTGACACTTTAGATAAAGATGTCATTTGACTTTACCATTTATACCTTCCATATTTTAGAGTTTTAAAAATCATGTTTTCACATTTGTTTGAAGGATTAGATATCTTAATCTTTCATTGTGAAATTTGTGAATTGACAAAACATACTTGTATATCCTTTCCTATATTAGTACGAAAAGAAGTCCTCATCCTTTTCATTTGATTCATGGTGATATATGGGGTCCTCTACTATTCCTAGTATTTCTAGGGCTTGTTGGTCTCCTTGATTGATGATTGTACTTGGATTATGTGGTTTTTCTTACTCAAAATTTTTTTTGATGTTAGCACAACTATTCTTAATTTTCATTCCATAATCCAAAACTAATTTGATTTTAAGGTTAAAAGCTTTAGGTTTGATAATGCTAAAGATTATTTTAATAAGATTTTGTCACCTACTTTCAAAAAGAGGGAATTGTTAATGACTCATCATGCGTTGACAAAATGGTGTAGCAAAGAAGAAAAAATGGGCATTTATTTAGTATAACTTGGGCTCTAATCTTTCAAGGGGATGTTCCTAAATCCAATGGAACTGCCCCCACACATGTGATAAATAAACTTCCTTCACTTGTGTTAGACAATAAAAGTCCCATGGAAACCTTTACTATTATTACCCGAACTTCAAAACCTCAAGTGGGCTTACTTTTAGGGTATTTGGTTGCACTGTCTTTCTACATGTCCATGGTTAATACAAATGAAAGTTAGGTCCTTGTGCCCATTAGAAGCATCTTTTTAAGATACTCACTCAGACAAAAGGTGTACAATTTCTAGAACCCTTCATCATGAAAGTTTTATACCTTGGTTGACTTCACTTTCATTGAAAACAAACCATGTTTTTCCAAGTCCTATCTTCATCAAGAGACATCAATGATGGAAGATAATATTTTTGAGTGTTTTATGCCACTTGACCTTCTTGTGTCTGTTCCAAACCCATCTTCAACCTTTAATCCTACGTCTTACCAAAAAATGTTGAAATCTTTCATGTCATCTAGTCTTGCGTATGTCCCAAGAAATATAGAAATCTCTCTTGTGTCCATTTGTGATACTTAAGATTTTCCAATATATTTGTAAGGGTATTCTCAAAGAGTAATTGCTCCAGACTCGAAACAAGTCTAAGAATCCAATCAAACTCTGGAAATGAGTCCACGGTAAGATCTGATCCTCCTTGACATAAACAATTAGTTGAAAAACCCACAAATGGCTCCCACCTTTCTATTGCTATTAGGAAAGGAACTAGAAAGTGCACAAAGGGACCACTATACCCGTTGCCTCACTATAGATCTCTTAAATACTTGTTACCAATAGACACAAAATTCATTGCGAATCTAAATTCTATTTTCATTCCTAATACTCATTTTGAGACACTCTCAAAAAAGGAATGGAAGAATGCTATGAGAGAGGAAATGGATGCGTTAGAGAAGAGCAGGACAGGAGAGACTGTTGATAAACCAAAGGGAAGAACACAGTTGATATCTAAATGGATCTTCATTTTGAAATATAAAGCTAATGGATCATTAGAGAGATATAAAGAACAATTGTTTGATAAAGTGTACATTCAAACTTATAGGATTGGTAATCAGTAAATATTGTGTGAGGATTTGTTATCTATGGCAATACACGTTGATTGGCAACCTCTCCAGTATGATCTGAGGAATGCCTTCATAGAGATCTAGATAAGAAATCGACATGAATATTCCACTGGTCTTTAAAGAAAACATATGTAATAAAGTGTGTAAGCTAAAAAAGGCCCTATATAGGTTGAAACAATCTCTTAGAGCATGGTTTGGTAGATTTGTTAAACATATGAAAGGGTTGGGATATAAATAAGGTCAAGGTGATCACACCATCTTCATCAAACCCACAGTTGTGGAGGGAGTGACTACACTTCTAGTGTATGTTGATGAATTATTGTAAATGAAAACGATGAAAAAGAAAAAGGAGAGTTGAAGAAATGACTGAACAAAGAATTCAAGACCATGGAGCTTGGGAAATTGAGGATGTGGCATATTCCACCAAGAACTTTCATATCTCTATAGAAATATATGGTTGATCTCTTAAAAGATGGCAAAGATTGTGTGCAAACGGGTCTTTACTCCAATGGGCCCAAATCATAACTTATTAGGAAGCGAAAGAACCAATTGTTGATAGAAAGATGTAACAAAGGTTTGTAGGTAGGTTCATATGTTTTGCTCATGCTCCACCCATCATAGCATACTCAATAGGCATAGTTAGTCAGTTTATGCATGATTCAAGAGATTTACATGTACAAGTTGTGTATAGGATATTGCATTACTTAAAAGGAAATCCAAGCAAAAGAATTCTATTTAAGAGGAATAATCATCTCACCCTAAAAGCCTACACTGCTAAGGACTTTGCAGGATAACATTTGTTACATCCTAGTCTAATCATCTTAAATTGAGAAAGCTCCTTCACATTACAGTTTATATTAATCAAGGGCCTAAAATGTAATCAATTATGCTACCATATGCAAAGAAAAAGTGTAACTATGTACTAATCATTGTTTCCAAAAGAAAAAAGTTTGTAAGCTTATAAGATATAAAAGTTTTAGTTTATCAGAATCTTCTTGTACTTATAGCTTTATCATATATCATGTTTTCTTATTTAATACTTGGTTTGTGTTTGTATTTCTTGGATGATATTTGTAGTATTTCTTTCATTTCAAGATCCTACATTTTTTATAGTTTGATGGGGATAATTTTTTGGACAATTATAGCATGATGATTGTAAAGCTAAAGTTGTAGTTGATCTATTGTGATACTTGAATAGGTTCTTCTAGGATCAATGGGTGCTTTATCATTGATGACAATCTTGTCTGTTGTAATTGGGCGAATATTCCATTCTGTGCCAGCTCAGTTTCAAACCAGTAAGCTTTTAAGCCTCACTACTTTCTTTACTTTAAATTAGAAATTATTGATAAGAGTACATGTTGTAAATTCTAGTGCTACTATACATTGCCAGCAAAACTACTATAAAAAACATTGTATAGTTCTACAATTCAACAAATTTATGGGTCAAAATATGAGGAACTTCTTGCAACCTTTACTTTGTTGCCTTTTTTCTCAACAAGATATATTATCAGACTACCCTTCACTTTTACAGCCTCCTTTTCTTATGCTTGTGGCTGTATTTTGTTATATATCTTCCATAGATCTCGATTTGATGATTGTTTATGAAGTAATGCCTGACCTGTTTTTTCTTTTATGTGTAGAATACCCCAAATAATGTTGCAAGATTCACGTGATTTGTATGATTTGGTTATAATTTAGTTTCTTAGAAGAACTCATGTATAGTTGTCAACTAACCTTTATTTTTCAGGTTTTTCCTTATTTAGGTGGTTTGGTTATAAATCTTTTCTCCTTGTACTCTTACAAATATATACAATATAGAACTTTTACACACATTCGTATGGTGTCAAAGAAGAAATTTAGTCTTGTTAACCTTAGTCACCAATAAACCTGTAGGAAAACCTAAACACTTGCCTCTTACCTGAACCAATTCATCTTCCTCTACCTATTCTTGCTTTCTATCATGCATGAAATTTCTAAGACAACTAGCACTCTTGAACAACCTATAAACACCCCTGCAAGCTTGCTTACATCAGTTGCTACTACTCAAGCTCCAATCTCGGACTCCCACTCCATCTAAATCACCACTATCAAATTGAGTGGAGAGAAGTATTTGCCAATCTATGTGGATGTATATCTGTGGGATGGGCAAAATTGGCTACTTGACCTGATACATGAACCTAAAATGGGTGATCCAACTTATCCAATATGGGATGCGGAGAACTCAATGGTGATGAGGTGGTTGGGGAACTCAATAGAGGAGGACATAAGCTCCAACTAGTGGTATCACACGACCAAGGAGCTTCGTGACAATATCAACCAAATGGAACTTGGAAAATAAAATTTCACATATGAGTTAACCTTGAAGCTTGGTGAATTCTTTCAAGATGAGGTTAGCATCACCAAGTATTTTAAATCTTTGAAACTTCTTTGGCAAGATTTGAATCTTTTCAATGATTATGAGTGGAAATCTTTGGAGGATTGTAACTATTATAAGGAAACTATGGAGAATAACCATATTTTAAAATTTCTTATTGGCCTAAATGTGGAGTTTGATGAAGTTAGAGGTAGGATTATTGGCCAACAATCCCTTCCATCAGTTGGAGAAGCCTTCTTTGAGGTGTGTAGTGAGGAGAGTCACCATCTTGTCGTGCTCAGCAGAAAGAGCCTTAGTATATCTATTGAAAACTCAACCTTGGTTGCCGATGTGAGTGCTGGCTGAAACAGTATCAAGAAACCTGATGACAAATCTCATGCTAGTGTGATTATTGTTATAAGGCTTGTTTAAGCTTCATGGAAAACTAGCTAACTTGAAGGCTCTCATGAAGGTCTGTTCAATTGTCCTATTGCATGTGGGGCAAAGTCAATTTCTTTCAAAAAGGAGCATTTTGATCAACTCATGAAGCTGTTAAAATCTAACTTAGGTTTATTGAGTACTAATACTTCCATTGCTCAAGCAGGTATCATTTCAAAGTACTATCTTGTCATTTACCTAATTATACTACTCCTTGGATTATATAATCAAATGACAAGAATATTTATTTTATTCTATACTTATTACCCATGTTCTCGTCATGATAAAATTTGTATAGTAGATAGTTCTTATTCTTGTATAGCTGGAAAAGTTTGATAGATCTCTCAAAAGCTATTTCCTTAAAAAATGTGCTAAACTTGTAATCTGCCGATATTAAATTATCTAGGGACTCTAATAATTGTGTTACTTTTTTTGAATCCTACCATGTTTTTTCAAGAACTAAGCTTGGGGAAGACAAGTGGCAGTGGTAAATTGATAGATGACCTCTATTATTTTAAAGATGAAGATTCCAGTAAGAAGTTTTAAGGCTTCATTAGTATCAGTCCAACTGCAATTATGGATCAAGTCATGCTTTGGCATTATAGACCAGGACATTCCAATTTTTTGTATCAAAAAGAAGTAATTCTGTTAGCACCCTTCCTAGAGTTTCCTATCAATTGGTGCTTTCATTGAGAGAAGAAATTCAAGAAGAAAGAGAGTGTATGCACACAAGGATGGAGGCAAGAG
>JAOQMR010000212.1:19772095-19794286 GCA_027563865.1 Erythroxylum pelleterianum | reverse complement strand
GCCAAAATACCCAACACATGGACTGAGGCCTTAACTGATGAGAAATGGAGACAAGCTATGAATGTGGAGATGGAAGCACTAGAAAGGAACAAAACCTGGGATCTAGTGCAGTTGCTTCCAAACAAGAAAACAGTGGGTTGTCGATGGATTTATACCATCAAACACAGTGCAGATGGGTCAATTGAGAGGCACAAGGCAAGACTAGTGGCCAAAGGTTACACACAACCATATGGAATTGATTATTTGGAGACCTTTGCTCCAGGTGCTAAGATGAATACTGTGCGGGTGTTATTGTCCTTGGCAGTAAACTTGGACTGAAATTTAAAGCAGTTTGATGTCAAAAATGCCTTCTTATATGGTGACTTGGAGGAAAAAGTTTATATGGATGTGCCGCCAGGTTATGGGACTGAACTTCTAGTTAGAACTGTGTGTAAGCTGAAGAAAGCACTTTAAGGGCTCAAGCACTCACCCCGAGCTTGGTTTGGAAGGTTTACCAAGGCTATGCTCACCTTGGGTTATGTGCACAATCAAGCGGATCATACTCTTTTTGTTAAACATTCAGCTTCAAGGGAAGTTACGATACTAATAGTCTATGTTGATGATATAATTGTGACTAGCAATGTTGAAAATGAGAAACAGAGGCTAAAGAGCCATTTGGCAACTGAATTTGAGATTAAAGAGCTTGGAAAACTGATGTACTTCTTGGGGATAGAAGTAGCTCACTCAAGAATTTTTATCTGTCAGCAAAAGTATATTATTGATTTACTGACATAGACAAGTTTGACTGGATGTAAACCTATTGGGACACCCTTAGACCCAAATACTAAGCTGGGAGAGGCAGAATATGAGGCGCCAGTGGACAGTGGGATGTACCAGTGACTAGTAGGCCGACTAATATCCTTGTCTCACACAAGGTCAGACATAGCCTTTGTTGTAAGTTTAATTAGTCAGTTCATGCATAAACCTAAGCAGTGCCACCTTCAGGCAGTCCATCGTGTTCTTAGATATTTAAAGGGAACATTAGGAAGAGGAGTGCTATTCAGCCTAGGAAATAGCATATATTTGGAAGCTTATATAGATGCAGATTATGCAGGTTCAATAGTGGACAGAAGATCAACGTCTGGATACTGCACTTTTTTGGGAGGAAATTTGATAACATGGAGAAGTAAAAAACAGGAGGTTGTAGCCAAATCAAGTGCAGAAGCTGTGTTTAGGGCAATGGCACAAGGAGTATGTGAGTTATTGTGGCTGAAAATTCTACTTGATGATCTGAAGGTCAGATGGGAGAAACCTATGAAGCTATGTTATGATAATAAATCAGCTATAAGCATAGATCACAACCCAGTCCAGCATGAGAGGACAAAGCATATTGAAATTGATAAACATTTTATCAGGGAGAAGCTAGAGAGTGGCCTGATTAGCACATCCTTGTATCCAGTCAACCGCAAATTATAGACATTTTTACCTAAGGGCTGAGTGGACATCAGTTGGAAAACATTATTAGCAAGCTGGGGGTTGATAATATCTACTTCCCAAATAGAGGGGGAGTGTTAAAATAATTAAATATTAATTCAGAATATTCTCCCTTAATTGATACGGGAGATAGACAGTTATTAGAGATAGTTATTATTTCAGTAACTCTTTTATTAGAGGCAGTTACCAAAGCATTTATTTCTGCTTTGGTGAATCGTGTACATTTAAAAAAGGGTTAGTGGAGAATAAATACAGTCTTTCTACCGAAAATTCTTTGTAGTTTATTGACAGTTATTCTAGTCTTAGATATGTTATCCTAGTTGTTTAGGATTTAAAACTTATAGAATTTTTATTAGAATAAGATTTAAATTTGATAGGACCCCCTTTGCTACTAGAATAAGGTTCTATGAAATTCTTTATAAATGTTTACTCAATCCTTCAATAACAAGAGATCTTGAATTTTCTTTCTACAAAATTGAGTTTTCAACTAGAAGGTCTTATGCTTTCTTCTAAGAGTGGTTGTTAGACCTTAGGAGTGATTCTTAATTTCTTATGCTCCATTGTTTATGTTCCTCACTGAGTTCTAAAAATTCTAACCTAAAGTTCCAGCTACCAAAACGTTAAATTTTAGCCATATCAGATCCAAATTCTAGCCATAAACCCTAAAATCCTAGACTAAATTTCCAGCAATCAAACCCAAAAAATTCAGCTATACAAAATGTGAAATTCTAACATTCCAAGTTGAAATCTAGACCTAAAATTTGATATTTTAGCAGCCTAATATCAGCCATATTTACTAATTTTGTGAGTCTTAGCCACTAGTTAATACTTCATTGATTTGTCCTGCAGCACCTATTAATTCAGTTAGTAGTCCCATATCTCCCAAAGAACCTTTCGTTAAAGAAGAAATGCCTAATTAGTTAGGAGACAGATCAATTCACATCCATTTTGTCAAACACTACTAAATCCTTGATATAGAGAAAAATACTATCGATAGTTCCCATGGAACATGAAAGACAACTTCTCACTTATTCAAGGAGGAAGGATCATCAAAAGGGCAAGAAGGCCACTATTCTTTTGAAACGGGCTTAATCACTTGCCCTGAGGATTGATTATGACACTACTCTAGGTATTCTTGTTACTTCTCCTAATAAAACAACATAGTGATACTATCCCTACTTCTATACGTAATATTGAGCCAACTAATTTTGATATTACTATAGCAATCAAAAAAGAAAAACGCTCTTGTACTTCTCATCCTTTATCTTGCTATCTTTCCTATGGTAAACTCTCAAAAAACATAATGCCTTCTCATTAAAACCATCCAATCTATTTACGTCGAGAAACATGCTAGAAGCACTAGATAACCTTGACCAGAAGTTAGCAGTGACGGAAGAGATAAATGCTTTGAGGAGAAGTGGAACATGGGAAGTTGTTGATTTACCCAAAGATTAGAAAACAGTTGGGTGTAAATGGGTGTTGACATTAAAGTGTAAGGCAGATGGAAGTGTAGAGAGGTTCAAAGTAAGACTTGCTGCTGAAGATTTAATCCGAACTTAAGAGATTGATTATCAAGAAATGTTTGCTCCAATTTCAAAATTAACTCCATTTGGGTGTTGGTATCCTTAACCGTTAATTGCAACTGCCCCCTACACAGTTACATGTCAAAAATTCTATTCTTAATGGAGATTTAGAAGAAGTGTTTATGAGCCTACTTCTAGGATTTGAGAAGATGTTTGGAAGAATAAAATCTGCAAATTTAAAAGATTCTTGTATGTTTTTAACTATCTCCGCGAGCATGGTTTGAACGCTTTAAAAAAACAGTAAAAAAACTATGGTTATCATCAAAGCCAAGCTTTCTATCAGTGATCGACAGAAGGTATCTATTGTAATTGTTTTTGTAGATGATTTAGTCTTGACAGATGATTATGTTGAAGGACTATCAGACTTGAAAAAGAAATTGGCATGAGTCTTTGAGATTATCTAGGATCATTAAAATATTGCCTTGGAATGGAGTTTGTTAGATCAAAAGAAGGTATCTTTGTGAAATAGAGGAATATATTTTTGATCTTATAGAAATGTCTCCTAAGTTATGCAGCTGCTGAAACTTCTCTTGATGCTAATCTGAAACTTGATCTTGCTAAAGCTGAAGATGTGGTCAATAGGGAGATGTTTTACAGACTAGTGGAGAAATTAATTTACTTGTTTCATACCTGTTTTGATATCGCGTTGACTGTAAGTATAGTTAGCCAATATAGGCACTCACTTGAAGAAGTACATTTTGATACAACTTGTAGGGTATTAAGATACCTGAAAGGAACTCTTGGAAATGGTCTTATGTTTTGGAAATGTAACAACCTACAAATAGAAATTTATACTAGCGAAGTAAAAAAAAAAAGAATGTTATGGCTTGAAGCATCACCGAGGTAGAGTTCATGTCTCTTACTCATGGAGTTTGCCAGATAACATGAAAAAAAGGATTACTTGAAGACCTGAAGATCCGAATGACACTTCCCATTAAGGTCTACTTTGATAACAAAGTTGCCGTCTCAATTGCTCACAGGCAATTTTACATGATAGGATGAAACACATTAAGGTTGACTGGCATTTTATAAGAGAAAATCAAAAGTGTAATTTGTGTTTCTTATGTACCAACTGTGGATCAAATAGTTGATATACTCACTAAAGGACTATACAAGATTTAGTTTGAACTTATATTCAGCAAGCTAGCTATGGAGGGTATCTTCAAGCTAGTTTGAGGGGGATTGTTGCAAGATTTGCGTTATTGGGGTGATTTGGTTGTAATTTAGTTTTCTAGAAAAGCTCATATCTAGTTAACAATTAACCTTTATTTCTAGGATACTTTCCTTATTTAGGTGGTTGTCTTGCTATAAATTTGTACATCTTGTACTCGTACAAATATGTACAATGTAGAATTCTTACAATTCATGTTCTCATATGGTCTCATTTCTTAGTTTGTTGATTTATTCATAATTTATGTTGCACTCCATTTTTGTGTACTGGGAAGGCTATTCTTCCAAATGAAATATCAAAATTATTAGAGAAGACAGACTAAAGAAAAGTAGGGGAAAGAACTAATCCAGCTATAAATAACAGCATATGTTAGTTCTTGTTCAAATTACTTTAGTTCACTCATCATGATTTCCGATTTTCAATTCCTACTATTTCTTCTATTCTATTTCGTGTCTGAGATTGGCTAAGCTTTGCTACATCTTGAGATTGAAACTTACGTAATAACTATATTCTGCTTTGTGCTTAAATTAATATTTCTGTCATCTTGGCTTGTGAACAGCCCTTCCAATTGGAGAATATGCAGCAGTAACTCTTCTCATGTTCTTTGGCCTTAAAGCAATAAAAGACGCATGGGATCTTCCATCAAAAGATGTTAAGAGTGATAAGAAGGGCAGTCCCGAACTTGATGAACTTGTTGAAGCTGAGGAGCTTGTGAAAGAAAAAGTATACTTTTTAGGCATTACCTTAAGCTGTTGGGCTTTGATTTTAGTTATTTCATGCCATAGTGTTGCTTGATAGACAAAGGCATATGTTTGGTGTTTTTGAAGCATGCCAGATCTTGCCCTGTATGATAATTCAAGAATTGGTAACAGCATAAGATTTTTTTGCCCCCATCAGGTCTCAAAACGACTCACAAATCCATTTGAGATTGTCTGGAAGTCATTCAGCCTTGTCTTCTTTGCTGTAAGCATTCCTTTTTGCTTTCTGGACAATATCCCTTACTATTTACTTTATTTTTAAACGCAATTTGATTACAACTTCTGGCACAATAATAAATTGGGAAGGCAATTTTTTTACAGATTCTAAAACTTCACGGGCAACTTCTGAGAATAATGATTGAGAAGTTCACTTTGATATAATCTTAATATCTCTTGTATCTTTCAAAGGCTCTGGTTTTGTAATGGTGTGATTTGTTTTAGGAATGGGGAGACCGCTCAATGCTTGCCACAATTGCTCTGGGTGCTGCACAGGTGTTTTTCACAAGGATATAAAAGCTGCCAATCCTATTTAATATTCACATTATCAATTTGATTAATTTTTCTTTTTCTACAGTCTCCATGGGGTGTGGCAACTGGCGCCATTGCTGGACACCTGATTGCAACATCTATTGCAGTTTTAGGAGGAGCATTTCTTGCCAACTATATCTCTGAGAAACTGGTACAAACCCTCAACCTCACTTCTTTCTGCTAATGACAAAACTCCTGTTTCTGTTTCTTAAGTTTAACTTGCTATATCTTTATTCAGGTGGGCTACTTGGGCGGAGGTTTGTTTCTTGTTTTTGCCGTTGCCACATTTTGTGGAGTCTTTTAGTGAATTCTTGGGCATCTTGAGAGCGAGTATTCTGTACAACGTTGTTGGAACAATGCCACCTGTGGGATCAAAGAGCTTTTATTTTTAGAGAATGAATTAGATGAAATGGAGGAAATTTTCAACAAACTTAGCTGATTACGCGTAACTTTTAACATTGATCTATCGGTAGAAATGGAGACGAGAATCGAAGGATCCTGATGAAAGCTGCACTCCACAGCTTAGTTATCTAATAAACTGAGCACTTCAGTTGTTCCATGTTTTACTAAGATGAAATATGTGATTAGATAATGTAGTATTAATGAGTAGAGGAGGTGGCGAAGGAAACCATTAGATGAACTTTTGCAAGGCGTCATTTATTAACCTCGATTTGTTTTAAGAAAGCTCATATCTAATCTAGTAAAAGATTCTCTTAAACATTATTATATTTTCATATTTGTTTTGCTTATATTGTAAAATTGTTTTAAAGAGTTTGATCTCCGTATGGGATTCAAACTCCCTCAGTATACATTTGTGAGTTGACTTTTTTTTCTTCTAGTTTTTGTGATACCAGTTAGTTCCTTTGTTTTCTTTGTGCAAATATGAATGGGTGTCATTATGTAAGTTATTGTTGTGCCATGAAGTTCAATGAAGTGTTCGGTAATTGTCTATGTTGCATTGTGTAACCTTTCAAAATTTTCGATTTTATGAATAGTAGTTTTTTCACTGTAAATAGTGTATCATGAGATGAATAATGACACTTGGGACTCAAATTACACTTTATTTGACTTCGGATAGTATGACAACTCCATGATCACATTTAAGGTCAAAATGAGTTCATTTTGAAGGTTTAATCAATAGTTGATCAGTGATCAAAGCTTGCATTGAAAAAAAAGTTGAAAGTCAAACTTGAAAATATTAGTGAAAAATAAATGATTTTTATTAAAGTATTTATGTGTGGTTGATATTTTAATGGATATTATTTATTGAGGAAAAGAAAAAATTCATAAGTTTTAATGATGTTATTTTTGGACTCGTGAACTAAATATCACCCGAATAATTTTTCTTATGAATTTTAAAAATTATCATGTGAAGATATTCTAGTGGGATTAAATCCAACTAATGGATTAAAATTGAAAGTTAATTTTGGATCTTGGAAAATAAAATAAAAGAGCGAAAGTTTGATATTTGTTAGATTAAGTTTCCTTTTTATTAAAACTATTGAATTTTGTTAAAGGATCAAATTATATTTTTGCAAGCTATATATATTTTTCTTCCTCCAAATCCGTTGAGAACAACAATCCTTTTTCTTTCTCAACTTTCTTGCATTTTTCTTCTATTTTTAAGCTGAATTTCCTATTTTTAATTCCTAATCAATAATTAAAAACTAAATTATCAACCTAGAGTTTCTAAAATCATCACGTCAATAAGAATTTTGGGGAAAAAAAGATGAAGACAAAGTATGAGTTTTTTTATGAATCGTACATGAATTTAACAAGGTAAGTTAATAGAATTTTTGTTGTTTCTAGTACATTATTTTAGTGTAGTTGCACGCATTAATAAATAAAATGCATAAAATCAAATTTTTATGCAATATTACAAAGATAAAGAAGAGGAATTGGAGAGAGATGGGAAAGAGAAGGAATAAGGAATTGACTATGAAATTGAAGTTTATTGAAGATAATTGAACATTAGTTTGGTATGCGTTTATGCAAATTTATTTTTCCCTAAAAATTTTGTGTTATGTAATTTAAAGTTCTTGATATAAAATTGGAGGTTATGAGATTGATGTTAAAAAATTTTAAGTAGATGCTAAATGAACTAGTATATGTCATTAATTTGAATTTTGGACTTACAATTTGTATTTCCCTCAATTGGTTTACATTATGTTTGAATTTGGAAATTTGATCTATATGTTATTTTGACTAATTTGTGAGATGAATATGTCTTGAATGTTTTATGAACCAAATTAAAACCAATAATGAAAGAAAAAAAATGATATTAAGGAGTAACATTTACTTTGGCCAAATTTATGTATGTGAAATGTTTAGTTTAGTTGTGAATCTAAGCTTAATTGGTTATAATACTCCCTTGATATAAATTTTTAGTTAAACCATGAAGACTAAATTCTTGTAGTATGGTCGAATATGGAATAGCTTAAATTGGCTATTATGATACTATATCATTAAATTTCAACGAAAATTAATTAGATTTGTCCTTAGTAAAATAGATAAGAGTTGGAAGAATGTGATATAGCTGGCATGCTAATTAGGGAGTTAGCAGTACTGCATCATGAAATGTGTTACCGGAATGTATGACTTTGAGAGTTCGATTTCACTATAAGATATTTGATTTGTGTTACAGATTGTATGACTCTAAGAGCTCGGTCTCGATATGTAAATATAAAAATATAATAAAATAGAGTAACGATATAAGATATGCAAATGGACCAAATGGTTTCGAGAACTCAGTCCTGTATTTTAAAATCTTACTTATCCGACTCGTTGGTGCAATTCCACTACATTTTTCTCGAGGCAATTACAAAAAAACATTTAAATGCATAACGAATAATTAAAGAACTTTAATTTGAAGTAGTAATTAATTGTAAAATTAATATAATAGATACATGCTTAAATTTCATAAATTAATTTTAATGCTTATTTATGTTTAGAAATAGATGAATATATTTATATTGGAAAAGTATTATATGTTATACATGCTATGGTTGAATGAATTGAATTGAATGAGAAATGGAATTGCTTGAACACTACTAAGCCTATAGCGTAGCGCGTGGTTTTCTTCCACTCTTAGGTTTTAAAGAAAATTTAAAAAAAGTTGTGATGGATCTACTATAAAGACTATAGTCACATAAAGGATGACTTTGAGGTGGATGTTGTCATAATGGTCCACTTTGGACTGGAACTTTTACCACAAGTAGTGCCCACCTTCGTACGACAATCTCGCTTCGGTCCGCTTAAGCCTTCTCATGTGAATGTCGCCGAACAATTCTGTTAGCCCTCGAACACCTCACATACACACAAATGTTTCTCTCACATACAAAAATAACACAAATGTATAATAGAGTGAAGAAAGTAACAAGAGATATATAGCCGAAGTTAAGCTTTTATTAATTCTCAACAAATTGTTAATAAAAGATACAGGTACCTCCTTCTCGAAGCACTTACAAGGAACTCCTTACTTGAAACCCTTACATTGAGAACCCCCCCAAAAGCTCTCAACTGTTAAAGCTCTCTCCTCTGAGTGATATCTCTTAATGATTGAATGAATAACTCTCAACTCTAATGAGCTATTTATAGGCTCCTCTTGCTTGGAAAGCAAGTTCAAGATCTTTAAGGATCTCGACAATCCTAGTTGATCCTATTAACTAAATATTACACTACATCACACCAACTAATGGGAAGACATCCCCTTTCACTAGGACTCTTCTAATTGGCTACATTACATAAGAATCTAATCAAATAAAGATTACATGCCTTGGAAGATTGCATCTATATCCTTGAAGATCTCTGCTATCTTCAGATGATTTTCCCACATGGTCTTTATGTCTTAGATTTGATGAATCTCTAATGTGATCTTCAAGTTGATATCACCATGCCATCATGTGCCACATCACCCACAGTTGTCACATCACTACTTATGTGTTTTCCAAGTCACCAAGGCCTATCCACACATAGGTCCATCAATGCACGTCCATGGATAAGTCCATCTTCCATGATCAAGCTCACTCATGGTGCAGTCGGGTTGCTACATGACTAAGTATAAGTCACAATCTGAGTTAGTATAAAACCTCGCATATTTTGCATACCTTTGACCTTTCGTCGAAATTAAATGCTCATGTGCCTTTCCTCGCTCGCATGCCTTCGCGCACCCGCGGGTCTCGCATAACTTAGTTCGACAACTCCGCATGGCCTCACATATGAATCTCACGTCTCGTTAAAGATTTCTGGTAATGCGCATCTACGCATGCCCACGTGTATCAAATTTCACCTACTCTCGAGATCTTTGCCAATACTTCCTGCATTCCTCACCTACTTCGCAAGTTCCTCAGGTTTTGCTGGCCAACTTGCAAGACTTTGCCTTGTTTCCTTGTCATCATGTCGTCCCTGTGTCGACCTGCATGCCAAGCATTGGCCAAAGCTCGTCAACACTCGCACGATCTCGTAGTTTGGACTTAGGGGTCTAACAGATGTCCTATAGAATTATATTTTATTTTTAGTTATGACATGTACACTTAAAGAGACAAAGTGGATAAGGGTTAAAGCAAAAGATTAACAAGTTCAAACTTTGGTATTTAGGGTGTTCGAGACGATAAAATTTGGTAGGCATTTTGATTGTTAAAAAATTCATATATCATGTTGTGGGGGTAAAGAGGAATAATGGTACGATTATATCTTTAATATGTATATGTATATTTTACATGTGTGTGTGTGTGTATGTGTCCATATATTGTTTGAGTCTATCAAAAATAGTATATCTACCAATTAAAGGTAAGAGTGCATACTATTAAACCTCCCTAGATCCCGTATATTAGCAAAACTTACACTAGGTTGTTGTTGTTGTATATAAGTAAAGGAAGATGAATGGTTGGGATGAAAAATTGACTATGATTTAAAGTGTAAAGCTTGTATATGGAGAAGATGTTGAATAGGTTTTGCTATTGGGATCTTGAGAGGGTGCTTATGGAGGATGTTAGAGGTCCAAGAACTAGTAAGTTTATATATAAGGTGTGAGGAACTACTCTAAAAAATGGCTTAATGGAGGTGGATAAGAGCGATGCTTATGTGATAAAGTTATAAGATAATTGCATAATATAAGGTGATAGAGATCTATGTTGATCATAGATCTAAATTAGAATAATCTTTTCATGATGATGTTGAGGTGGAGGTCATTACCAAGATTATAGATGATGTCCCCATCAATATTACCCAGTACACTATTGTGCAATCGATTAAAGATGTAGCTGAATGATAAGATTTATGTGTAAGTGGGACTGAAGTTAATCCAGAAAAATATTCAGAGAATTTACTTATTGATGAAAGGATTAGAAAAGAGTTTGATTTGGATTTGGATGATAAAGAGTTGGAATTATCTAGGAATTTAGTTGTTTCATTTTTGTGGATATACTTACTCTTATTACTGATTTACTAAAGTTTTCAATATTTATTAAATAGGGTCTTGTGGAGGCACTCGGTAGGTAGCTTCCAAGGAATGAAGTGAGGTTTCGTGCAAGACATATGTTTGCCAATTGGAGAAAAAGGAACCACTAGGAGCTCGAATTAGAGAGACTTTTTTGACAATGTTGTAAGTCATCCAATGAACCTGACTTACTTTATAATTCGAGACAGTAGAAGAGGAGTCGAAAAATGCTCATAGTGATCTTATAAGAATTCCAAAGAAAAAACGGGCAAGAACATTTTTCAACACTTCAGTTAAGTTATATTATGGATAACAATCGTTGTGAAGCATTTAATTGAAGTATAATGGAAGACAGGAGTAAAAACATTATCACCATGCTTGAGGAAACTAGTGTACTATGGAAATTAAATGGATAGGTGACATTCGTTTAAGAATAAAAGCTAAATTGAGAATTAATAAGGAATTATGCATAGATTGTGAACTTGGGAGTAATGGTGTTGATGGGTTTAAAGTGATACATAAAAAAGTTAAGCATGTTGTCAATTTGAGGAGTAAGACATGTAGTTGTATAAGCTGGGATATGGTAGGTATCCCATATACACATGCCATTTCTTCCATCGTTTACAATAATGAAGACTCAACAAAATATATCTCATTGGTTTGTGAAGGTGAAGGGCCTATACGCGTATCAATATATGATGGAGCCATTTTAAGCCTAGAACTGAACATAACCCATCATTACCACCTCTATTTTGAAAATTGCCCTGTTGACCATAAAAGAATAAGAAAAAAGGGGGATTGGGAGAGTCCTACTAAGGTTAACAAGATATCAAGGATAGGCATAAAAAGGAGGATCATGAGAGTACTACTAAGGCTAGCAAGATGTCAAGGAGAGGCATAAAGATGACTTGTCAATAATGCTTCCAGCAAATGCACAATAAAAAACAGGTCCTATGATAGCAGCATCGCAACAAGTTTCAATAGTTACACATGTTAACAAATTTTGTATTATCCATTTTCATGTCTTTATCCTTAAACATTATTTGTTTTCATATTTTCCAATACAGTCTATAAGTGATGTCCAAATGACTGTTATACTGTTAATCCTTCAAATCAACCACATATTTCAAACCCAAATAAAAGAAAGAGAGTATTTCGTAGATAAAGTGATACTATAGGGTGAAGAACCTCAATCAATAGTAACAATGCTAGTTATA
Source organism: Erythroxylum pelleterianum (assembly GCA_027563865.1). Taxonomy (NCBI): domain Eukaryota; kingdom Viridiplantae; phylum Streptophyta; class Magnoliopsida; order Malpighiales; family Erythroxylaceae; genus Erythroxylum; species Erythroxylum pelleterianum. The sequence continues at coordinate 19,782,119 of JAOQMR010000212.1, read as the reverse complement.
ACTCGTCAAATGTTATAGGTATTGAATTATATATCTTAAATCGATTTTGTTTATCAGGTTGTCCTTTTATTATGTGTTGCCATCTCTTTTAGGATGAAACAAGTGAGAGGATAAGGAGGATAAGATCAAAAGCTTCAGGAAGTTCTACTTGGAGATGCATTATACCAATGTTTCCTTTATCCTATAAGATATGTAAAAACTATGGTTTTGTAAAAAAAACAAATACTTTTGGATTATACAATGCCTATATGCCTTGGACTACTAGATGGGAACAACTAATTGCTTATATGAATGCACATAGGTGTTTTGGTCTATTATGTGTTAAGTGTTTTGGTATGTATCTCATTTCCTTTTACTAAATCAATTAAGTGTTAACGAGATTGATTTAGGAAGTTGATGATTGGGATCATGAGAAAATCTTTGTAAGCTAATGAAGGAAATATCATTAATGAGATTGATTCAAATTTTGATTATTGGGATCATCAATACATATTGAAGCTATCAATTTTAGACTTATTTATTAAAGTCCCCTTTTGATAAGATACAAAATGGTTTAAAAACAAGGAAGCAATAATGTTGCACTCAGTAAGACATTAAAAATAGAATAATACACCATTGACTATCATGTTCACAAGCATATTCAAATTGTTAAGATATATTGAAAAATAGCTAAAAGTTTATAAAACACTAATAATATAATACTCAATATTTTACATCCACTCATAGTAATTTTTAATTGCAACTATTAATAATACAATATTGAAAATTTTAGTTTTCATCATCATCGTTTTTTTTCCTTCTTCTAGCTTGTTTATTTTCTTTAACAATCCTGGTACAATACTTAATAACTCTTTTGTACATTGGCAAATCAACCCACTTAAAAAATTGACAACTTTAATGCCAAAATTAATCGAATAATATAAAGTATACAATAATGTAGAAAATTTAAAAGTGGTTTAAATTAATGGAGCAATAAAAGAGCTACCAATAATGTTAAGTCAATAACTAACAAAACCAAAAAATAAAGCCCCACATCAAGACTCTGTCCATGAAGTCTACATGACAACCATTAACTTACAAAAACAAATACATTCTTCGTCCACCTTAGAAGTCAACTTTGCATCTGTTCTTTGACTCAATCATAGCTTACTGCACAAAATCAAATTGAAAAGACAAACCTATTAAACATATGAAAATATATTTTTTCTCAACAAAAAATCTTTTTTATATGCCAACGAAATTACTTAACTATGATATTAGAAAAACGAATTTTCAAGCTCAACTGCATAATAACCTCAAAATCCATATATCATCTGACGTAGATCCATAAAAAATAATATTTTGAACTTTCAGGATTCTAGATTTATTAGTGATGTATATATGAAAAAGGTTTAAGTGAACATAAAACCCATTTATGCTAAGTTTCTGGTCCTAAAAAACCAATGTCAGAGTATTTGCATTGCAGGCACATTATCAATTTATTGTATTTGCTTTTGATGGTCTTTGGGTGCAAGCAAGCAATCAAAATTTTTTTGATATAAGACAAAACCCTCCATAAAACATAAAACATATTTATATCTCACCGCTAAAAATATTTCTTCATGTATATGTAAATAGTAAAAAAATTTATAGCTACTTTAAATATTGAAAAAGTAATTGATACTCTTTAGTTTCTTTAGATTCTTATTAACAAACATATTAAACACTATAACTTGTTTAAATCAAAAGCAAAAGTAAGGGAAATGTACTCTTGCATTTGATTCCAATTGTTGAAGCAATAGAAAGAATAGATGAATATGCGTAGGAAAACTACAAATAAGAATCTATGTAAATCAAGACTCCTACTGCAAAATGATATCTAATATTTATTATCTTCAATCAAATTGGTGAATAAATGGTAAAAAAATAAAGACTTAATTAAAGATGAAAAGTAGCAATGAAATAGCTTAGAAAGTCAAGATATCAAAAAATTTTAGCTTCAAGCAATTCAACCTTAACTACACAATAACCTTAAATCCATAACTTACACATACAGAAAAATAGAAGAGTAGGGGACTGGTGGGAGAGGAGAAGAAAGGAGATGTTCCTTGCCACAACATAAGACTTTCAGCTCTCCAGAGGAACAACGATCCACACACATAGACAATGTAACCTTAGTAAAGTAAATTTGGGTGATGGGTAATTGGATATGGGTATGGGTTATAGGTAATCTGGTTTGGGTTATTTGCTTAGTTGTATAATTTTTTCCACGTGGACAGTTATAGGTCGTGTACAACAGGGTTTTCGTTAGCCATATCAGCCAATTAATAGTAGAATTAACATTTTCAACTTAAATGTGAAAAGAGTCTTTGATTGCTCAATCAGTCGAGTTTTAAAAGACACTACAGCTTCTCCTTTTGTAGCTTAGCAAGTCAGAAAAGTATTATTCTGTTTGAACCCTTCAAAAGCATATGGACCTGATAGTTTTTTAGCTTGGGTTTTTCAAAAAAACATGAGATGTTACTAGCAGACTCTTCACAAAAGTTGTAATGGAATTTTTTTTCTCATCCAAAATGCTTAATGAGATGAATCAAACCTACATCTGTCTAATACCAAAGAAGCAAAACCCCTTGACTATAGTTTTCTTCAGACTAATATCCTATTGCAATACAATTTACAAAGTAATTGCAAAGCTCCTAGCTGAAAGGTTGAAGACTGCTCTAATTGAAATCATAAATCTTGCACAAGGGGCCTTTATTACTGAAAGAAATATAGGTAATACTATCCTACTCTTACAAGAGTTGCTAAAGGAGTACAACTCAGGCAAAAGAATCAAAAGTTGTTTGTTGAAAGTTGATTTTTATAAAGCATTTGACATAGTCAATTGAAGTTTTATACAACTTTGCCTTAAAGCAATGGATCTACCTGAATGATTTGTGAAATGGATCATGAAATGCATTCAAACCACTTCTCTCAGTGTCATGATCAATGGACTGACAAAAGAACCTCTATCCCCTTATCTTTTCACCCTAGTAATGGAATGATTGTCTTGATTGCTTGCCAACTTCACATCCTGTAATGGAAGTTTGCAATTTCACCATACATGTAGAGAAATCATATTAACACAGTTCATCTACTTATGCTTCTCTGTGGCGTAGATTATCATTCCATCAACATACTACTACAAATACTTAAATTATTCTCAGAATGGTCTAGATTAAAGTTCAATGTTGATAAGAGTAGCTTGTACATTTCATTAGATGTGAGGAACCAAGTTGAGATTAGTAGAATTATAGGACTGAATTTGCATTCCACATCATTCAGATACCTTAGAGTGCCTATTACCTAATCTAAGACCAAATTCTCTTATTGAAAAGATCAAATTCAAGATAAATGCATGGAAGAACAAGTTTCTTTCTTATGCTGTTAAACTTGCACTTATCAATTCAATTCTCAATAGTTTGCACATACATTGGAAAATTCATATTGTATTCTTTAAGTCATCAAGGCAATTGATAGAATTGTTGAAGCTTTCGTTGTACTGGAAAATTAGAGAATTCCAAAAGTGCAAAAGTAAAATGGAGTGAACTCACCATTCCAAAGAAGTAAGGTGGATTAGGAATCATCCCCATTTCACTAATGCAAAAGGCACTTTTATGCAACAAAATTTGGAGACTATGTACAGATAAGAAGGCCCTCTAGATCAAATAGATGCATGAATATCATCTCAAAAACTTGTACTTCTAGCAGATTACAAACATAAGAGATTTTTCTGGACTTTCAATCAATTATTGAATATGCAAAACATGATTTCTATCTAGATCAAAAACAATTTGGGAAATGGAGCAAATACATAGTTTTGGTTTGACAACTGGTCAAACTTTAGCTCCCTTGTACAAAGAAATAAGATCACTTAGTTGAGGAATAGAATCCCTATGTACTCTAAAGTATTCTCACTCATCCAAAATGGAGTTTGTTATGGAAACTTCAGAGGTTTTTCTATACTTGTTGAACATTTACCTCAATTGCAAGAACGGTATAAAGAAGATCCCATTATATGGACTCCTAATCCAAATCGAATGTTCACAAACAATTCCTGTCACATAATATTCTCAAGTAGTTTTGGATAAGTCCTTAGGCATGATCTTCTAAAGAAGCAATCTCTTTATCCCAAAGCTTCTTTAATCATTTGGCTAGTGATCAAAAACAAAATTAGAATCAAGTGTAGATGGTTTAGCACAAATGACTCAGCATGTGTCTTATGCAAGGAAGCTGAGGAAGGCATAAATCACCTATATTTTCTTTGCAGATATTCTAAAGTAGTATGGAGCAAAATCCTGCACTTACTTGCAATAGATAATTACACATAAATGGGATGAGACTCTGAATTGGTTCATCAATCTCACCAAGAATGGAAAGCAGAATGGGATGTTACTTAACACAACATTCACCGCTACAATTTGCACTCTCTGAAAAGAAAGAAATATGAAGTTGTACAAAGGAGTTAAAGAAGACAATTATTAGCTAGAAAAAGGTCTGAATTGGGTTAGAGCTATTTTGATTGCAAAGAATATGTAAAACTCACTCCCCCCTACAATAAAGAATAGATGGAACTTATAATTCATGTTTTATAGTTCTTTCGTAGATGGTGCGTGATTTCTCTTATCAATTATGTTCTTCCAATCATATTGTAAGTTGATAGCTAGGTAGTGAATTTGTTGAAGTTAATACAATTTCATTCATTTTCCAAAAAAAAGGAGTATAATTGTTGAGAGTTTACTCTTAGTTTAAATTTAAATAAGAATTATTTAATTACATTGTTGTTTTAATTTTAATGTTATAAACATTAACTATTAAATTGTTAATATTAAAGTTCCTAAAGAAATTTCAAATAAATTGTATCTTATAAAATAAATTTATAGTAAAATTATATATGTTTAAGAAATATTATGTAATTTTAAAATATTTTTAAAACATTATTGACAATTACCACCTATGAATCCCAATTGCTCTATTGATAGAAAGGAAATAGCACATTTCAAGAGTAAAATTCTAATTGGAAGGCTTTTAAGGCGGATTTCGTCCATTTATCTTTTGATAATGCCTTCAAATGAAAAGAATTATTAGAGAAAATTATATCGTGTATGTTACTAATATTAGAACCGTGTTATATTTATAATATTAAAATTGATTAAAAAAAATTAGCACGATATTTATGTTGATTTTATCCTTTAATTATTGAAAAGTTAGAAATTTTTTTTTTAGTTTATACTAAAAAAATTAAAATAAATCCTCTTGCAAGAGCCAAGCCAACAAATCCACCTGTGTGGTCCGCAGACAACCACACCTATCGATCAAGTTCATCATCAGCTGCATCCCGCAAGCGATAAAAACCAAGCTTACTGGCTACAGAAGATATCCATGGAGGTAGTGCTATACCACAGTCACCATTATTGTCGCATACGGAGAAGATCATCGCTAGTCTTCTCTGCTTGCAACTTTAATGTGTCTACTAATAATTTCGCAACAAAATCGATGACCAACTGCCCGGAAAGCAGAATGAGAAGTTCATCATTTAAACTAACGCCGATACTTGTACTCGAACCAAGTGCATGGAACCGCAGAAAATCATCTACATTGACAACCGTAGCAGCAGGAAGTGGAGTACCACTACCACCCCTTGATTTGACTGAAGATAACGTTAGAGAAGTCTTGGCCGATGCTCGAGCGGAGGCAAGTGATGATAAAGACTTGTTCTTGTCAAGTTTTGTTCTTTCTATAAGCAAGTTGAAAAAAGTATGTTTTGTATTTTTATTGCCGCAGTTTGGACAAGTTTTCGACACGTCGGTTGGCATTACAGGTGATACCTCTTAGTTAAGGCAGATATGGAGTTTTATCTTCGCTAATAATTGTTTTCTGTGACGTGGTCTGAGGAACAAAATTTTATCAAACATGTTTCAGGACAAGTTGAACTTGCTGAATTGGATGGACCTTTCGTGAAAATTAGTTTGAGAGGTGGATTTTGGCACAAACGTTCCACAGTTCTTGCCAGGATTGGAAATTACCTTAAGCAAAGGATCCCTGTAAGTCCGTTACTTTAGAATTCAAGCTAATCAACTTGAATCTGTTGGCATTTATCTAGTGATATCCTCAATTCTCTTTTCCATCTTAATTATTAGGAAATTTTGGAGGTTCATATAGAAGATGAGAAACAATTGGATGACAGCCCTGAAAACTTCTGAGGAACTCCAAACTCTCGTCATCAAAGACGTTGGCTTATCAATCGGGAATTTCATTGATATGGAACATGAAGGGTAATCCCTGAAACATGTCAATGAAGGGCATATTGCTTTGAACGAGTTCTCCTCTTGACATGAAACCTGTATCTGAATAATGAGTCATGTGATCCAAAATGTTTGCAGGTGGAACCCTTCAATTTTTTTTGAAGCATCATATGAAATTTATCCACTGATATATACCACACAATTGATATTTTTTTGGAAAGTAAATAAATTGCATTGATAGTTCACTAGAGATTACATGGAATGTACAAAAATATACAACAAGATACAATTCAAGACTATCGGAGCTCAAACTAGGCACCATAAAGGTAATATGTCCAGATCATAGTAAATCATTAGAAGGACCAATTTGAAAACTCTTTCATTGCTTTACCACCAAACACTGTGGACTTAGCTGTCAAGGAGCAAGCTATATAGAAGTCTATCGTCTTTATGTCCTCTAGAAGAAAGGCACTGAATTATTCCTTTCAAGACCTCAACCTTGAGATCTAGGCTACAAAGCCTAATTACATCCTTTCAAATCTTACTCAAATAGGGACAGTTGAAGACAAAACACACAACTTACAGTATATATCGTTCGTATATCTAGTTCTATCCATGGTAATGAGCCTTTCTTTAATAGCAAGTCACAAAGTAACAGAAAGTCTAGGAATAAGAAGCTTGTTCCAGGTAAGAACAATTCACTGTCATTGCCTACTTCTTGATCACATCCATTGTCATAATGCCAACTTCCATTCTAAATTAAACAACTAAGCTTTTCATTTGCAGGGAAACATACTCTTAAGGCTAACGAAGTTAAGCAGAAGGTAAAGAAAGCCCAATGCACTCCAATTGTCATATCATAGCCATGTTTTCCTTTATTTGATGAGTGGATGGAAGAGATTCCTAGGCTTTGGGAATTGCTTCCAATGCCATGATGCATTAGATTTTGGTTTAACCATCCACACGCTAGATCCCTTTATATAGTGTTCATGTAGCTATTTCATTCAAAGGGATTCCTTGTCACGTATAACTTTTCACAACCTTTTAATTAGCTTGTTTACTATCTTTGTAGATTTAATTCCCAATCCTTCTTCCTTATTAGGTGTTACAGATTAAGTATCATTGTATAGGGATTATAGTCCCTTGATCATAGGGATTACTATGATCCCTTCATTATAAGGATTACATTACCTAAATTAGTCCTGTAAATGTGTATAAGATACCTCTGTATATTAATAATCAAGAGAAAAGTACAATTCATTCTCTATTTCTTACATGTATCAGAGCCAAAGCACTTGACTTTTCTTCTTCATCAATTTGTGTAAGAATTCTTCCCAGGTAAGCAGAACATTGTAACTTTTTTATGTCACCATTTTGAGTGACCATCTATTACTTACCGCCGACACCAGTAGGACTGCCTTTTGCCGGCGAGCAAACCCTTGAATTTGGATGCCTTAGACCATATGACAGGTAATCCCAATATTTTCCTTACTTCTAGAAACACTTATCTACTTCCCATTTTACCTTACTAGATGGATCTACTTTTTCTGTATTAGTCTCTAGCATTGTTAACCCCACTCCATTATTGTCATTAACCTCTGTCTTACAGTTACCTAGATTCTCATTTAATTATTATCTAAGAGTAAACTCACTCGTGCCTTAAATTATTATATCTCATTCTTTCCTGATCTTTGCCCTTTTCAAGATCTTATGACAAAGAAGATTATTAGTAAAGGACTTAAATAAGAAGGTCTCTACATTCTGGATATCCAGGTGCCTCACTGTTGGATGGGACACTCCTTTTTACTTTTATTAAAGAATTTATGTCCTCAACATAAAAATGTTTCTAGCTTAGAATGTGAGTCTTTTCAATTCGCCAAACACCATTACGTGTCTTCCCTTCCCCTGGATAATAAACAGTTTAATTTTCCTTTTGAACTAGTATGTTATAATGTTTGAGGTCCTTGTCCTGTGGTGTCCAAAACTGGTTTTTAATACTTTGTTACATTTGTTGACAATTTTTCTCATGTGACTTCGCTTTATCTAATGATAAATCGTTTCGAAATACCTTCCCATTTTACTAATTTTGCATCAAAATCAAAACATAGTTTAATCTTTTTGTCCGTACTTTAAGAAGTGATAACGCCAACCAATACTTTTCCACATGCTTCAAAATGGTATGCCTTCATCTATTCTTTAGGGTGAGATTTCTTATAATATCCTTTTTCCTACTAAACCCTTGTTCTCTCTCACAACACAAATTTTTACCGTTTTTGTTCGTGATGTTCATCCCTAGGTCACAAAGTTGGGTCCTAAATCTTTGAAACATGTATTTTTTGGTTAATCTTGTTTGCAAAAAGGATATCAGTGCTACTATCTAACTCTTGATAAATATCTTATGTCTGCCAATGTTACTTTTTTTGAACATATTTCTTTCTTTCCTTCTCCTTTAATACCTACAAAGGAAGAGTGATTTTTTTTTAGTTTATGAGGTTTCCTATCAAATCAATATTACCACTACAACCTTATAACCACCACCTATTCATTTAATTTATTATAGAAGATGAAATCATCCTGACATGAGCTCATAGTTTAGTAAAGCTTTGGTATATGATTTGTGAGTTTGGTGCCTAGAATAGGGCTTTTAATTATCTCTTCTTTCGTTAAGTCATTTTAATTTTTCAAAAAGAAATAGTTTTAAAGACAAGTATATGTGAAATAATGAAAGCTACATCTTTTACATGTTATTTGGGTTTCATATACGAATTTTATTTTATACATTTGCATACCACTTATCAAGTCAATTACTTTACAACATTTATGATCCTTTTATTTCTATAATATTTTTTAGTTATAAGAAAATAAAGAGGTGGAGGTTGTATTTGCATATTCTTCTAAGGACCTTAAAGGGATTATTATAAGTATTAATGCTTTGTAATGAAATATTCTTAACATTGGCTATTGCCTATTCGTGAGATATTTTAAGCTACTGCATGAATTACAGAAGTATCATTAGGTTAATTTTATACTATCATGATATCACTATACAAGCTATCGTTGTAATATTTTATTCTTTCATTTTGTTGCCATCATAGTTTGTGCACAGAATGAACACAAGAAATGCTAAAGTCCATATTTCCTTTCTTTATGTTTTCATTACGTATGATAATTTTTTTGTGATGTTATTTGTAATAGCCCAGGTTCCAAAACTTACAGAGGGTTAGAATCTTAGACTATTGAGTCATATTATTTGAGAATTTATGAAGTGCATTTCATTCACATGCATAATATTCGCATACACACATGAATCATGATTTAGTAAACATTGTGTATCATTCCACTACCATAGGACATAAGCCCAACATTCTTCAGAATATTCGAGCATATATCCTATAGTAATGGCATGATAGAGCAATCACATTCAATTCATATGGCATCATAAATAACATAAGTATTTAAAATGTTAACGTATCTCACTTCATTAACAAAACATGTTTAACATTGGCATTTCATTACAAACCATCAATATAGTTACAATACAAAAACCATTTGTGTTTACACTATTTACACAAAATATTCTACATGAGATGAAAAACTATACAAAAGCTGATGGGTGTCGAATCCACCAAAAATAATTCCCAAACACCAAATAAATATAAATTGTGCACAGTGGTAAATGAGGTTGATCCACAGAGAATGGAATAAATTGATTTTATTAAAATGCCAAAGAACGAATGAAAATAATTAAAAAGGGGGGTTTT
>JAOQMR010000212.1:19734548-19759693 GCA_027563865.1 Erythroxylum pelleterianum | reverse complement strand
TTAGCTGTAATATCTAGCTATATTAGGGATATTTCCAAATAAGGAGTCTTCCTAATTAGGAAGACTCCCATAACTATTTACCCTAGCTCTATATAAAAAAAGCAGCATCTGTACATCTATTCTATCTGAATAAAAAGAAAGAAGCTTTTACATTGATGACTTTTGGTTTTTAGCATTACATGTACTTGATTTTATTCTCATAGTTGTGGTACTTTCTGTTCCGAGTCATGTCGCGAGGTAATGTTAATTTTTAGGGGTATGTTTGAATCCTACATTAGCATGAAAGCTAAAGAGCAAGTATGTGTTTTATGTTGATGTAACTACTAAAGAGTAAGTCTACATTTTAGGAGGGCCTGACTAGTTAAGAGTAGGTCATGTTGGTGTGACTATTGAAGAGTAAGTTTGCTTCTTATTGCACTGTGACTACTAAAGAGCAGCTTTGTCTTTATGTTGGTGTGACTATTGAAGAGCAAGTTTACATCTTTATGTTGGAGTGATTGTTGCATCCTAAAGGAGTGGAAATTTTTTTATAGCATAAGGAAGGAGCTTTCATTTCAATAACTGGCAAAGTAGAGTAACTCAAAAAACATGGCTAGAAAAAGATAAAGTAAGAGTTCTTTAAGACTATTGATATAAGCAAGTTTGCATGTACCAATTATGATAACCTCGTTTATTTGAAATGGTCTAGTTTAGTTTGGAACTAATTTTCCTTTAGCCTTAGATTTGAAAATGACACCAGTCCTTCGCAATACTAATTTCCCTCTAAGGAGGCTCTAACCACAAATATTCTTCATATTATAAAGCCTAATTCTTTGCTATTATGCAACATTTTTTGTTTAAGCTACCTCTTTCCACTCTTCAACAAGATCGACTCATATTTGAGGCTTGTCGTTCGTACTTGGTTGAAACTTAGCTACTCTTAGACTTTGAATCTTGAGCTTAATAGGGATTAGGGCTTTTGCTAAAGGTTAAGGTGAATGGGGACTCCACTTTTTCGAAGTTTTCAGAGTTGTTTGGTGGGCCCATAATATTAAATGAATTTGTTGACATATATTCCATTGGCCTATGTAGCTCTTACTTTTGGTCTCTATAGGATTGTTCTATTTTCCCTTTTGTCAGACTGTTGGTTTGGGGGTGTGCCACAAATGTGAATTGTTGCTTAATTTTAATTTCTTGTAGAAGTTTACAAAACTTGAAGAAAGAGGAAAAAGTAATTCTTCCTTTATTTTGTGAATAGTACAAGGAATATAGAGGATAATATAGTCCTAATCACCTCGTTAAATCAAGAAGAATATATTCATTCTCTAAGCAATAAAATCCCATTAATTTAGCTACTAATTAATAGAATATCAACTAATTATCTATAGAGAATCAGCTAATTATCTCTAAGCAATAAAATCTCATTAATTCAGCTACTAATTAATAGAATATCAACCAATTATCTATAGAGAATCAAGATAATTAGCTGATTATTTTTATAATATCAACACTCACCCTTAAATTGGTACATAAATATTGATCATGCCCAACTTGCTTATTAAGAACTCAAAATTCTGTCTTAGTCCTCCTTTGGTGAAGACATCAACAACTTGTGTTGTAGGTACAAATTGTATGCAAATGAGTCCAGTTTTCAAGTTTTTCTTCTATAAAATGTTTGTCAATCTCAACATGCCTCGTCTGATCATGCTGAACTAGATTGTTGGCAATATTGATAGCTGCTTTGCTATCACAAAACAATTTCATTTGGTGCTCTCCTGGATTCTTAAGTTCTTTCATACTCTTTTAAGCCAGATTAAGTAACAATTTTTTTGAGCCATTGCTCTATATTCTACCTCCCAACTACCTCTGGCTACAACACTTTGTTTTTTACTCTTCCAGGTTACTAGATTTCCCCACAAATATGTGCAATACCCAGAAGTTGATCTTTTGTCAATAAGAGACCTTACATAGTTTGCATCAGTATAGGAATTGATCTTTTGTCAATAAGAGACGTTACGTAGTTTGCATCAGTGTAGGCTTTAACTCTCTGTTGATCACTTTTCTTGAAGAATCCTTTAAGTATCTTAAGATCCTGTACACTACTTCCAAGTATTCTTCATAGGGAGTGTGCATAAACTGGCTTACCACACTAGCAACTGGTAGGAGCCTAGATTAGAAAGTAACGCAACAGAAGAAATAAGGAAAAATTCTAATAGAAAGGATCGCAAGTATCTCACAACACTTTCTAGAAGACCGAGGAGAATCTCCAATATATGAGTAAAGCTCTCTGAAATATCGTATCTTATTAATGAGGCTGATAGCCCTTTTTATAATGGATTACAGAGAGGATGCAAATCTGAAATTAACTCTAGTCTAAAACTAACTCTAATCGGTAGTGGGTATCCCACTTATTTCACAACTGAAACTTGTTAATAATAAACAACTATTCCCTATCTAATTCTTATATGGCACGTCTACCCTTTCTTGAATAAGTAAACTTAAATCTATTAGGACTAGGTATCGTATCAGCAACAAAGCAAATATTTGCTCTGGTGTAAACCTCCAAGCCGAGAGTGGGGACAAAGAGGAAATAAAGTAAGAAAAGATGTTCAGGTCCATGTTGCTGCATTTCAACAAAATAAAGGAACACCTTAAGAGTTAGGTGGTCTGAATTAAGAAGAGGTTCAGAAGGTGGGACCTCTTATTGACAACTTTGGCAAATCTTCAATCACTTGTTTTTTGGCATATTCAGGTGAATTTTCACTCTTTATTTGATTAAATGTCTTGGGAACAACTTTTGTCAACTCCTGGATTATAGGTTAGGAGTTATTGACCATATGACCTACTCAACAAACCTTTTTTCTTATATATTCCCCATGTCCAAGTAGTAGGAAAATAGCCACGTCTGATGGTTCTAATAGATGTAACTGTCAATTCCACTACTAACCCCAAAAAAGTTCTTCATGTCGCTAGATTATCCACGAACTTGATCTCTATCAACAAACTCGCTTGATATTTGAATTGCTATGTGATTTTTCATTGTGATTTTTCAAGATGAGAATTCGGGGAAGGTTGTTGGACATGTTAGAGTAAACGATGGTCTCAACTACCTTGAAGAATTAATTGTATAAAGCAAGATTAAGGACAATTTATCTCTCCTTTCTTTTAGAATCTTTTTAATCTGATAAAGTGAAAATTTGGCTCCACCATTGATGACTTGGACATTCATCATTTAGAGTCGTTAAAATTATGTTTCCTTATTTATTAAAGCTCTAAATATTAATAATTTTAATTGTAAAGTGTGTGAGCTTACTAAACACAAATGTGTATATATTTTAACTAGTAATAAAAGAAAATTTATCCCTTTTTATCACATTCATAGTGATATCTGAAGTCCTACTTTTCCTAATGTTTATGGTAGAAAATAAAAATTTTCTCTTATTGATGATTGTACTCATTCCATTTTGATATTTTTACTTAAGTACAAATCTAGTGCTAGTATTATCTTCCCAAAATTTTGTTCCATAATTAAAAATCAATTTGGGGGCAACATAAAATGATTTAGGACTGATAATGCTATAGGGAGTATTTCAGTCTAGTCCTAACTCCATACTTTTTAAAAAGAAAGGATCATACGTGATTCATCTTGTGTTAATACCCCATCACAAACTCCATACTTTTAAAAGGAAAGGATCATACATGATTCATCTCATGTTAATACCCAATCACAAACTCCATACTTTTAAAAAGAAAGGATCGTACATGATTCATCTTGTGTTAATACTCCATCACAAAATGGAGTAGTAGAAGAGAAATGGTCACCTCCTTGGATCAACCCAAACCTTCCTTTTTCAGAAAAATATACCTAAATCCTTTTGGGAGGTAGTGTGTTATGGACACGTTCGTTGGTCAGTTCTACAAGCGGAAAGGAGCGTTGAAGCCTTGCTGATTTGGAAGTTATTTAGTTAGATTTTATTTCAATAAAAGGCCTTGCCGATTTAGAAGTTATCTAGTTAGATTTTATTTCAATAAAAGATCAATTGTGATTTGGCAATTGATATTACGAGATAGGCATTACTTATTCTAGAAACTTACGATGATAGGACTTCTATTGCTTGTAAAACGTTGCCTATTTATGGCTTTACGGAGGAATAGAAAGTAACAAGAAAAATTATCCCAATTGAGATTTGAGTTCTCTCTAATGAATTCAGAGGTTTCGGGTCCCTTTGACGAGCCGAATTACTTATCAAAATAGGTCAACGCAAGAATTCAAGTAAAGGCAAGAACAAAGATTAATTGCTTGATTTCGATTTTTGTGTGAATCGCCCTGTGACACGATCCATGAGTCGGGAACGTAACATAGTGGTACTCACAACTACTTATCTTATAAATCTTTTGCCTTTAAGAGTCTTAGGATTTAAGAGTTCGATGGAAATCCTCTCAATATATTTCCCTGATATACAAATTCTTAATAACCTTGTTCTTAGGGTATTTGGGTGTCTTATTTGTTCATGTTCACAACCAAACCATGAAAAAAGTTAGATGCCAGAGCATTGAAATGTCTCTTTGTGGGTTCTCTTTGACTCAAAAAGGGTATAAATATTACCAATCTTTGTCAAAAAGGTTTTATGTCTCGGCAGATACTGCTTCCAATGCACATGAATCTTACTTCACTACTACTTATTTTCAAATAGAGAATTCAACAATAGAAGCTAAGGATAGGGAGATGTCAAGAATAATACTGATCAAGATCTTCCTATTGCTTTTAGCAAACAGATTAAGGAATGTATCAAACAACCACTATATCCTTTTACTCATTTGCCTTTTATTTTTTTTAAAAAAAATTTCCGCCTTCTCATAAAGCTTTCATTGTGAGCCTAAACAATATTGTCATCCCTAAAACCTTATCAGGCTTTAACCAGTGAGAAATGGAGACAAGCTATGAATGTGATATAAATGGGTTTACATAGTGAAGTATAAACAGAGGATCAGTTGAAAGATATAAGATTGATGGCTAATGGTTGTATTCAAACTTACAGAATTGACTACTTAAAGACTCTTGATCCAGTTGCAAAGATAAATACTATTAGATTTCTCTTATCTTTGATATTTAACTATGTCTAGGAATTGCAGCAATTTAATGTCAAGAATGGATTTTTCCTTTGAGAACTCGAGGAAGAAATCTACATGGAAGTGTCTTTAGGTTATAGGAGTAATTTGGCTGCTCAAGCTATTTGTAAGTTGAAGCAGCCATTGTATGGACTAAAATAGTTGCCACACTCATTTTGGGAGACCTACAAGAGTAATGATGGCTATAGGTATAGACAAAGCTAAAGGGATCTTACGTTGTTCATCGAACGCTCTTTCATAAGAAATCACGATAATTTTAGAGTATGTTGATGACATAATAGTGACAAAGGATGACAACAAGAAAATACAGTCTCTAAGTTAATGTTTGACAAAAAAGTTTAAGATCAATGAGTTAGGAAGCATGAAATATTTTCTTAATATTGAAGTAGCTCACTCTAGACTTGGTATTTATATCTCCAAGCAAAAGTATGTTATTCTCCTAAGAGAAAAATGCAAGACAACTTGGAGACCAGCAAATACTGAAACAGACACAAACATTAAACTTAGAAAGACAGAGGAGGATGTTGTAGTATATAGGAAATGTATCAACACTTTGTTGGAAGGCCCATTTATTTGTCTCACATATGACCAGATATAGCATATGTAGTGAGTGTAACAAGTCAAGTTGTATAGCTCAAAATAAGTTCATTCATAGGCAACTTACCAAGTATTACAATATCTCAATGGGACACCGAGGAAAAGTATTATGATTAAGAGAAATGGAGGTCTACTACTTAAGGCATATATGGATGTTGATTAGTAGGATTAATTTTTGGAAGGAGGTCAACTTCGGGATGTTGCATCTTGTAACGTGGACAAGTAAGAAGAAAAATGTGGTAGCACGATCTAGTGCAGAGGCAAAATTTCGAACGATGTTTCAAGGTGTGTGTGAGCTATTTTAGTTGAAAATTATCCTAGGATTTGAAGATTAAGTGAGACGGCCCAATAAGGCTATTATGATAGTAAATCATATTGTTCAATATAATCTGGTACAACATGATTGAATGAAGCATATCAAAGTTTATAGACACTTCATAAAAGAAAAATTAGAGTGGTTTGATTTCACACCTTATGTGACTATAAATAATCAACTTGCAATATATTTACTAAGGAATTAAGTAGTTCAAGTTTTGAGGATATTGTATCTAAGTTGGGAAGAGAGAATACGTATTCACTAACGTGAGAGTGTGCAAAAACATGATTATTTTAGGATTTTATATTTACTTAGGATATCTCATGATAATGGGAGATTATTATTATTATTTTTTCCCTATTTAGTTAGGATATCCCATGATCATGTAATCTGATTATTTTTATTTCCTTTTTAATGTTAGGATAGTTTGTATATAGCTGTCTCTCTTGTACACTTGTAAACAATGAATGCAGAAAGATCTTCTTTCATTTAGAAATTGTTCAATATATCTTCCAATGATTGAATTTCTCAATCTCTTCTGTCATTGAGAAATTGTTCAATATATCTTCCAATAATTGAAGCATACACCTCTACTTCAATTAACTTGAAATAATAACTAACTGTATGAACTTTATCTGCTCGATTGTTGGATGGAAGGAACCCAACTATCGGTTATCCATTGCTCAAAAGGAATGAGACTCAAAGTTAGGGTGTAATAGATAGAGGTCTATGGTAAAAATTTGACTGTCATTGACAATTGTTATAGGCTTTCATCCTGCTGCTTGTTCTTCAACGTTGATCAGTAATATTCCTGTTTGAGTATTCTATGAGGGAAGATAGAAGTACCTTGATCTGTTGAATCTTTGTGGCAGTCCTCAGATCTGCCTGACCTCTAAAGAGGGCACGAATCATGGGTATGATAGGATGGAAGATTTGTGGTAAAGCGAGTCATCTACTATCATGTATATTGCAGCCTTATGGGCAATCCTACTTGCCTCCTTTCGATCTTCTAGTAGCTCACCGTTCTTGATGTATGCATGCAATGCACCAATCCCCACATCCTCTTAAGTCCTCCAAATTGTATTGATCAAGCTCCAGGTATACAGGTTCATCTTTTTTCCCAAAAAAATCTTCAAACTTACGTACGTTTTGTTTCAATTTTTGGGAGTTGATCTACTACTACATTTTGTTCTCTAGATATAAGTTCAATGTTTATATTTAAAGTTCGGCCATCTGTGTTTATTTTGTGTGGTACTTTTGCATTGACTCTTCTTTGATTTCATAAGTCCCTTTGATCTAGTTAACTGTGATTTATGAGTCTAGTTGAATAAGAATGCTCTAAAGCTATAGTTAGGCTAGCAATCGCATCCCACATAGCAATTCTTCGCACTTGATTCGTTATTCGAATCCTTAAAACATGACTGTGTATATTTAATATCTATGTTGTATGATCCTTTTAAGTATGTGGCATGTGCCACTCCTTTTCTAACGAGATGGCCAACTTTCTTCACGATATATTGCCAAAGTCACTGAATTCGATTAGACTATTTAACCTTCCTTCCAAGAGAGCCTGGTTTGTGAAGAGTCTGTTGTAGTGGCAGACCTATTACAATATGAATAGTATGAGGTTTTGTATAGATGGTATGAGTGCTAGAGCTATTTTTTCCAACTTGGCGGTTCACTCTTTTGCTCCTAACGGATCATATTTGTGTAATGTACCAGTTTTTGTTGTGCACTCTCTTCCCTTACTGGCGTTGAGCTTCATTCTTTCACTAACACTACAAGATATACAAATAGGCTTCAAGGGTGTAGGCATAGAAAGAAATGTAGAGTGTTGCCTGTGGCTGATGATTTGTGAGTTGATTCCGATCATGTCGAATGTCTTCCACGTGAATTAGTCCACATATTCTGCCAGTAGTGTTTCCAATTTCGACCTGTCTTGTACTGTCATGCTCATTCCCACACTGAGTCATGTTATTAGATCTGTTTTGCCTCGTATGTTAACTTTCAATGAGTTGCCCTCTCTGATCCTTGTCAAGATCTTGCATATCAATTTCGTGAATAGTCGTGAGTAGGAAAGGTCTCGTATTAGTTTTTAGCAATATAACTGTTATGTGCCCGTGCTTGGGATCGAGTCCAAGGACGATTCTTAAGAAAGTTAATCTCTTTCCCTTCATTTACGTTAGTTCCCTTCCTTGCAGAACCTATTTTTTGGTAATGAAAAAAACTGACAGCACATGTCAAAGACAAGGTCTACCAAGATTGGGCTAAATTACTCTACACCTAATTAGCTAATTTTTATGATAACTTCATACTTTATTGCATAATGTACTAGCCTTATATCGGCAAATAAATATAAAAATTCCACCTAAACAAGGACTCCTAGAAAGTTGTTTTAGGACTTTAAGAAAGACTCCTATTCAGCTGTTTTTATTAACATAACTATAACAAAAACTAGTGCAGAAATAATAGGGAAATAATAGACTTCTTCTGAAAATAAAATACTCCTCTAATAGACTCTTAATAAAATGCTCATACTCCTCTAATAGACTCCTAATAAAATACTCATCCATATCATCACTCCACTCTTCGACATCAAGCTTGCCCTTAAGCTCGAAATCAAGTTATGCCAATGATGGTATGTAAAGATATCTCCTCCTCTTCTTCCTCAGAATCTGCCACCTCAATCCAAAATAGTCTCTGACATTTGTGCCCCACTGAATAAGACTCGTTGCAATTGTAGCACAACCTCTTCTCTCTTCTTTCAGCCATTTCTGCTCTAGTTAAGTGTCTTCCCATCGGGGGTGGAGTACTTGCTATATTGGAGGTTTTTTTTTAGCCCCTGAGTTTATCTTACTTCCTAAAAGGGTGGCTGCACTCACGCTGGTGTTGTTACTACTACTGTGCAGTTGCGAAGATGGCCATAAGGTGGTGTTTCGGCTGCCTCTTGCCCCTTGGGTGTATTGCATCTACATACATTGTAATTTTCTTTCACATGCTCTTGTTAAGTTCGTTGCAGCCCCAAGATTAACAGGATATTGCATCTCCACCTCGATTCGCAAGCCTTCTACCAACCCAGCTGTGAATAGATTTACTTGTAGGTCTCATGGAAGCCCTATGGTTTGAGTCAGCAGTGTTTGGAATTGGCATTGATATTCTTCTACGCTTCCTTTCTGTAGGTTCGCCAATTTTCCTATAGGGTTACTAAGGTGAGGGCCGAATCTCATATTGTAATGGTTTTTGAAACAGTACCAATGCATCCCTGGTTCTTCTTGTTCAAGTTGGAAGAACCACAGTTGGGCCTCACCCATTAAATGAAAGGAAGAAAATCTTACCTCCTCCTTCTCCGCTGTTTGTTGGCTTAGGAAAAACCATTCACACTTGTGAAGCCAAACCAACGGATCCATAGAGTCATCGTACATTGGAAATTCCATCTTAGTATATTTAGGCACCATTCTTGCCCCGTTGCCCCTGTCGGTCCTCTCATTCCGTGGTGATGGTGATGGTGCCTAATACTCGCTCGATTTTGCACCTTCCAAACATGCAAGCATGCGGATAATCTTTGCATATTGAGCCTTTAATTCTTGCGGCCCCATCTCTAATGCTTGTATCCTCTGATCCATCTGCCAATTTACCGAAGATTGCTCTGCAGCTAAATGGCCTGTTTCGTCCATGAACTCTTGCTTTGGTACCAAATTGTTGTGTGCCCGTGCTTGGGATCGAGTCCAAGGACGATTCTTAAGAAAGTTAATCTCTTTCCCTTTATTTACATTGGTTCCCTTCCTTGCAAAACCTACCTATTTTGGTGATGAAAAAAACTAGCAGCACTTGTAAAAGACAAGATCTGCCAAGATTGGGCTAAATTGCTCTTCTCCTAATTAGCTAATTTTTATGATTAACTTCCTCCTTACTTTATTGCATAACGTAATAGTCTTATATAGGCAAAGAAACATAAAAGTTTCACCTAAACTAGGACACCTAGAAAGACTCCTATTCAAGCTGTTTTAGGACTCTTAAAAAGACTCCTATTAAGCTGTTTTTATTAACATAACTATAACAAAAACTAGTGCAGAAATAATAGGGAAATAATAGAATTCTACTAAAAATAAATACTCCTTTAATAGACTCCTAATAACATTGTCTCTTCGTCCTAAGAAATTATATGTTCATACTTCTTTTTCGCTTGCCTTTTGAGTATTCTACTAGATTTATAGCTTTTGGGATGACTCGAGAGATTTGTTTCTTGCTTATCTTCACCTCACCGCTTATAATCATATTTATGACTCAACGCTAGGTGATGTCTTGAGCATGTGGGCATGACCTCTCCCTTTCTTCATGCTCGTGCCTTCAACTTAGGATTAGGATTTGAGCCTGTGTCCGGCCAAGTCCAAACTGAAGTCAGCGGATTCAATTTGAGTTAATAGAAAATTAATTTTTTAAAAAAATTTCGATCAAATTCCGACATATATATTGAATTTTACTAAATGCTAGAACTATACTGTTCATCCTTTCCCTTCTATTCTCTCTTGCTGCCGTCCCATTGTATGTTTCATGACTCTTAAACTTCTTATATAAAAGAACCTTCTTTTTCTTTTCCATTTTTTGGCCCCAGCACACAATCGTTGCATGATTTTGCTCTTTCCCCTTCTCTTATTTGACGTTTGGAGATCTACTGACAGTCTGATCTTCCCTTCCACAGCTCTCTTCTCCTTACTCATTGTCTTTGATTTGATAGGAGTATATAGCGTGTTTCTAGGACTACTCTTAGAGATCAGATTTCTTTGCTTCTTTACTTCTTTGTGCTGTTTTGAATGATGGAGATTGTGCTTTTTTGGGTTAGTTTCTGTCCGTTGCAAGCTCTTCTGTTGGTGGCAGGTGAGATTGTGCTTTTTTGGGTTAGTTTCTGTCCGTTGGCGAGCTCTTCTGTTGGTGGCAGGTGAGCTCTTCTTTTTTGACTGGTGCTTCATCCAGTTGCTTTATAGATCAAGTCGGGTTGGAATCGGGCTTGTATTGGATTTTTGGAGGATCTCAGAATTGAATTTAGGCAACATGAACGAAGCTCGATTGGATTTCAATTCGTCCCTTGTAAGAAATTGACATAATGGATCATGTCATCAATTATTATTCACAAATCCTGTTAGTCAGTAGTGTTATGTCCATAGTCTTTGTGGAACCGACAATATTTGTCCGTGTTTCTTGTGTCAAGGTGGAGTGGTCTTGGTAGTTGCAACATATTCTTATCTTGGACATAATTCAGATTGACTTTCAAGGCTCATCTAGGTTGATGTGACCTTTGCCCGCTTCTTGCTCTCTCATTTCTCGTGTCAGTGTGCTGTATAGAGATATCATATTAAGCTCTTCTATGGTTCCCTTTCCTCGATGTCGATATGCATACTATTGGATTTGTTTAGGGAGTATTCCTGTCTTTTCCAAGTTAATGAACCTTCACATTCATTCTTAAATTTCTTCAACTCTATGCGCTTTATCCACGAGGGACTTGTACATCAGTTGATGCACAAACCTTCCTTGAGTTCAATGATGGATATCGCAAAATTAAGGTATGGTATTTGCGTGGCTTCTTTTACACAACATAATGTCCAAGGGATTCACCCTGTTTTTGCACCACATGGAACAAAGTTGGGGGAATCCTTTAATATGCGCTTGTTGCTTGTAAAATCGGAGTTACGGCGAGACTTGAGTTGGGGATAAATCCTTTAGGAATGGGTGTGGAATTCTTGCGGGGTTCTGTCAGTACTTAGGATGTCTGTATTGTGGCCTCTCTTCGCGGCTACCTGTTTCATTAAGTGTCGTGATGTGTCTGTGAGCTGTCTGATCTGCTCCCGCAAATTGATTAACATCTTCAGTATTGACTGATTTTGAGCAAAATTTTTACATATTCAATTTCTCACGGCATCACCAATTGGTATAAGCTCAGGTCTGCAATGGCACAGTACATGTTGGGTTTGACGTACAAACTTGTGGATCCGATCTTAGCTCTAGTGCTAAGTCGGGGAGCCTGCAAAAAGTGCTACAAGTGTTTTCGGCATATATCTTCCGATGTTTTAAGTCTTGGGCTCGAAAGAATAATAATGATGATGTGACATGCCCCTATTTCAGTATAGGCTTATACGGGCATAAACACCTCTTGAGATCTTGAAGTCTGTTGAGGAATGATTTGGTAGGATGGGCCTCGTCGGACTTGTTGGGCCTGCTAATTTTTTTAGGTGTATCAATTCACAATTGGCTTATGAGACCTTAAATTATGTTTTAAAAACGTGTCTTAAATTGAAACCTCCAACCAACTGTACCGATGGTTCGGATGCTAAACAGTGTTTTGCTTTTGGTAAACGATAATATAAGTAGAAAACAAAGAGCCACGAGGCTCTACAACTCGATATAGGCATTGTCCATCATCACCCAAGGGATACAAAATCCAACTTTAAACAAGTAGAATACAGATTCAGTACTAAGAATTATCAAGAACTATCAACTGAACGTAGTACTGATTCAAACAAAAGGTCAACTCTGTCAATAACTAGCAATTTACAGCGATATGTACAAAGTTTATCATCAAAGATGCCAGCACGTATAAGGTAGTTAGATTACCATGCCTGCTTCCCACTTCCGAAGAGGAAATAGATGCTCATTGCTTGTAACCTACACTAGTATGGTAGCATTTAAAAGTTGCATAATGAAGATACAAGTCCTACAAGGCAGGCCATTTACTTTTCTGCGACTTATCCATCTTCCGGTTCAAGTTCCTCTCACATGTCAAACTTTTTGGCTACTAGAACAATTGTCATTGTCATGCATCCTGACGTGCTTATTACATGCTTATCCTATTAATTCTTCAAAAATAATTTATTTTTTCTTAGATTACTTGATATTGGGTGAGAATTGAGGATTTATTCAGACGTGGAGTATATGATTGTCTACAAAATAATTTGTTATGGTATGTATGCTTGAAATGGCTTGCTTCTTGTCTTGCTCAACTCTTACTAGTCATCTCCCTTGCATTTATCTCAGAGAAATCCAAACTGCATGCTGATAGTTACACCTAAGGGTGGTCACCTGGGATGGATTGCAGCTGAAGCTCCGCTTGGTGCTCCATGGACTGATCTGGTAGTGATGGATTTCCTTGAGCATCTGGAGAGGGGTGCATGTAAGCACCCCATTTCTGGTTGTAATGCTGAGATGATGCAACAACCCACAGGGGGCGTACATCACGTGGGAGCGTAGCCAGCATATGCATCATCTATACTTGTCTGGCCATGTAATCATGTCATGGTTTTGATTCTTTCAGCTGTCAAATTTGACAGCATATAACTCAATTCCTTGTGTCACAAATTAAGCATATCTTAACAGGTTACATGATCCAAAAATGAACCACATTTATTCTCAAAGAAAAAATAGTAGCTCCTATTCATCCTGTACATTTAGATAATCATTGATGGGGAAGGTAATCCAATCAGAAGTTGAAACCAAGTTTAGATGATGTGTATTTGATGACTTTGACATTCTACACCTTTACTCTGATCAAATTGATTATCTTGTACTCGTTTCAGTAACTACAAAAGGCGCATGTCGAAATCCTTTCATATTAGTCAAATTAACATACAATTAGAATCAAATTATCCTAAAATTAACTTCCTAAGTCCATATAGTAATCACATCAATAATTGTATTAAAATTAAAAGTATACACCTTTACACCCTCATTAAGATTTTACCTAATGCACGAAAAATATCAAGCTCTTAATCGATGCATAGAAGAACTTTTATCATAGGCTTGCAATATTATCATATCTCTATAATTTGTGTAATCTAAAAAAAATCAAAAAGAATTTATAGAGTTGTAATGGGGCTTAAGCTAGGTATGATTGAAATGGGGCTTAGGCTAGGTATGATTGAGATAACAAAAGGGTAAATTGAAGGGAATTTACTCAAGAGAATATTGCATAAAACTTGTTTACAATAGACACATGTCCTTTCCCTATAAATCCAATGGTACCATACACTTTTCTTTTCTTTTTCTATGCTTTTTTTTAAAAGATAAAAGAATCTCGAGCATTCAATACCACAATTAAAGAAATAATGTATCTTTTAATATTTCAAGTTTTAAACAAACATATAAGGCAAATAACCTTTAAGATTCAAAACAATAAAAAGGCTTTAAAGAAAAATAGAATTAAGGTTAATAATTGGGTTATAATTAATGAAAAAGACTAAGGGTCAACTTGGTTATTCCTAAAGATAATTTTAAGGTAAGGTAATTATCAAAGAAATAGGCTAAAACAAATCATTAAATTTAAGTGTCTTTATCACTTCAATGCTTCTAATTTAACAAATATGGTCTCAATATGTATAATAGAAACAAGTTTTAGAATCATTCAATTATACATGATAACATATATGAAAGAAATAATAGAGCTTAAAATTTTTTGAAATTTTGCTCTTAGGCTTAAAAGTTCATGAAAAAGATGGGTTTATATGTAAATAGTACGTAATTTTCATTCAACTTGATTATTTCAATAAATACTAAAAATTTGATCAGTAAAAGCCCATTTAATTCTAACTATCATCCTTTTGCATACTAATTCAAATCAATATTCAATAATGAAATACGATATTGATGGATAAATTTCAATTAAATCAAGATATTAGTTCATAAAATTTTATAACCAAGATTATAATAAGCTTAAGAAATCGTTAAAAATTGTTAACCCCTCTCCATACTTAAAGTTGTACATTATCCTCACTATACATAGTATAAACATATAGAATAAGCGAGAAGATTAACTATTACTTTCCTGAGTCAGTCAATTTTCTAATTTTTATCCATCCAATATGATATTCTAATATCCTTAGGGGAGGGGGGCAGATTAAAAAAATAACTAAGTAAATAAATATGAAATATGAAAGTAAAAATAAGATAAAATTTAAAACAAAACCAATCCTAACTAATAATAATCAAGTTCTCATACAAGATCTCTCCTCAAATGATCGTCAATTTGATAATTGAGTGACATTAAATCGCCAACTCTCGTTGCACAACCTAATCTGATTACTTTTTACTTACTCTCTTGATTTGTTGTCAAAGTATGAGCATGCGCAATTATGACAATACCAGAGTTTTGTATTGAATCAACAAAGATCAAAGTCACAAAATAAATTCAAAATAAACCAGATTTTTGTATTGAATCAACAAGGATCAAAGTCACAAAATAAATTCAGAATAAACCCTAATCTGAAAATTCAAAACTCATAAATGTAATAAACATCAGGGAATTCAGTTTATACATCAAGTTTGATGAAACTTACTTTGGAGCTTAATCTAAAAAATTGGGATTCTTGGACGTTCTTTTGACCTCCCACATTTGATCCACTTCTATATGATGCTATTGTATTTTTAGGCTTCTTAATGTTCTTAAATAGTTTCTTAGGGTCTTGGAGATGTAACTAGAGTTGTTGGACCCCAATCTTTTATTGGACTTTAGCATTGATAAAATGACTATTAAATGACGAATTGGATAGTATAATCATGAGAATTCAAGGATTTCTTTTATTGTGGATGATTGTGTTATTTTGTAAGTGTGTATGAAATTTTGGAAGATGTGAGAAAAATTGATTTTGAGTTTTTGATGACTTTGAGGGTGCTATGAAATTTATAGTGAGTGAATTGCTTTAAATGGAGTTAAAAAGTAAGAAAGAATTTGTGAAAGTGTGAGAATTTGGAGAATTAAGAAAGTTTGACTTTTTGGAATGAATAGTAGTAGAGTTGACTTTTTGAGCTGAAATCTTTGTGAATTTTTCTGGCTTGATTTAGGTAGAATTTGATAAAATGATCTTCATGAACTTGTCGCTTCTGTTAAGAGCTTTCTATCGCCATAAAGATTGGTATTTTTCGATATCGGGATTTAAAGTTTTGATCATTCGAATTTAAGTGGTAATTTTGCTTTGTTTTTGGAAATGATCATTACGGTGAGTTTGTGTGTACTGCTTTGAGGCCAATTTATGTACTGATATGGTTTGAATTGGAGCAAGTAGCTTCATGGAAAGTTGTAAAGGAAGTTTATAGCTTTACAATGATGTATAATACATTATTTTTTATTTTGGAAATTGGAAGATATAAAATTTTGAAAGTTTGGATGTTGTTTTAGGATGACACATTTCTGGAAGAATCTTTGATTTAAACATTGACCTAGTTAGATGTTGAAATTGCCTTTAAGTGCTTCATGAAAGTTGAAGATTTTGTTTTGATCTTTACATTGATATAAAGTATAGAATTTTTGGACAATGAAATGAGAAGTTATGAATTTTAGAAATTGTGTTACTGTTCAAGATGACATATATGTGGGCAGAAACTTTGACTGAGTTTTTGGCCCCCTTAGAGTTTGAATTGGATTGGAAGGTCTTCTTGAAGATTGTAGTTCATGTTTAGAGCTTTCCATTGATGTATAATATGTTATTTTTGGGCTTAGGAATAAGAAGATATAAGGTTTGGAAAAATACAGTTACTGTTTGAACTGTCTTTAAATAGACAGTGCTTTTAAAAGGGTTTTTACCTCCTTTAGAGACTAAATTGATTTTTGTATTCTTCATGAAAGTTTTAGATTTTGTTTTTATCTTTCCATTGTGATAAAGTATGAAATTTTTAGACTTTGAAATAGGAAGTTATGATTTTTACAAGTAGCTGTTACTGTTTGGCTGGCATGATTTTGGACAAAAAGTTTGAGTGGGTTTTTGACCCCTTTAAAAAAGGATTTGATTTTAAATCCTTCGTGGAAGTTGTAGAGCTTCTTTTGTCTTTTCAAGGATACCAAATTTGCAATTTTTTGAGTTTGGAGTGAAAAGTTATGAATTTTGAAGTTCTGTGGTTTTGTGAAAGAAAAGGAAAGGAAAACTCATAAATGTAATAAACATCTGGGAATTCAGTTTATACGTCAAGTTTGATGAAACATACTTTGGAGCTTAATCTAAAAAACTGGAATTCTTGGACGTTCTTATGACCTCCCACATTTGATCCACTTCTATATGATGGTTGTTGTACTTTTAGGGTTCTTAATGTTCTTAAATAGTATCTTAGGATCTTAGAGGTGTAAGTAGGGTTTTCTCCCTTTGATTAGTTTAAAAAATGCCTTCAACCTTAAAAGAGATGGAAAAAGTTGTTGACCCCAATTTTTTTTTCCTTATGAACAAGAATGATTTATGTCAAATAAGAGGTCTTTATCAAAGTTTGTGGAGTTCATTATTATGATGTTGTGAGAATGATTATATGATATAGGTTGATTGAATGGAAATATGAAGGTTATAAGTATGATCAAAAGAAATTTTGGCAAGACACTTAAGGATGAGAGACATAAGGATGAGGAAATTTTGGCAAGGTCCTTAAGGATGAGCAAATAATAATAACCAGAGAGGAAAAAATCCAAACAAATTCTCTATGAGATCGATTTTTTTTACAAGTAAATAGAGGAACTTTCAAATAGCTAAGAGTAAAGAAAAAAAGAGAACTTGCTAAATTTTTTAAAATTAAAATTGTAAAATATCTTTTTTATTGAGTTTGAGCTTCGATTACTCAAGTCCAGGCTTACCTAAGGCCTAACTTTTTTAAGCAAAATGATATCGTTTTGCTTAAAAAATTAGATCTTGAATCTGTCTGAACCTGATTTGACTATAGGTTGACCTATTTAAAACACATGAATTTAAGCCCATGGGCCAATTTATTGTCATCTTTAAAGATACCTCGGTAACAATTTATTGGAATTTGAGAATGGCAACCTCAATAAGCTCGTAACTTATTAAGGATTATATGGTTCTTGTTTTTCACTCCAATTTTTTTTTCTCTTTCTTTTTTTCTCTCTTTATCTTATTTCCTCTCTTGCCGAGTAGGTTATTTGAAAATAACCTCTCTATTAAATAAAATTACTTATTATTAGAACTCATTGCAAAATTTGTATCGTCGTTGATGTGATTTTTCTCTCCAAATATGGTCCGTACGATAAAAGATTGTTAGGTCCGTATAATAAAAGTTTCTCATGTAAAACGTGGTTGGGGCTCTGATCTGAACACATAAGCACATCGAGGGATAGCGGGTCCTACTCATCTTGTGGTTCGTGTCAGTGGCCACGTTTGCATGTCTTAAGTTCTATCCAAGGGGAAGACCGACCGAATATGGGTGTGTTTTTAAGGGCCTACTACCATTAGATATCAGAGAGACTCCATTGTCAAGCGAAACACGTGGTTTTGTCAATAGTACGGTACCCACCATTTCCTATAAAAATATAAAAGGAAAATAATAAACAAAACAGACAGGCCCCAACTTCAGACAAACGAAAATCACTTAACGTATTTTTAGAAGAACGTGTCGACTGATTTCACATGTATATGCGTCAAAAATTGGCATAGTAATGTTATTGTCTTGTCCTCCATTAATTTATTTCTTTAATAAAAATTGTGAACAAAGTATGTGATTGTGATGTGGACTGGACTGGACTGGAGTATCGCTAGATTATATTTATTTCTTTCTGTTCTGCCTTATCTTTTCGAGGGGCCATGTCATGTCTATGCCCACTTCAATGGTTTATCCGTACTAATAATGCAAATCAAATAAAACACTGAAGATTACGTGTCATGTTTTGTCCTGTGTCTGAAAGGGTCCAACTGACGGCCCGCCCACGTGCACGGCTGCGGAGCTCCCTCGCATTGGGAGGTCTTAATCAACAGTCAGTGGCCCTTACTAGTGTATTCCAATTTATGCACATCCGTACACAATTAAAAATATAAATATAATAAAAATAAATCACAAATTATGCTTTACCATAAATTTTGATTTTTTGAGTAAATGAAAATTATCATAATTACCTAAATGTCTAATTTTATAGGTGGAATAGAGAGGGATAAGTTAAGAATGCTAAATCCATTTTAGCAAGTCTTGGTAGTTGACATGGGAGAACAATGAAACATGTTACTTTGTGTTTGAACAGCTGTTGTTTGTGAGAAGGCAATGAAGTTTTAGTTTAACAAAGGCTTTTCAAATCAATAACAATAACAGTGCCGTGGCAAAATATAACATTTTCGACAAAGAAAAAAGAAAAGAGAAGCCAAATCAAAGCAGATCTGTGTTACGGTATTAGAACAGTGTCCGGATTCAGTGTACCTTACGTCCCATTCAAAGAAAATATATAAAATGTTCATTAATTCACAATTTCGGTGAAATTCAATTCTCCCTTTACTAAATATGTCCTAATCTTTTATTTGCTCCAATTTAATGGGGTTTATTTTTTTCTCCGGGGATATTCATATCCTCCTTTTCGACAAGCGTTTTCTATATATATATATATCACCGTATAGGCCAACATCTTCTCTCATCTTTTCCTCTCTACATATATAGCTTTTTCTCCGTAGGCTTTTGTCGCCTAGTTTTTGGTTTCAAGTTAAACCGAACCTCTATCAATTTCATGGCTGAAATCAAAACCCCACATGGATTTGTTTCTTCGGCTAAGAAACGGGCCGGACGGGACGACCTTGACGGCGGCGATGATTTTGTTGTTCTCAAGAAATCAAAGATGTCTCCCGCTATGACCTGGGAGGATCCAGCGGCTTTGTTTGCTGCTGCACGTCACGAGTTTGGTGAACATGGCGGTGTTAACATGTCCATTGAAGCCTCCGCCACCTTCACCGTCATGGAACCGGACACCATGCGCCGTATGTTCTCCGGCGAACTCGGCCCTGACCGGGACTTCTTCATCTATAGCCGTCACTTTAACCCCACCGTTCTCAATCTCGGCCGTCAAATGGCCGCCTTGGAAGGCACCGAGGCTGCATACTGCACTGCCAGTGGTAGATTACTCTATACCTTAACCACCAGATAAAAGTTGATGATGGTTGTATATTTTGTATAATACAAGTTACTTTACAGGTATGTCTGCGATATCGTCGGTATTACTGCAACTATGCAGCAGTGGAGGACACGTGGTAGCGTCGAGGACTTTGTACGGTGGAACTCACGCACTGTTAACACATTTCCTGCCAAGGGCATGCAATATAACGACAACATTTGTGGACATTGGTGATCTGGAGATGGTTAAAAACGCCTTAGTGGAAGGGAAGACTAAGGTCATGTACTTCGAGTCTTTGTCCAATCCAACTCTTACCGTCGCCAACATCCCTGAGCTCAGCAGAATTGCTCATGACAAAGGGGTAATGGTGGTTGTTGATAATACTTTTGCTCCAATGGTCCTCTCGCCGGCGAGGCTTGGAGCTGATGTTGTTGTTCATAGTATATCCAAATTCATCAGTGGTGGAGCTGATATCATTGCAGGTATCTTTTCCGTGATAAAAAATAAAACAAAAAAGACAAACAACTTTGCCAAAAGTATATTCCCTCTAATTTAGTTTATTTGTATATTAAGGCGTTGGTGGTCACGTGACAAATTTTGGGTTCATGTGGATGTCGTGATCCACTGGTGAGTGATTGGGAATTGTCTGCTCTGCTGGTATTTGATAAGCTTCTTTACTTTTCTAATAAACTATTATTTGGGTACTAAAATCATGGGAAGGGACTGGACTGGGCTGGGATCGAACCGGCTGAAATGTGAATTGTTCTCGTTTAGGCATGGATGGTAGTCTTTATTTTTGATCTTTCACTTGTTTCTTGGGAACTTCCTTGTGACTGTTGTGCATAAGCTTTTTGGAAATCAGATATCTAATCAAAGCCCAATTCAGCTGCAGAAATATAATTCATTATTATTACCTGTTCTGTTTTGGGGTTTACCTCTAGATTGCTAATTCCTAGTGATGAAAATGTAGACGGCAAAGTTAGGAAGCAAGAGGGTCTTATTCATGATTCAACTGCTTATCTTATACCACTGACGCCTCATGTCGCTCATGGCCTTTTAAGTTAAAAGTAGACTCGTTAATGTAAAGCTTATTTGTTTGTGAAAGTAGAAAATGTATTTGGTTGTCCTTTCCGCTTTCTACACGTTTACGAAATTGATTAGTTGGGTGGAAGGTTTCTCAAAAGTTAACCTGTGCTGTGTTAGTACAATCAATTTTTTTTTTAGTCTGTGGCATGTGTTGGGAGAATCTTGCATATTCCTCACAAGCCAAACCGTTTACAGAACAGAATCATGGCTGACGTATAATTTGCGATTCTCAGGAGCTGTTTGTGGTCCAGCCAGTGTGGTGAACTCAATGATGGACCTTCACCAAGGCGCATTAATGCTTCTGGGTCCAACAATGAACGCCAAAGTTGCCTTTGAATTATCAGAGAGAATACCACATCTGGCCCTAAGAATGAAGGAACATTGCCACAGAGCATTGGTTTTTGCTACAAGAATGAAGAAACTAGGCCTCAAAGTCATGTACCCAGGTCTTGAAGAACACCCCCAGCACCAGCTCTTCAAGTCCATGGTCAACAAGGATTACGGGTTTGGTGGGCTTGTCTGTCTTGACATGGAAACGGAGGAAAGGGCCAACCGCTTGATGCACCACTTGCAAAACTTCAGTCAGTTTGGTTTCATGGCGGTCAGCCTTGGATATTATGAGACACTCATGTCTTGCTCTGGTAGTAGCACCAGTAGTGAAATGAATGCTGAGGAAAAGGAACTCGCTGGAATTTCTCCAGGTTTGGTGAGAATGTCGATTGGGTACATTGGGACTCTGGAGCAGAAGTGGAGTCAATTTGAGAAGGCACTGTCGAGAATGCAGGACTCAGGCGTCTTGTACAAGAACTGACCTAGAAAGCTACCTTATTGCTGTAAGCTAAATAATATATGCATGTAGTGATCTTGAGCCGTCATGTTTCATGGAAGAAAAAAGTTTTTGACCCTTGTCATGCTCTTATTGTTTGTTTAATAGTTCCTTTCCGTATCTCCGAGCTTTGGGCATATGTATAGACATTGCATCCGGGGGGTTTCTATCTAAATAACCTTTTATGTCCCGAATTCAAATTCTCTATCCAATATTACTATCTTATTCTGTCTTATAGAATTTCAGCCATTTATTTTGTGGGATTCATGTAGGTTTTATGCGGGTTCTATATAAATAAATGACTGAATTTTATTGGATACAATAAGACACCATAATATTAGACAGAATATCTGAACTCTTATGCTTAGGTATACGAAAAAAAACACACTATATTTAAGTATACGGCTACTGTGATCTAAAAACTATTGTCTTGTTTCGTGGTAGAAACATAAAAAGCTTATAGATGTCCGTTTCAAGATTGGGTGAAGTGTATCCAAATTTTTTAAATTAAATATTTTGAATAGATTGTTCATTAAATTAATGATTTAGATTAACGGTGAAAGGATTAATTGATTTGATATTTTTAGATTTAACTTGTCTTTACTTCCTACCCCCCATTCTCCAAATTACAAAAGGTTAGATGCAAGATCTCAACAGTGTATTGAACTTAAGACCTTTCAATTAGTAATGAGAATAAGTTCTACCTAGTGGGCGACTAGTGGAGTAACTTGTCGAGGTTCCCACGATCAAAATTGCGACTTCAACTTAAGATGTTTCAAATAGTAAATACATGAGAGTAAGTTCTACTTGATTGGATCATCCTCTTAAAAGCAAGTATAAGTGTCTGTTTCGATGAGCTTATATTAGTAGAGTTCTTTTCAGTTGAGCTTTTGTCAATAGAACTTTTTTTAAAAGAGCTTTTTTAAGAAGCCAGTTAATTGTTTGGCTGTCATTTAAAAAAGAGCTTTTTTGAAAGAACTTCATACAATAAACTGTTTGACAACATAAAAATCAAAAGTACTTTAATTTTAACTATATTTTATTTTCTAAAAAGAATTATTTACGTATATAAATATTATTTAAAGTATATTAAATAATATGCAAAGTACAATATATTAATTATTATATAATTTTAAACCATATGAAACATGAATGAAAATATATCTAATTAAATCTTTTATATGGATTATAACATAAGTAAAATTAACATCAAAAATAAATATTAAAACATATAAAAAGCTAAATAATATTACATAATTCTCAAAATAAACATGAATTTGTGGGTATTGTGAAAATTATGTGTGAAACATATGGGTAAAAGAGACTAAAAAAATAGGCTCATTAATTGATCTAAAAAATCTACTAAAAAAGTACTTTTTTGAAAAGCTCCAAATACCATTTTGTTCACAAAATTTTGGGAACTCATTAGAGAAGTATTCTCCTCCTCTATCACTTCTCAAAATTTTAATTTTTTCACTTAATTGATTTTCAACAAGAGACTTATATGTCTTAAACATATTAAATGCTTCATCTTTGGTTTTCATCTAATAAACATGCACAAATCTAGAGCAATCATTAATGAAAGTAATGAAGTATTTGTTACCACCTCTTGTTAAAAAACCATTAAATTCACATATATTTGAATGCACTAAATCAAGCAATTTGTATGTCTTTCAACTTTAGGAAAAGGAAGTTTGGTTATCTTTGCTTGTATGCATGTTTCACATTTCTTATTCACTTGGCCCTTATAAGATATTAGTCCATTTTTAGACATATAATGGATTACTTTATGACTATCCCTAATCTACTATGCCATAAAGAATAAGAAGCATCAACTGAATAAAGAGAAACATCATTCACTTTTATTAAGACTAAGCTTAAACATGTCATTACAAGAATATACTTTTCCTAAAAAAACGCCATTCTTAACAAGATTACATTGTTTGACTCAAGTACAAACTTCAAGCCCTTTTTGTTCAAGATATTCGTAGAAACAAGGTTCTTGATCGCATCTGGAACATAAAGAACACTAGTGAGCACCAACTTTTTGCCAGAAGTGAATAGCAAATGCACATCTCACTTTCCGTGTACCTTGACTTTCACACCATTGGCCATGGCCACTTCATGTCCTTCAAGAACTGCATAGTTCTTGAATTGGTCCTTGTTATTGCACACATGAATTGCGACACCGAAATCATACCACCAATCCTTATAAGGAATTGATGTTGCCATGTGAAGTTCCGTCACAATACCAAGAGTCAAGGTTGCCACAATTTATGTACATTCATCAATAAGATTAGCACTAGGAATATTGTTTCCCTTTTGCTTCTTGTTGGATCTACATTTGGGCTTGTAGTGTCCTTCTTTCCACAATTGTAATAAATCTGATTCTTTTTCTTGTCTTTAGCACTAGCATTTTCAGGTTTCTTCCTTTTAGAATTGTTGGAATTCTTCTCATCCACAAAATTCACCTTTGGATCTCCTTCCACTTCTTTTCTTTGAAGAATTCTTGTACCTTCTTCAATTCAAAAATGCTTCAAAACACTACCGATAGTTAAATTTCAAAAGGGTGCAACAACTTCTTTTGATAATCATTCCAAGAAGAAGGCAACTTAGCAATAATTGCCCCTACTTGTAATGATTCCAAAATTTCAACAACTAAGTCTTAAGGTTTTGAAACAATCACTTGTAAATTGTGGATTTGATCCATAAGAGAGGAACCATAAATAAATTTGAACTCAAAATATCTTTTAACAAGAAACATATCTACGCCTTGCTTTTGAGATGTATATCCATGTTCAAGCGACACCCAAATCTCCTTTGGACTCTTCACGGTTGTAAAGAGATTATAAAGGCTCTCTGAGAGGGTGTTGAGAATGTGACTCCTGCAAAGCAATTCATCTTCTTGACGCTTGTCTCGTTCATCCTTCCTTATGTCAACTTCACCTTCCTTTGGAAGAGGAATTGCAAGAAGAGTGGGATCAAGTACATATGCAATTTTCAAAGCGATGAGGAAGAGCATCATCTTGTCCTTCCAACGATTGAAGTTGGTGCCGGTTCCATCAAGGCGATCTAACTTGACAAAGTCTTGGTTCATCAAGGCTCTTTGAGAGGGTGTTGAGAATGTGACCCCTGCAAAGCAATTCATCTTCTTGACGCTTGTCTCGTTCATCCTTCCTTATGTCATCTTCACCTTCCTTTGGAAGAGGAATTGCAAGAAGAGTGGGATCAAGTACATATGTAATTTTCAAAGCGATGAGGACAAACATCATCTTGTCCTTGTAGGAAAATCCTGGGAGGAACATCACATGCTCCAGCAGCGGAAAAATAAAAATTTTGTTACCGGGACCTTCCCGAAAGCCAGGATCCAG
>JAOQMR010000212.1:19679266-19695126 GCA_027563865.1 Erythroxylum pelleterianum | reverse complement strand
TTAATAATAAATTGTATACAATTAATTATAAATTTAATAAAAAAATTTATTAATAAAAATAAAAAATATGTAAAAAAAGTATTCTTTAATTGTTTGTATATATTTTTATATAATTAATAATAAAATAATAAACCTCCTGCAACAATCATTTTAATATAAGGGATATAAAAGTTATTTATTATACATTCCATTACATTCAATTCATCTTCCAAATAATATTTCACTACATGAATCCTTCCATCCTTCCCAAATAACTTTTTACTATATTACATTCCATTACATTATAAACATTCCATTCCCTTTCATTATATTACATTCTATTTCATTAATTAACATCCAACCAAACAGAACCAAAGGGTTCTTTTATACGACCGGACTTGAAGTCTAAATTTAAATATTAAAAAATTACATTATATCAACTTTTCAAAAATATAGATCTATCTTTATTAATATTGAATTTTTTCTGTCGAGTGGCTGCAGAGATTTTTAAATTATCTTTTTATCTTTTTGATTCAGAATCATCATTATCATTGAATGTAAATACCCCTGATGTTTTGCCTTTTATCTTTTATTATCTTTTTCATTGAAGGCTTTTAGCCACTTGTCTAAGAATGACATTTTTTAATCATTTCAAAGATGATAGGGAGAAAAACTGAGAAACGCCATTGACATCTACATTGAATAATACGATTCAAAATACATCCAACAGTGATCATATCAATGGATTGACTAAATCGAGGAAATGCTGGTCGAGACGTGATCTTATCGTTTCAAAGTATAAGAAGACAAAATGTCCAAGTGTACGTTATCAGTTATGTCATTCACTCTGCAGATTTTCCATTAAATCACTGCAATAAAACAAACCTTTAGCTACAGTTTTTGCAGCGACGATTTGAAAATTTATGGTCAACAAATAGAATTCAAACATAGAGTGCTGCCATCTCCATTGTTTTTCAATTTCAACAAAGTGCTGCCTTTTCCTTCAGCATACTTACTTTTGAGGCATGTCTTCCTTTTCCCCTCTTAAGCTAATCCCTTGACAAAAAGAGAAGTAAAAGCTTCAGTTTCATGCCTTTTTAAGGCCAAACCAATCTCAACACCTCCGAGTCCATCACTTGCTTCAGTCAAAGCTATTGCCCCTGTCTTGTCTATGGACGTAATGTCTACTTTCTTTGGTCTTCCCCACCCAAAATCACAACTGTATACCTGAAACTGAGTCGACCCTGCCACGCTTATACAATCTCTTGGTTTAACATTTAAAAACAATGGCAGCAGCTTCTCCATTCCATCCAAAGGCCCCTTCTCCAATTCCTTAATCGCGTTACTGATTCTTAGCGCCGTCTTGGCCAGCCCATAATTTTCCTCCATGAAGATTCTTGCTTCAGCAGTAAAGCCTTTGCCAGTAACACAGTTTCCAAAATAGTTGCTTGGGACCGGAGGGTCTACACGTTTTCTAACATCTGCAGCGAAACCGAAGTAAATGCGTGTGTCACCATCCTCTTGCCTTGCTTTCAACATACAAATTGATGTGTAAGCACATGTGAGTACAAAACTTGATAAGTGAATCGGCGCTGTGGAATTAACAATATCAATTTCCTCCTTGTTGACACTTTCCAGT
The DNA here is from genome assembly GCA_027563865.1 of Erythroxylum pelleterianum. NCBI lineage: Eukaryota > Viridiplantae > Streptophyta > Magnoliopsida > Malpighiales > Erythroxylaceae > Erythroxylum > Erythroxylum pelleterianum. The sequence continues at coordinate 19,693,508 of JAOQMR010000212.1, read as the reverse complement.
TGTGACAAGACCTTTTCCCTTAACCTTTTTATGTCGTCACGATTCAACTGAAACGTAGACCGAACCACATTTGGTGGTACACATATGTCTTGCCGCAGCTTCAAGCTTCGAGGGTCGCTCTCGTTACCCAACACGCTACGGTTCACTTCTGCCCATTGGTTCAAGAACACCGTTTCAAGTCCAGCTACGTCCTTCACGACGGTCCTGTCGAGAAAAGGAGTAAGTTCAGGTGGCAAGATAGTTGGATTCTGTTTCTCTTCCATTTGTTTACAAATATAAGCCCATGCTTTAATGAATAAGGCTGCAGATCTCCCATCAAGAATCGCATGATGACTATTAACAGCAATACAAAACCCTTTGTCTGGAAACGTTGTTACTTGCAGAGCAATGGGTGAAGACACAGCATCAGAACTTGGCAACTGGGGAATAAACGGACGTAACTCGGCAGCTTCCTTGACTCCGTTGCTGGAGAGAAAATCAAAGTCTGCGTTGGACTCGGCTATAGAGAGTGAAACAGTGTCATTAGGAGTGTAAATGATAATAGGCTTAGGGGAATCTGAGGGCCATGTGAGACGGCCGGCTAGAGGTAGGAAGTGAAGGAGTGTTTGTGAGAGTGATTGCTTCAGTTTGGGGACGACAATAGAGGTAAAGTACGTGGAATTTAACTCCGTGATTGGATAGAAAAATATGCGCTCCACTGGGAGAAAGTGGAACCACAACGTGTCGTAAAAGGTGAGAGGGAGAGAGAACTCAGCGGCCGACTCCGGCGACTTGTCCGCCGGAGCAACTTGGCATACTTCTAGTATTTGGGTAGACATAGAAGATGCCACGGGACTTGGTGGAACTCAGTAGACAAAGACTTCTGATCTGATTTGGTTCCTTTTCTGTTCAATAACATTTGTCTTCGGGTGGCTGATGAATTGATATAGGTATTTTAGTTTAAGTGAGGTTGGAGGTTTAGATCGTCTTTATTTATGCAGCTGTACGAATACACTCCCATTTTATGGGTGAAAGTAGCCTACACTAGTGGATGGTTTAGATCCACTTGGACAGGGGCAGCTGTACGAATACACTCCCATTTTATGGGTGAAAGTAGCCTACACTAGTGGATGGTTTAGATCCAATTGGACAGGGTTGATAGTGAATAACTTGGACAGAAAATTTTGGGAGATTTGGGGTGAGTTAGTTGTGGGACTAATAACGGATGCAATGATTCTTCTCTCTTTTCTTCAATAAATGTTGCAACGCGCATGTCATTATCAGATACAGCTAAGAGTGTTGGACCACGTTCAGAGGCTCGGAAATATCGGGACAAAACTATATCGATCAGCCTTCGGTTGTGTTTTCCTTTTGATTTCTTATTCCTTCGGTAAGCTTTGTGCAGGAGTAGATTTAATAGCTTAACCTGACTTCCTTGTGTAAGGGAAAATCTTTATAGATAAAGCAAGCATCGAGTAGGTTTTAATATAATAATAATAATAATAATAAATCACAAATAATATAAATCACTCAATTCAAAACTAAATAATAAATTTGATTCTAAATTTTAGAATACATAAAATAATTTATAAATTATATAATGGCTCAAATTCATTATAGAATATGTAATAAAATAGGGTTGGAAGTCCACAAAACAAAGGATGAACAATGAAGTAAATGATGTTGCAGAGAATCGAGAGAACTTGAGATCAAATACAAAGTTTAAAGTATTCTAGGCATGTTGGACACTTTTTTAAGTGTTATTTGCTCTATTATACTTGCAAACCGGTTAAAGGCAAATTATTTCTAGAATATAAAGAACACAAGAACATTCAAATTGCATGAGTATGAATGCTCTTTAAGAATTATGAATGCAGAGATTGTGTTGGTAAAAGTTGTTAAACAAAAAACATTTTTAATCTTGACTAAAACTCATGTATATATAAAATTTTCATGACAATCATATTTATTCACTACCAGTCATAACTTTTGGAAAAGAAGCAACCTTTCACGTCTGTTCACTACAAGTCACAACTCTTGGAAATGAAGCAACCCTTCATAATAGTCACATCTTTTCAAAACTTTTGAAAATGAAGCAACCCTTCAAAATAATCACGTATATTCACTATAGGTCACAACTCTTGAAAAGGAAGCAATCCTTCATTTCCAAGTTTGACTTTAATTACTTATATCACAAACTAATTTTTAGCAATCCCCCACTTAGTTTGTGACAGAAGAAAAAACACAACACAAACAAGAAATCGTGCCTAAAGGAAGGTAGCTTTCACCTTAAACCATCCTATAGTACAAACATATCGCAAAATCCAAAGGAAATGATTGATGGCTTATTGCTTAAACCATCATTCACAAAGCTTCAGACATGTTGCACACATGAACCTTTTGCATTAAATTAATTCACATTACAATTTTAGCACTATTACTAGCCATGTGCTCATCCTAGTTCATGATCATATATAAGAGATTACCTTAAACTTTTGCTAGAAGCGACACCACTTCTAATGATCATATAGGTTAAAAGTATTCTAGCTATGTTTACATAACCATAAACAAGCACTTAATAATAATTTCATTAAAAGATTTCTCTCAACCTTCTCACTTAAAAGTAACAAATTATAGCACTAATTACTTGGAATGATTTACACAATCTTAGTTTTCACAAACACTAAACAACTTGTTATTATCCTTTAAAACTTACAATTTAGAAACAGTACTAGAAGAAGGTTGGGTTACCATTACTAGTGATTTTTTATTAAAAGATTTTAATCTCGTTCCAGATGTTGTCGAACTAACTAATCTTTTACAAGAGGTTTAGTAAACAGATTTGCCAAATTATTATACGTCCTTATATAAATAATTAAGACAACATCTCTATTTAGCATTTCTCTAATAAATGCATGTCTTAAGCTCATATGTCTAGATTTACCATTATACAGTTTGTTCAATACTCCAGACATAATAGACTCACTATAACAATGTAAGGTTATCGCAAGCATAGGACGAGGCCGAAGATCTATATCCAACAACAAATCCCTTAGCCACTCAGCCTCATTACAACCAGAACATAGAGTTATAAATTTAGATTCCACAGCAGAGTGAATAATCACCGTTTGTTTTTTCGAAGCCCATGAAACAGCTCCACCGCCAAGCAAGGATACCCAAACACTTGTGGGTTTTTGGTCACTAATGCTAGTAATCCAACTAGCGTCTGAAAATCCTTCAAGAACATTTGGGAAAGCTATTATAAAAGAGTTCAAAATCTTTTGTCTTCTTAAGATATCCTAGCACTCTTTTAATAGCTTGTCAGTGTTCTTGGCTAGGACTTTTAGTGTATCTAGCTAGTCTACACACTAAGTATGAGTTATCTGATCTAGTGCAACTTATTGCATACATTAGACTTCCAATTATACTAGCATATTCAAGTTGTGTAATTAGACTACCTTCATTCTCATGCACTATGTTTCTTAACTTTAATGCCTAAGATAATATCTACTTCACAAGATCCTTTATCTTGAATTTAGAAGAAAGATACTTCTTAGTTTCAACCACACCTTTATATGTAGGACTAACAATGAGCATGTCATCTACATTATATACAAATGATTACTCCATACTCTTCATTGAATTTAGAATAAATGCACTTATCAGCGTTATTATATCCAAATCCATATGAGAGAAACAAATTCAAATTTCTCATGTCATTGTTTAGGTGCCTGTTTTAAGCCATAAAATGACTTGATTAGCTTACATACTTTCTTTTCATTTCCCGGTAGCACAAAGCCTTCTGGTTGTTCTATATACACTTCTTCATCTAGATCACCATTTAAAAATATTGTCTTTACATCCATTTGGTGTACATCAAGGCTATATATCAAAGGTAAAGCCAAAAATACTCTTACCAATGTAATTCTAGCAACCGATGCATATGTGTCAAAGTAATTGATTCCTTCTTTTTGCCTAAAACCTTTAGCTACTAGCCTTGCTTTATAAGTTAGAATATGACCATCTGTGGCATATTTCCTTCAAAATACCCACTTACAACCAATTGATTTGGACCCGTGAGGTAAATCATCTAGAAACCAAGTATTGTTAGACAATATTGAGTCCATTTCATCATTTACCGCTTCTCTCCAAAATGCCATATCCCTTGATTTCATTGCTTCACTAAAGTTTTTAGGATCTTCCTTTACACTTAATAAAACTGAAGTTTTAGAGTATCCCTATTACCTTCAACTAAGAAAACAATAGCTTGTGAAGAAATAAAATCTAAAGGCAGAAATTTTCCTTCCTTTAACTCCTTCTAGGTTCACTTGGAGGGTTTACACTTGGTCTTTTTAATGCACTTGAGAGTTCAACACTTGGAGAAGGGGTATGTCCATTTGATGGATCCTTATTTACCATTAAGTCTTTGAGAAACAAATCCTCAAAGAACGTAACATTCCTTGATTCTACAATCACTTTAGAGTCAACTTCTAGTAACTTATAAGCTTTAGAATTTTCTGTATAGCCCATAAACACACTTTTAAGTGCTCTTGGTCCCAAATTTGTTCTTTTGTTATGAGGGACTCTATAATAAGACACTTTTTAGCTCTACCCTATGAATTCTCTAGTAATTCACCAATGAGATTATCTATATAGTAACAATATTTAATTATGAATATTAGTTGATTAGTTGACCCTGTTAGTTCGTTCTTACAAGAAGATTAGGGGCATAATTTTTTGGCCTATTAATTGAAATAAGATTTCCCTTATTTAACGGATAATCTTCTACTATCAATGGGAAATTCTTTCTCATTTTAAATTGAAAATGGAGCTACACAACCCCAAACTTTCAAATATGATAAGTTTGGTTCCCTTCCTTTCCATACTTCATATAGAGACACTTTAGTCTTTAAGGATGGAATTTGATTATGCAAATGACATGCAGCCAACAAAGCCTCACTCTACAAGTTTTTTGGCAAACCCAAACTCAAAAGCATAGAATTAACTATGTCTTGCAGAGTTTTATTTTTCCTTTCAACCAAACCATTTTGTTAGGGACTATATAGTGCACTAGTTTGATGTATAATACCATTTTGTTCACAAAATTTTGAGAACTCATTAAAGAAGTATTCTCCTCCTCTATCACTTCTCAAAATTTTAATCCTTTTACTTAATCGATTTTTAATAAGAGGCTTATATGTCTTAAACATATTAAATGCTTCATCCTTGGTTTTCATAAAATAAACATACATAAATTTAGAGCAATCATCAATAAAAGTAATGAAGTATTTGTTACCACCTCTTATTAAAAAACCATTAAATTCACATATATCTGAATGCACTAAATCAAACAATTTTGTATGTCTTTCAACTTTAGGAAAAGGAAGTTTGGTTATCTTTGCTTGGATGCATGTTTCACATTTCTTATTCACTTGGCCATTATAAGATATTAGTCCTTTTGTAGACATATAATGAATCTTTTTATGACTAATATGTCCTAATCTACTATGATATAAAGAATAAGAAGCATCAACCAAATAAAGAAACATCATTCACTTTATTAAGACTAAGCTTAAATATGCCATTCAAGAATATCCTTTTCCTATAAAAATAGCATTCTTAGATAAGATTACATTGTTTGACTCAAGTACAACCTTTAAGCCCTTCTTGTTCAGGATATCCGCAGAAACAAGGTTCTTGTTCACATTCGAAACATAAAGAACACTAGTGAGCACCAATTTTTTGCAGGAAGTGAATAGCAAATGCACATCTTCCTTTCTATACACCTTAGCTTTCTCACCATTGGCCATGACCACTTCATGTCCTTTAAGAACTTCATAGTTCTTGAATTGGTCCTTGTTATTGCCACATGAATTGCTGCACCGGAATCATACCACCAATCCTTATAAGGAATTGATGTTTCCATGTGAAGTTCCGTCACAGTACCAAGAGTCAAGGTTGTCAAAATTTCTGCACATTCATCAACAAGGTTAGCACTAAGAACATTGCTTCCTTTTTGGTCAAACCATTCAATGCTAATGATGTGGATGCTGATGTGTTTGCTTTAATTGCTATTAAGGAATCAAGACCTAATAGTCTTAATGCTTAGTTATTTTATAAAATATGGCAATACATAAGGACATCAATAAAGGTAGTGTTAGAATTCTTTAACTAAGGGAGAATGTTGAGGGAAATGAATAAGATATTTATTTGCCTTATTTATAAGGCACAATCCCCTAACTCTAAGAAGGATTATCCAATTGTAATACCATCTATAAAGTCATTTTAAAGCTCATTGAGGATAGATTTAAAACTATTATTAATCTTTTGGCTAATCCTTTGCAAAAAGTTTTTATAAAAGGCAGATTAATAGGAGATAACATCTTATTAGTTTAAGATCTCTTTAAGAACTACAATAGGAAACATGCAAGCAAAAACTATGCTATTAAAATGGACTTACACAAGGAATTTGATTCCCTTAATTGGAGCTTTGTACTAAATACTGTGCAATTTTTTGTTTTCCCCTTTATTTTTATAGATTGGATACCTTAATATTTGACCACTATTATCTCCTTTGGCACCTTAGTCAATGGAGAGGCCACCAAACTCAACAAAGGAGTTAGAGATTTTAGGCAAAGAGTACCTTGTTTCCCCTTACTTGTTTACCTTAAGTATGAAAGTCTTAATCAGGATTATTTAAAATGTGATTAGCCAAACAAGAACTTCAAATTTTACTCCAAATGCAATAACATATGTAGAACAATTCTATCATTTGAAAATGATCTAATCCTTTTCTTTAAAGCTAATCCTAACTCATTAAATTCACTTATAATAGCTCTAAATAACTCAATAAAGTACAGAGCCATCTTTTCATTTCCTCTAGAGATAGTGAAACTACCAGTTAGTTGGAATGCATTACAAGTTTGAGAGTTTCAATCCCTCTCTTATATGTCTTGGCATTCCAGATTCTATTAAGAGACCAACATTTAATAAATTCAAACCTATCATTGATATAATCAACTTAAGAAACACAAGTTAGTGCAATAAAAAATCTTTCCATAGCAGGTAAAGTGCAGTTAGTGATTTCTATGATAAATATTATCCATATGTTCCGGTCCTCAAATATTTGGCTCCCTAAGAGCATTAACAAGAAAATTAAATATCTTCTAAGAATATTTATTTGTTCTGGTAATACCATAAGTAACTTTTTGGAAAAGTTAAATGGAATGATCTATATTTACCTAAGGATCGAGGACCTGAGATCTTGCCTATAAAAACCACTAACCAGGTGCAAATTAATAAGAGAATTTGGTGGATTCTTGATGATAAAACTCTCTTTGGATAAACTGGATATATGCATCCTATAAAAAACTAGAACTTCTAGTTTTTAAATCTAAATAATAATGCATCATGGACAGTATTCCATATTTTTAAGCTTAGAGAGAAGAATAAGTTAGAGATCTCTCATAAGCTAAATGATAGAACTTCTACATCTTTGTGGCATGATAATTGGTCAATGATAGACCCTTTAAGTATAGTTAAGGATTTTTCCCTCTCTTTTAAGTGTGATAACTAATAATGCCACAGTTAAACAGGCTTTATCTATAAATATATTGTCGTTCTCCAACATTTTGCTCCCTGTAGACCTAAAGTATTAGTTAATTATAGGTTAGCAGAACATTATCAAATGGAGAAGTAATCATTTGGAGTACAATCATACAATTGTGCAATAGGATTGCTCCTACAATCAGTTGGCCAGACTTATTGATTAATGTTATTGAAACTAGACGAGAAAAAAGGTAAGATTGGTTAATCTTCTAGCTAGGATTTAGTAGCACTATTATGGGCTATAGATAGAAAGAAATAAAATAATCCTTCAAAAGAAATTTTTAAAGGAACAAAGCTTCCTTAGTTCAATCTTTCAATTCATTAGAAAAGAGATAATAGCTCATTAATTACATCTAGTTTGTAGTCAGGCACTGGAAACAAATTGTAAATTATCCCTTAAAAGTTAGTTCACCCTAGAGATAACATATTTAGAAAGTTCATAAAAGTTCAGGGCATTTGTTAGCTCACTAATATGCATATTAAGGTTAATTTATTATACATGTTATTAGGCGTATACAAAATAAATCCTTATTTTACTTTCAATTTATTAAACAAATTAGCATATGGAAAATAAGGGTTGATTTCATGAAAAAAGTTAATTTACTAATTTAGTTTATTTATTATAATACTTTTAAATAAAAATGTTCCAATGGATCAATCTATTTTTTAAAGAGACAATTCCGTACTAGTAATTTCTCTCATACCAAAGGAATTCCATAATAAAATATGAATATCATTAATGCTCATGTACTGTCCTCTTTAACCACATTAGTAAGATACTCCATTAAAACTTAACATAATGAATGTATGACACATTTTTAAAAACTCATTCAACCAATATTCAAAAAGCTGATAAATTACTTTATAACTCATTTAAAATCAACGTAGAACTCAAAATAGCCAACATTAATCATAAAGCATGAAATATGAAATATTCTTACTTCAACATAAAAAAAATACAATATAATTTAATTAAGACTTAAATTATTAATTCACCATTTAAATGCCAGCAAATTTCGTTATGTTATACACGTAATCTTAAAACTTGAAACAAAGAAATACATGAAAACTAAAAATTAAAACCTTTAAATTACTTCCAAACTAAATCCAATTTGGTTAGATTGGTTTACAACTTTAAGTAATTTATAGGATAAGTCAAATCATAGGTAAAAGAAGAAGTATGTATTTAAACATTTTCTTTCATAAAATTAAAACAAATCTTAACAAAAATCTGGAATATTCTTCTAAACTTGGAAAACATTTAGAAAAGTCATCGTTCTTCATCTAAATTCTTCATTTTGTTGTGAATCAATTATTTTGTTCTATTTTAAACTTCAATGTAAGCAATTTGCAATAAGGTCAAAAGTTATGAATTAATCTAAATAAATGCACGTATATAAAAAAGGGGGTTTACGAATTTTGAATTGAACATAATCAAAATAAACAAGTTCTAAATTTATTCTAACTTAATCTAATATGTACAAGTGGACAAACAATGTTTTAATTTCAGTTTAGCCATGCAATTTTGATATACTTAGATCCTCTGAGTTATTTAACAGGTTAAGTATAGAAAACTAACTAACTGGCTCCTATTTGTCTCCCTGGAATTTATAGAATTAGATAGCTCAATCCCAACTCAAAGAACATTATGAACTAAGAGATACATCTAACTACCAATAATTTATTTGAAGAATAAATAAATTCCAACTTGTACAACATGTTATGAATTAATGATTTAAATATCACATTGACATAATGAAGAATTTCTCCAATCATATAAAAACACATGAATTAGAATCAAAGAGTTCATACATTGTATAAATATTAAATTAACTTGGTAATAAGTCAACTAATTCAAAAAATTAATAATCCAAATATTTAAAGTTCATCTCTAAACTAAATTTAACAATTAGAATCAATTAAGCATAAGAAATCATAAAAAAAGAGTGGAGAAGTTTTAGAAAACTCATTCAATATTTTCTACCTTCACAGACCTTGGATCAACCCTAAAGGTATGGAATTTCTTCCTTTACCAATCATGAACCAGCTCGATCTCAGTGGTTTGTGGCTTTCTGAACACTCCCACACCTCCTCGTCTTGGCTCCTTGCTTTAATCACCTTTGACAAATGAAAAATCCTCTTTGAAATCTCACCTTTGCATGGATTATTTGTTACTTTCTCCTCCCAAGCTATTGTCTTTTTATAGACTCACGAAAAACACCCCAGTTGCCACACATTGTTGAAATCTCCCTGATTTTCCTCTTATCCCTTCCATTTTGAAGAGATTTGATGTAGATATCATCAGGTTTATGTTGATTTGCGCCTGGCGTTTTGTTCCTTCTACCACATTTTAGATTGTCTCCTGCTACTGTGTCGTTTTGTGGGGTCTTTTTATGTTGCGTTGCGTTTCCTTTTCTATTTATTTCTGCTGCATTTTTTGAGACCAAAGTGCTTGCTGTACTGTGCATTTTTTTCTTTTCCTGTAGCTGCTACATTTTGCTACTATTTTGACATTTTATCTAGCTTATTTCTAATGGTAAAACGGGTTAGTTTTGGGTTGTTTTTTTATTTGTTTCATTATTTTAAGTCCATCAAACATATAAGAAAATATTTAATACAAATTATATATATATATTTAGAAATAAAAAATTAAATAAATTGAATACTTAATAAGAAAATGCAATAATTTAACCCAAATTTGCTATGTAAATAATATAAAAGAAGGGTGTAAAATATACTATAATTTCTACTTATCAATTTAATCTCTTGTTTACTGATAGCTAATGTTGTTCCTTAAGATGTATAGAAAGAAACGGATGATCTTTAACAAGCTCTCTACATTGAGATTCATTATTGATGCTTGCTCTAAATGTTTCTCGTTTTGTTGCTTATTACTTGTTCCCTCCTTGATAGTAGGTATTTCATAGTAGCTTTGGCTATTGCTAGTGCTTTTCTTAATAATTTTGAATATTTCACTTTCTTTTTGCTAAACTCTTAAGTTTGTTTTAATATATTCTTTACTTTTTTAAAAAATGCATAAAAATGAAGTTAAAGATATTTGTTGGATAGCAAGGCAAAGAGAGTTTTTTCATGCATCATTTTTAACGTGAAAAAAGGTTCTTAAGTGCAAACTCATCGAATACTAATTTTAAAACTTCTTATAGGGGAATCCTACCAACTATAGCAAAGGTTGCTTGAGCTTGTACATTGTACTTACTCCTCTATTGTATTTCTAATAAAAAATTATAATATTTCTTTAAGGCAACTGTGTTATATTGTATTTCCTTTATTACTTATTAATGTGAGAAGTATCATTCTTATGAATTTATTATTCTAGGTTAGAACTAGTTGACAAGATATTTTGTTAGGTTTTATATGAATGAAACCCTTTGAACATAATTTTTTTGTAAATTTATAATTTTATGTCAAATATAATTTCATATTTTAAAATAATTATCAAAATTTTTAGTATAACAATTTAAATGAAATGGTTTATTTAATTAATGTTAAGACTCGATCAAATAGCCTAAGTTTGGTCATCATTTGCAGCTACTAACTATTACTTCAGCATGTTCTAAAAAATGTAATAGTGATAAGGACAATTATGAAATCTTATAATAAAATGGTAAATAAGTACATTTGTATTTAAAAAACTTTAAAATACCTTCTGTCACATCACCATTATCTTCCTCATCTCCATCTTCCATTTCTCTCTAAGAGAATCTTAACGTAAAGAACCCAAATCTCTATTAAATCTCCTTGCATACTTTTCAAACTTTTGTACAACAAGGTACCTTTTTTGGTAAAGAGAAGAGCTAACAACTAGCTAGAGCTAATAACAGGATTAATGTGCCAAGTGCGACTAACACCCATGCGATCATCATTGAGAGTTTGCACTATAACATTCGGGGGCTGTTGAAAAACCACCATACCTAAAGACACCTCAGGTCTGATCCGAGCCATAGCATTAGCTATAGCGTTTCCCTCTCAAAAAACGTGATGAATCATGACTTGCCAACTGCGTGACATCAGCTCCCGAATGCTACAGATGAGTGCATTGTTCGTAGTCGCCTGAGCAGGGTTATGGAGCCATTGAATCACCATGTTATCACTTTCAACCTTGACCTTAGTGATACCCCTACTTCAAGTGTTGGGTCCGCGACGTCTGCTCGGCCCCAGGCCGCAGGATCGACTTAGGCCCGCTGGCCCCACTGCTCCTCTCTCCTGACTGAGTAGGGCCCAACATCAAGCGAGGTGTAAGCCATCGAGCAGCCCCCACAGTTCCGCATTCGTAACCGAACAGATTCCAAGAGTGTGAGAAAAACCGGCCAGACACGAACCATTAGGGTTACGTAAAACATCACCCGCAGCAGCAGCCCCAGTCAATGGATCGACGACACCATCCACATTCATCTTGGTCCATCCCGACATCGGAGGCTGCCAGCAGACCTGCAACGGAACAGCAACAACCCTACGTCCCGGTTTCATACTCGAAGCTGTCACTTGCTTAGCCCACCCTTGTCCTTGAATGACGATAGCCTCCAGACCTGTACTAACACCTTCAAAAACAAAAGAATTGCGAGCTTTCCAAATTTTCCAACAAAGAATACCGAAGCAAGTAGGCCAATCCCAATCCACAGAATCAATTCTAAAAGCATTACTAAGATTATCAATCAACCATTCACTGATAGAACTAGTAAAGAACCTATTAACCATAGAATGAGGTATAACTTTAAGCCACACCGTACGAGCCCACGGGCAATCCCGAATGGCATGTATAAGACTCTCTCGGCTAGAGCCACAAAGGCTGCAAGTGTCAATCTCAGTAAGTCCCCTACGTTGCCGCTCGCCATTGGTAAGCAACCTCTCCTTGAGCATTAACCAAATGAAATGACGGATCCGTTGGGGTCCTTTAAACTTCCACGCCCAGTTCCATTTATCATCTGTCGGGTTATTCGAGGCCTGCGATAAAGCACCAAAAGTATCATCGATGTTGAAATCACCCTTCTTTGACCAACGCCACATGTAGCCATCCGCATTATGATGAGGAGCAGGCGGTTGCATTGCAACGATGTGCATGGCCACCGTATCGTCCATGTAGCTGCGGAATTGAGACCAATCCCACCTGCCATACTCATCAACCATAGCACAAAGGCGTACATCATTGTCGATACCATTCGGGTGAGTACAAAAATTAATTAAAGGACCGATCTGAGGGATCCAACAATCATGCCAAAGCCGAATAGTCTGGCCATTTCCAACTTTCCAGCATACACTCTCTTTAAGCCCTGTTTTGTAACTAGTAATAAAGAGGTTAAAATGGGAATACAACTTTTATTTCCTAATTTTTACTTATTTGGTTACTAAGAATGAATAAAATAAGGGATGACAAAATTAGAATAAATTATAAATTCTAGGTTTTAATTCTTAAGAAAATGTGGGTATAAGCTGAAATCATATTTTAGGAATAAGAGATAAGAGATATTATTATAATATTATCATGCCATTATCAAAATATTATTAAGATATAGATTCTTATCGTAATATTATCATTAAAATCATATATTATCATCTTTTATATTAATTTATTTAACAATTATTTCTTTTTTTATTACAGTTCTTTCACTACTAGTTATGAAATAAGATCTGTAAATCATACGAGAGGAAGGCCCATAAAATTATTTTGCTTCGTGAATGAATTTAAGTCGATAAAGAAGGGGAAAGATAGTCAAATAGTTAATTCATAAATCTAGAGAGATATACAATATCTATTTAATTTATAGAAAATTAAATGTATTAAAAATTAAATTAAATTAAATAATTTTGAAACTTTAATTTTTTTAAAAAATTACTAAAATATATATATATTTTAATACAATTATATTTTTTTACTAACTGTACAATTATTCTTTACGTGAGAAGTGATTGCCGTCTCTTGTTTGGCTCCTATTTGCGTCTTTAGAAAACATAAAAAGAACGGCAAAGGGAAACTGTGTCCTTTAAGATGCCTTCCTTCCGAAGCTAAAAATGTGAGGAAACTGTGTTGTGACCAAACCGAAGCAATTTCTTTTGTCTTTCCAATGGGCGCGAAGTCTATAGAGGAGATTATCTCTTTATGCAAGTCGGCGTTTCAGGCCGTTGATTTCGCTCAATTGGAGGCCAGCTTGGTGGCCAGGGAAGATATTTTGAAGCGGCAAGTAGAATCTATTACAAAAGAGAATGAGTTGATTCAACATAATCTCCTGGTTTTGAAGCGCCAATTTGAGGCCAAGTCCAAAGACATGGAACTACTACAAGACAAGTGCATGAGCCACCAATTGGAGGTTTCCAGACTCCAGACCGCGCTCGCGGAGAGAGAGAGAGAGTCCTCGGAGCTTAAGCAGTCGGTTTCTCGACTCCGAGGCGAGCACTCCGAAAGCATAGACGCAATTTTAGAGCTGAAGAGGGGGAACTATGAGATGCAGCTTTCAAAATCGAGGCTTGAAAATGAATTACAGGTTTGGAGGAAGAAGTATGCGGAATTTGAGGAGCGGGTTTTGGTTTTAGAGAAAGATTTTAGGTCGCTAAAGAGTGAGGAACCTCCGGATTCGACTATGGTTAGTATTTGCTGTTAGGGTCTTGGAGATTTATCAAACGGAGGTGTGTATGATTGATG
>JAOQMR010000212.1:19660491-19677772 GCA_027563865.1 Erythroxylum pelleterianum | reverse complement strand
CCTTCAATTTGAGTGTAACCCTTGGCCACCAAACGGGCTTTATAGCGCTCGATACTGCCATCAGATTTATGTTTAACTTTGAACACCCACTTACAACCCACAATATTGGCATCAGGAGGTCGTGGAACCAAGTCCCACTTCCCATGTTGGTGAAGGGCTGTTATTTCAGCACTCATAGCATCACGCCATGCTGGAATTTTAAGTGCCTTTGTGTAACAAGTAGGTTCAACATCACCAGATGCCACAACAGGAGTACTTGATGCAGTGGACATATATGCAATCTTTTTGGGTTTTGGGTTGGGATGCAGCACCATAGGACGTGTTCGACCTTGCTGCTGCGGTGGAGGAGCTGAAGGAAGTGGAGCAAAATGAAGTGGAGCAGCAGATGGAGACGCAGGAACGTCAGTAGGCATGGGCGAACCAACAGAGGCAGCAACAGGAGCCTCAGAATCAGTGAGCAAAGTGGATGGTGAATGACTACCAGAGGATGGAATGGGCTGAACTGGTGCCTGCGTAGCTGTGGGAAATGATGCTAGAAGAGTGAGCCAAGGACCACTATCAAATGTCTCTGGATGAGGACCCATCACTGAGGTATGAGAGGAAGAAAATTCTTTGTATAAGAACCTTGTTTCATCAGTACGTACATGTCGACTTAAGTAAACTTTGTGATCTATCGGATTGAAGCAAATATAGCCATGATGATCTTTGGCATAACCAAGAAAAACACATGCTGCATTCCTATAAGAAAATTTGTGAGCATTATATGGACGCAATAATGGATACATAGTGCAACCAAAAACTCAAAGAAAAAAGTAGTCAGGTTTAAGATTGGTTAATTTCTCAAACGGTGTGGACTGATGCAGGAATGGAGTAGGTAGGCGATTAACCAAGAAAGCAGTAGTGTGCAAGGCAAAATTCCAGAACTTTGAAGGCACGTCAGAATGGGCAAGCAAAGTTAAACAAGTATCCACAAATGCCTGATTTTATGCTCCACAACGCCATTCTGTTCGTGTGTATGAGGGAAGATAATACGATGGTGAATCCCAATATCTTTGAAATAACTATTGAGGGATCGGAATTCGCCCCCCAATCGGATTGCAAGGTGAGAATTTTGGCATTGTGTTGTCGCTCCACAAGTTTCTGAAATTCAGTAAATGTTGG
Organism: Erythroxylum pelleterianum; assembly: GCA_027563865.1. Classification (NCBI taxonomy): domain Eukaryota; kingdom Viridiplantae; phylum Streptophyta; class Magnoliopsida; order Malpighiales; family Erythroxylaceae; genus Erythroxylum; species Erythroxylum pelleterianum. The sequence continues at coordinate 19,676,611 of JAOQMR010000212.1, read as the reverse complement.
CAAAACGACACTTTTTTGTTTGATGAGAAATAACCAGCAATATCGTGAAAAATCATCCACAAATAACACAAAGTACTTATCACCATAAAAAGAGCATGTTGGAGCAGGACCCCATACATCCCCATGAATTAATTCCAATACTGTTCCAGTAAGTGGCAGATGAATCCTACTATGCTTTCCTAAGCAACACGCCTCACATAAGCTGGTGGAGGCTTGTATTGACTCACTAGGCAAATGAAAATGATTAACAATAAAGGAGACTATTGATTGTTGCGGATGACCAAGCCTTGAATGCCAATCTGGAGATGAACGCTTGACAGCCTGAAAAGCAACGCCGTTGCCAGCAATAGACGCCAATGCCGCACCTAGAAGTTTGTAAACACCATCCTCAGCTGGTCCCCGTAACAGAACCTGTTTACTTCATTGATCCTTTATAGTAAATCCATTGGAATCAAATTCAAAAGACAATGATTGTTGGTAGCAAACTTATTAACTGAAAGTAATTGTTGTTGCAGAGTGGGAACATGTAAAACATTCTTCATATCAAATTTAGTGGAACCAGAGGTGAGAGTTGTGTGACCAATGTGCTGAATTGGTAAACCACTGCCATTATCTATCGTAACGTTGTTAGGACCCTTGTACTCCTCTGAAATTTGAAGAGCAGCTAAGTCAGGAGTCATATGATGAGAAGCAGTAGTATTAGGAAACCAGTCGTTGGTGGAACTTGAGGAAGCCGTGGCCACATTAGCAGTAATCTTCTCTGAAGGCTGCTCATAACGCTTACGACACCACTTAGCTTGGTGATATTAAGATTGCATATTTGGCAGGGATTTGGATACCATGGTTTCCTGCCTTTGGTGGTGTTGTTGGGCTTAGGCTGAGTATGGAAATTGGAGTTGGAAAATCTGCTGCTGGAAGCATTTTGCCGGGCGATGTTGGCAACAATAGGAGCTGGTTTCCTAGTGGTATTCAACAGAATTTCATGAGCAATAAGTATGCCAGAAAGATCAGAGAAGGATACCTGATGTTTCTTAGCAGAGAGAGAAGCCACCACTGGATGATATTCAGTAAGGAGCAAACGAAAGATATTGGCATTAAACTCGTCAGGAGTGATCGGAATTCCAGTAGCTGCTAGCTCATCAGAAATGGACTTAGCTTCACGAAGGAATTAAGCCATTGATTTATCATCTGGGGAAAGGTTTTGCAAGGCCATGCGCAATTGTACACGTCGTGCACTATTTCCTGCACCAAAGGATTCGGCAAGTGATTGCCAGGCAGCAAAAGCAGTCTCAAGACCAGTGACATACGGGAAAATCTCTTCTTTGAGAGATGATAGGATCCAACTCAAGAGTAGTTGGTCCTCCTGCATCCATTTCAGATGCACTGGGTTTGCTTCTAAAGCATTGGTTGTTGGATTTGTGATAAAAGGTTTTGGTGGATTTGTGCCATTAATATGATTGGTGAGATTATAACACTTGATGATAGGATGAAACTGTGTTTTCCAGGCAAGGTAATTTGTTGGTTTGAGCTTGAGAGAAAATTGGAGTTGAGCATGTGGTAGTGTAGTAGACAATGAAGGAGACGAGAGGCTTAGAGCATTGGAAAGACTAGCAGACAGAGATGAATCAATAGGTGTTGAAGAAGAAGAAGAGGACGAATGCTGATTTTCCTAAGTTGCCATTGAAGGCTCTAATACCATATAGGATATTAAGATTGGAATGAATCCACTTGATTGTTTATTGATCAGTATAGTATCAATATATATACAGCATTGTTACAACAATATTACGAGATATCAGTAAAGTCTAGCTATCAGTATTATCTACAGCTAACAAACTATCTATTTGAATCAGAAGATAAACATTATCTCTAATAGGGCTTGGGTCAACCATTGTCAAAATGACTAGAGCTAGTCATTTGGATAGTTGATCCTTACCGCTTATAAACCCTTCAACATTTTCATGTTTAGTCAATGTGATACTGTAGCAGTTCCCCTCAGGTTCAACTGGGATTAGACATTCAGTTGTCACTTGAAATAAATGCAGTGGTAACCGGACTGAGCCGCTGAGACTGAACATCCAAACGAAGACTCAAAAAATCAATAATTTAGACCAAACCGGCTCTGATACCATATTAAAATTTTTAATATGGGCAGAGTATAAAGTCCACTAACAAGAATTTAACTTAGGTCAACTATTGTTAAAATGACTAGTTATAGTCATTTTCACAACGGGTCAAGAACTAACTCTGATACTATTTATAACAGCCTAGACCACCCACCATAGATATTGTCCATTTTGAGTTGCCCATCGAGCTAAGACCTTCATGGTTTTGCTCTTCTCACTTCCGAGAAAACGCGTCTATAGGGAAGAGATATATGTACCCTTATAAGGCGTACTTTGTTCTCCTCTTCAATTGATGTGGGATCTTACAACTAGAACCAAGGCGTACTTCGTTCTCCTCTTCAATTGATGTGGGATCTTACAACTAGAACCAAGGTGTATTTGTCCCTGAATAGCTATAGATTTGCACGGTTCTATTGCATTTACAATAAAGTTAAACTAAGGAGTAAGCATTGTAATAGAATGGAGGTTAGAAGTCCACAAAACAAAGGATAAACAATTAAGTAAATGGTGTTGTAGAGAATTGAGAGAACTTGAGATCAAAACACAAAGTTTAAAGTGTTCTAGGTGTGTTAGACACTTTCCTTAAAGTATTATTTGCCCCCCCCCCCATTATACTTGCAAACTAGGTTAAAGGCAAATTACTTCTAGGATACAAAGAACACAAGAACATTCAAGTTGCAAAAGTATGAATGTTCTTCAAGAATTATGAATGCAGAGATTGTGTTGGTAAAAGTTGTTAGAAACAAAACATTTTTAATCTTGACTAAAACTCATGTATATATAAAGTTTTCAGAATAGTTATGTTTGTTCATTAACAGACACAACTTTTGGAAATGAAGCAATCTTTCATAACAGTCATGTCTGTTCACTATAGGTCACAACTCTTAAAAAAGAAGCAACCCTTCAGAACTCACTGACATAATGGGTCGAGAACCGAATCTGATACTATTTGTAATAACCCAAACCACCCGTCCATATATGTTGTTCACTTTGGGTTGCCCATCGAGCTAAGGCCCTCACAGTTTTGCTCTTTTCATACCTGAGAAAACATATCTATAGGGAAGAGGTATATGTACCTTTATAAGGTGTACTTCATTCTTCTCTCCAACCAATGTGGGATCCCACAACTAGAACCAGTGCGTATCCGCCCCTGAATAGCTACATATTTGCGCGGTTTTATTACATTTGCAATAAAGTTAAACTAGGGAACAAGCATTGTAATAGAATGGGGTTTGGAGGATGAACAATGAAGTAAATGGTGTTACAAAGAATTGAGAGAACTTGAGATCAAAACACAAAGTTTAAAGTGGTCTAGGTGTATTGGACACTTAAAAGTGTTATTTGCCCCCACTATACTTGCAAACCAAGTTAAAGGAAAATTACTTTTAGGATACCAAGAACATAAGAACATTCAAGTTGCAAGAGTATAAACGTTCTTCAAGAATTATGAATGCGGGGATTGTGTTGGTAAAAGTTGTTAAAAACATAACATTTTTTATCTTGAATAAAACTCATGTATATATAGAGTTTTCATAATAGTTATGTCTGTTCACTACCAGTCACAACTTTTAGAAAGGAAGCAACCCTTCAGAATAGTCACGTCTGTTCACTATAAGTCACAACTGTAACACCTATATACCCCCTGGGAGGATATGTGGATGCCACCCAAAACAGGACAAACAAATCAAAACATTTCACACTTACATTTTTAGAATCTCAAACACACATATAATACATCTCATAATTCCATAAACAAAATCCAAAGAATATTTACAAGCCCAAACAAACTAAACAAAATACATTTCGAGCAATATAAAAACAAACTCCTTTGGCCATTGCAGTTGATTTGTCCCAGTCTCTACATCTTTTTCTCTGAACCTACACGGGGCAAATCCATCGTGCTAAGCATATAGCTTAGTGAGTAATAACTAATCTATATTAAATGATTTCTTTAACAATAAATCAGAAATAATGCATTTCAGAACAGATTTTATAATTAACAGAACTGCATAACACAGGAGGCTTTAAGCCCTTCAGAATCAAAACATAATTTAGCTTATGTCAGAATCAAACAGATATCAGAATACAAAACCAGATGACTGCTAAATCCATTTACAGAAGCGGGTAATGGGACTTATACAGGAGATACCATAATTGGTATCAGCAGGAGAGACATATGTCTCGATATCAGGAGACACCAAAGTGTCAAATACATGAGACACCGAGGTGTCAATAACAGGAGACACCAAGGTGTCAATAACAGGAGCAGCTGACCCTTCTAGGCTTGCCTATTTACCCACAACTAGAACTCAATAGTTGTAAAACAAAATAAGGTCACTTCATGTGCAAAGCAAGTAGCACTTCCAATAATACAAACATGCATCAAACGTCTCGGACAATCATTGTCCGGAATTCAAAACACAACACTTCAATATTCAACAATCAGTACCTTGGACCTTCATGTCCGGAATCAATACACAATTCAGTACACATTCATCATAATCAATTTTAATTCAATAATAAATAAAACAATTCAAGGTGAGACCTTCCTAGGTCACTTACAAAATTTACTGTCTAAATTACTTACTGTTTATTGCCTCGAAGTCTCGGCAATATCTGGAAGTGGTCGTTTCATGCGTTCCTCTATAACAGTTAACACATATACAAATCACTATTGTTCATGATTAAAAATTCATTAATGTATATTGAATATGTATAATGCATGGTCATGACAATTCAAGGGTTTATTCCAAAAATCACATCACAATATGTTCTCTAATGTCTCAGGAAATCATAGACACCGAAATTACTCAATTCGGATCTCTATAGATCCGAATGTAGCCAAATTTAATCAATCCTCTCAAATTTATTAAATCCCTAATTGTCAATTAAATCTGAAAATCCTCAATTTCACATGGAGAGGTAGAAAAGTTTCTTATAAATCCGATGTTTCAAAAATCAGGTCATTCGGAGGTCGGATGACAAAGATATGGTCAAAAGAGTGGAAGAATTCAATTTAAAACAAAAAAACAAAAAAATAAAATCTCAGCAGAAACAGGCTCGCGATTGCGAGCAAGGGTCGCGATCACGAATCTCAGAGAAGCAGTTCTGGGTCGCGATGGCTACGGCTCGTGAGTGCGAGCGGCCTAAATGCCTTCTCACAATCGCGATATGCTCGCGATCTCGATTTGCCATCTTCTAATGGTCGTCGCGATCACGAGTCTCAGAGAGAAGCGGCCATCTCGCGATCGCGAGTTGTCATCTTCCTCATTCTCTGAAACACCCATACAAACAGAAATTTCTCTTCTTCCATTTAATCACTTCTTTTCAAATTACTGCACTTCAAAACTCATCTATCCATCATTTCCATTGCCAAATACTATTAGAAACAACTTTACACTTCAAACGTTAGAAATCCAAAATTCACTTCTGCCTCTCTCTCTCTACTGTATACTTCAATTTCTCATATTTTCATTCCCTCTTTCTTGGGTTTTCCATCACAACAGTCCACGGTATCTATCATTTTTCTCCATAAACCACTACATCTCATTATGCTATATGTTTTCTTAAGCTTTAACCTCACATAAATCCATGCGTGATCAGTAGAAGCAACCAGATAATTTACGTATGTACAGTAAATTTACAGAGGATGAGTTCATCATGTATTTGTTTCCCTCCAGAATTTTGCACTCTTCCTACACCACTTCAATAATTCTTCTAGCTCTTAACGCTATCTTCTTACATGATATTCCTCAAGCATGCAAAACAAAATAACAACATAACCATAGTCGGTTTTTCTCTAACACAAAATAGAACATATATATGTATATGTATATATCTCAAGTTTTCAAAGTCATGCATACATATAAATCTTTACACTAGAAACTAAACATTAGCAAAACTACCTACTGCGTAAATTTCCAGAGAGTCACTCAACAATACAAAGGCAGCTTCAGTAGTTATTTGGTGAAGAAAATAGTGAAGAGAATTCGGTGAAGAATAAAAAACTATAGTGCTCTTTTAACTAATCCCTGTAAAAGCCACTCGTCAACACAAGTTGCGTGTAGGCTTGCATGCCAGACAACTATCACCCAATGACAGACCACATGTCACGATACATGTAAGCCAATTGTCAAATTTTAATTGGTCTCTTATTTTATTTTATTTTATTTTTCCTTCATTTCCTTAATCTAAAAATACTCAAAATGTTAGAAAAATTCCTAAAATTCACCCAAAATTTTGAAATAATAATATGACTCCCCAAATAAATTTTCAACTCAAAATTAATTCACCAAAAATTTCTAAAATACTCGAAATGTACGAAAATTGCTCAATCACATTTAATACATTCCGAATAAATCTATAATTTTCATTTATAAACCAATTTACCCGAAAAATGTCTTGAATATGCATGTACAATTATTTTATGTTTCTAAAATGCTTATGCACAATCAACAAATATTCACAAATGCAAAGCATAAAATGCACTGAATTTTTTTTAATATCCTAACCCCTAATATGGGTCGTTACAACAACTCTTAGAAAGGAAACAACCCTTTAGAACAATCACGTTTGTTCACTATAAGTCACAACTTTTAAAAAGGAAACAACCCTTCATAACAGTCACGTATGTTCACTACAAGTCACAACTCTTGGAAAGGAAGCAACCCTTCAGAACAGTCACGTCTATTCACTATAAGTCACAACTCTTGGAAAGGAAACAAACCTTCACTTCTAAGTTTGACATTAACTACTTATATCAAAAACTAATTTCTAATAGTCCCCCACGTAGTTTGTGATATAAGAAAAAATACAACACAAACAAGAAATTATGCCTAAAGGAAGGTAGCTTTCACCTTAAACCATCCTCTAGTACAAACATATCATAAAATCCAAAGTAAATGATTGGTGGCTTATTGCTTAAACTATCATTCACAAAGGTTCAAACATGTCACACACATGAACCTTCTTAACATTCAATTAATTCACATTACAATTTTAGCAATATTATTGGCCATGTGCTTATCGTAGTTCATGATCATATACAAGAGATTACCTTAAACTCTTGCTAGAAGTGGCACCACTTTTAATGATCATATATGTGAAAAGTATTCTAGCTATGTTTACACAACCATAAACAAGCACTCAAGAATAATTTCATTAAGAGATTTCTCTCAACCTTCTCACTTAAGAGTAACAAATTGCAGCACTAATTACTTGGAATGGTTTATACAATCTTAGTGCTCACAACCACTAAACAACTTGTTATTACCCTTTAAACCTTACAATCTAGGAGTAGTACTGGAAGAAGGTTGAGCATTTCTTTAATAAATGCATGTCTTAAGCTTATATGTCTAGATTTACTATTGTACACTTTGTTTAATGCTTTAGACATAGCAGACTCACTATCACAATGTAAGGTTATTGCAGGCATAAGATGAGGCCAAAGATCTATATCCAACAACAAATCCTTTAGCTACTCATCCTTCTTACAAGCATAACATAGAGCTATAAATTCAACTTCTATAGTAGAGGGAGTAATAAGCTTTTGTTTCTTCGAAGCCTAAGAAATAGCTCCCCCACTAAGAAAGAATACCCAACCACTTGTGGGTTTTTGGCCACTAATGCTAGTAATCTAACTAGTATATGAAAATCCTTCAAGAACATTTGGAAAGCTATTATAAAGAATCCAAAAAGTTTTTTCTTCTTAAGATATCCCAACACTCTTTTAATAGCTTGCTAATGTTCATGGTTAGGACTTTTAGTGTATCTAGCTAGTCTATACACTGAGTATGAGATATCTGGTCTAGTGCAACTCATTGCGTACATTAGACTTCCAATTATACTAGCATATTCAAGTTATGCAACTAGACTACCTTCATTCTTATGTAACTTAAAGTTAGGATCAAAAGGAGTACTTACCTCTTTCCCATTCAAACGTTGATATTTCTTCAGGATTTCCTCAACATAATATGATTGAGAGAGTGCAAAACTCCCACTATGTTTCTTAACTTTAATGACTAAGATATTATCTACTTCATTGAGATCCTTCATCGAGATCCTTTATCTTGAATTTAGAAGAAAGATACTTCTTAGTTTTAACCACACCTTTATATATAAGACTGATAATGAGCATATCATCTATATAAAGAAAAATGATCACTCTATACTCTGCATTGAATTTATAATAAATGCACTTATCAACATTATTATATCTAAATCCATATGAGAGTAAAACAAATTTAAATTTCTCATGCTATTGTTTAGGTGCCTGTTTCAAGCCATATAATGACTTGACTAGCTTATATAATTTCTTTTCATTTTCTGGTAGCACAAAGCCTTCTGGTTATTCCATATACATTTTTTCATCTAGATCACCATTTAAGAATATCGTCTTTACATCCATTTGGTGTACATGAAGGCTCTAGATCGAAACTAAAGCCAAAAGTACTCTTTCCGATGTAATTCTAGCAACCCGTGCATGTGTCAAAGTAATCAATTCCTTCTTTTTGCCTAAAACCTTTAGCTACTAGCCTTGCTTTATAAGTTAGAATAGTACCATCTGTGGCATATTTATTTTGAAATATCCACTTACAAATAATTGGTTTTGACCTATGAGATAAATCAACTAGAACACAAGTATTGTTAGACAATATTGATTCCATTTCATCATTTACCGCTTCTCTCCAAAATGCAATATCCCTTGATTTCATTGCTTCACTAAAGGTTTTAGGATCTGAGTTTTATTTAGTAGAGTATCCCTATTACCTTTAACTAAGAAAAAATAGCTTGTGAAGAAATAAAATCTGAAAGTAGATATTTTTCCTTCCTTTGACTTTGACTCCTCCTAGGTTTACTTGGAGGGTCTACACTAAGTAATTTTAATGCATTTGAGAGTTCAACACTTAGAGAAGGGGTAAGTCTATTTGATGGATCCTTATTTACCATTGAGTCTTTAAGAAACAAATCCTCAAAGAACTCAACATCCCTTGATCCTACAATCACGGTAAAGTCAACTTCTAATAGCCTATAAGCTTTAGAATTTTCTTCATAGCCCACAAACAAACTTTTAAGTGCTTTTGGTTCCAACTTTGCTTATGTTGTCAGGGACTCTATAGTAGCTACATAACCCCAAACTTTCAAATATGACAAGTTTGGCTTCCTTCTTTTCCATGTTTCATATGGAGACACTTTAGTCTTTATGGATGGAATTTGATTATGCAAATGACATGCAGCCAACAAAGCCTTAACTTAAAAGTTTTGGCAAACCCAAACTCAACAACATAAAATTAACTATGTCTTGCATAGTTCTATTTTTCCTTTCAGCCAAACTATTTTGCTAGAGAGTATATGGTGAATTAGTTTGGTGTATAATATCATTTTATTCACAAAATTTTGAGAACTCATTAGAGAAGTATTCTCCTCCTCTATCACTTCTCAAAATTTTAATCTTTTTACTTAATTGATTTTTAACAAGAAACTTATATGTCTTAAACATATTAAATGCTTCATCATTCGTTTTCATCAAATAAAAATGCACAAATCTAGAGCAATCATCAATGAAAGTAATGAAGTATTTGTTACACCTCTTGTTAAAAAACCATTAAACTCACATATATCTGAATGCACTAAATCAAGCAATTTTGTATGTCTTTGAACTTTAGGAAAAGGAAGTTTTGTTATCTTTGCTTGTATGCATGTTTCACATTTCTTATTCACTTGGGCATTATAAGAGATTAGTCCACTTTTATACATATAATGAATCACTTTATGACTAATATGTCCTAATTTACTATGTCATAACGAATAAGAAGCGTCAATAAAATAAAGAGAAACATCATTCACCTTATTAAGACTAAGATTAAACATCCCATTACAAGAATATACTTTTCCTACAAAAATACTATTCTTAGACAAGATTACAATGTTTGACTCAAGTTCAACCTTTAAGCTCTTCTTGGTCAGGATATCTGCAGAAACAACGTTCTTGATCACATTCGAAACATAAAGAACACTAGTGAGCACCAGCTTTTTGTTGGAAGTGAATAGCAAATGGACATCTCCCTTTCCATGTTCCTTGACTTTCACACCATTGGCCATGACTACTTCATGTCCTTCTAGAACTTCATAGTTCTTGAATTGGTAGTTGTTATTGCATACATGAATTACTGCACCGGAATCATACCACTAATCCTTAGAAAAAATTGACGTTGTCATGTGAAGTTCCGTCACATTATCAAGAATCAAGGTTGCCACAATTTCTGCACATTCGTCAACAAGGTTAGCACTAGGAACATTGTTTCCTTTTTGCTTTTTGTTGGATCTACAGTCGGCCTTGTAATGCCATTTCTTTCCACAATTGTAGCAAACCTGATTCTTTTGCTTGTCTTTAGCATTAGCATTTTCATGTTTCTTCCTTTTAGAATTGTTGGATTTCTTCTCATCCACAAAATTTACCTTTGGTTCTCTTTCCACTTCTTCTATTTAAAGAATTCTTGCACCTTTTTCAATTTGAAAATGCTTTAACACACTACTGATAGTAAATTTCAGAAGTCTTTTAATAATCATTCCAAGAAGAAGGCCACTTAGCAATAATTGTCCCTACTTGTAATGATTATGAAATTTCAACACCCAAGTCTTTAAGTTTTGAAACAATCACTTGTAAATTGTGGATTTGATCCATAAGAGAGGAACAATCAATAAATTTAAACTCAAAATATCTTTAAAAAGAAACTTATTTGTGCCTTGCTTTTGAGATGCATATTCACGTTCAAGCAACGCCCAAATCTCCTTTGGACTCTTCATGGTGGTAAAGAGATCATAAAGGTTGTGTGAGAGGCTGTTAAGAATGTGACCCCTACAAAGCAATTCATCTTCTTAACACTTGTCTCGTTCATGCTTCTAGGTGTTTACTTCACCCTCCTTTGGAATAGGAATTGCAGGAAGAATGAGATCAAGTACATATGCAATTTTCAAGGCCATGAGGAAGAACATCATCTTGTCCTTCCAACGATTGAAGTTGATGTCAGTTCCATTAAGGCAATCTAACTTCATAAAGTCTTGGTTCATCACTTTGAGAGCGAATTCTTGAGTCGACTCTATGATAGCAACAAATAACACTTTAAGATTGTAATATAATGGGGGTTGAAAGTCCACAAAACAAAGGATGGACAATGAAGTAAATGGTGTTGCAGAGAATTGAGAGAACTTGAAATCAAAACACAAAGTTTAAAGTGTTATAGGCATGTTGCAAAATTTCCTTAAAGTGTTATTTGCCCCCACTATACTTGCAAACCAGGTTAAAGACAAATTACTTCTAGGATACAAAGAACACAAGAACATTCAAGTTGCAAGAGTATAAATGTTCTTCAAGAATTATGAATGCAGAGATTGTGTTGGTAAAAGTTGTTAAAAACATAACATTTTTAATCTTGACTAAAACTTGTGTATATATAGAGTTTTATAACAGTCATGTCTGTTCACTAGTCACAACTTTTGGAAAGGAAGCAACCCTTCAAAACAGTCATGTCTGTTCACTATTAGTCACAACTCTTAGAAAGGAAACGACACTTCTGAATAGTCACGTCTGTTTACTATAAGTCACAACTTTTGGAAAGGAAATAACCCTTCAGAATAGTCACGTCTATTTACTACAATTCACAACTCTAAGAAATGTAGCAACCCTTCAGAGCAGTTACGTCTGTTCACTATAAGTTACAACTCTTGGAAAGGAAGTATCCCTTCAAAACAGTCACGTCTGTTCACTATAAGTCACAACTCTTGAAAATGAAGTAACCCTGTAGAACAATCACTTCTGTTCACTATAAGTCATAACTCTTAGAAAGGAAACAACCGTTCACTTCCAAGTTTGACTTTAACTACTTATATCACAAACTAATTTCTAACAAGCATTAACGTCAACATTCTATAAATTGCTAGGAAGAATGGAGCTCTTAAATAAATTGCTTGGAAGAATGAAGCTCTTGATTAAGGTACTAGTATTCTTGTAACATCCCATTACCTGTGGGAAGGTTAGAATAGTAAATATGAGTGTTCGCTAAGAAATAAGAAATGCATTTTTTCATGTTCATGCATAATATGACATGCTTATACACGTGAATAGTGAAATTGTTGCACATGAAAATAAGTGTACATGCATTCATGAATAATTCCGGGTATAATTAAATTAAATTGTTTTGAAAATTTAGTAGATGTTGAATTTATCTATTTTGGAAATATTAGTGATTAGTGTAAATATTTTATTTGTGAATATTGGTGAATTTAGGAGTTACTTTTGGAATTTATGGAGTATTGTGAAAAATAGGAACAAGAAATCAAAAGATATTTGGAGATAATTGGATTGTAAAGAGTGGAGTTAAAGAGTTTAGTTCAAAAGAAACTTGGTTAGAGCTTAGACCATAGGAAAGTGACAAGTGTCAAGTTGCTTGTTGTACTTATGCTAGAAGTAGGTTACAGTTCTCTGAGAATTGAAAGGTTAAGTTTTGTCCGAATAACTTCTTCATAATCACCTTCTTTGAAATTCCTCCCAACATATAGAGTTTTTCCTTAAACACCTTCTAAGAGATTTCAGTGTTTCTCCCTTTTTTCTAAACCAATCCATCTTGTAAGTTGTTTCTTCTGCCTTAAGAAAAACCAGAAAATGGTAAATGTTCACAGTGGATTTTGTGATTTGCTTGGAGTTTAGGGCTTGAAAATCATTGAAGCTTTTGGAGTTTTCAGCAGGTAAGTAGTAAATAATTCCTCTAGAGTTGGGGATTTATGAAATAAAGTTGATGAATTTATTGTCATTTGCATAGAGCATGGCACTTACGTATAATGGAAAGGTGAAACCTGCTCTGTTTCTTCACTGAGCATGTATGAATCCATATAGGTGTTTTTACGTGAGTTAAGGAGTATAGATAGTATCGTCTTAAGTTGACTGTCTGTATCATCTTAGGTTGACTTTTGCTTCGTCTTAAGTTGACCGTCTGTATTGTCTTAGGTTGACTTTTGCTTCGTCTTTAAGTTGACCATCTGTATCGTCTTAGGTTGACTTTCGCTTCGTCTTAAGTTGACCATCTGAATTCATCTGTAAAGTTGTTTCATCTGTAAAGACGCCTCGTCTGTGATGACATCATATCGTTTGTAAAAATGTATCATCTGTGATGATGTCATATCGTCTTAAGAGTTGCATCGTCGTAAGTTGACTCCATTCATCTGCTTCTCGCATTCATCTGTTTCTCGCATTCGTCTGCTTCTTGCATTCGTCTGCTTCTTGATTCGTCTGCTTCTCGCATTTGTCTGTTTCTTGCATTCGTCTGCTTCTCGCATTCGTCTGCTTTTTGTATTCTTCTGCTATCTACTTCGTCTTATGGGGAATCTGTTGGAACAGTGAAATAGGATTATCTTACTGAACACCCCTCAGTAGTTTGATTATATCTGGATCTATAAGATTCCAAATGAGATTATTTTTAATTTGGAGTAAACTAGAGATATAGGCATACAAATTATCTCAATAAGTCGGATTATGATTCAGTCTCTACGATGTTGAATTTTTGGATGGAAGTTGTTTATAGTAAATTGTTTTTGGACATGAATAACCCGATAATGTTTAAGGCATATCTTTCAAATTACTAAGCCAAATTGAGTGATTTTGGTATCAATAGAAAGATAAGATATAGAGGAACACTTTTCTAGAAGAGAGTATGACCAAATTACTTCATTTTCACCTTCTGATTGAATGTGAACAGTAGACTCGAATGGGGTATCTTGGAAAATTCTAAAGTGATTCATTGAGAAATGAATTGTGATTTTAATAATTTTAGTGAGAATAAATCTAAGTACAAATTATACTTAGATGAGTTTTGATATGGCTTTAGGACAAGAATGATGATAAGATACCCGGACATTATCATGAACATGCATTGTATATAATTCATTTCATACATGTGCATTATTGAATACTTATGATTGTACAAATTGTGATATTGTGTATATTATTTGTTATAGAAGAGCAACTAAAACATCAACCTCCAAACGTTGCCGGATCTTCCAGGCATTAGCTTCGGGAGTAACTTGTGAGTAACCTAGACGGTTTCTCTCAATTATTGGTTGCTTAGATTATGATTGTGAAATGTGGAATATATATTGAAGTACTGCTTGAATGTGAATGTGAAGACCTGTGTGCTTTATAATATGATTGATTGTGGTACATGCATTCCATTAATGAATGTACAATCAGATAATGGAAGTTGTGACTAGAATAGCCACCGATCAGAGCTTAAAGCTCAACGAGTGAAAAGGGTCTCGAGTTCAAACAGTGATTAAGAGCCAAAAGTTCACTATGTATAATGAGCCCTATATCCTCATTGGATAAGGGATAGTTATTAATGAGCCCAATATCCAAAATAGATACGAGACAGTTCAAGCACTCAATCATAACAATGTAATAATTGGAAAGTGACTCATGAGCATTTTATATGCATATTGTTAAGTATGTTTGCTAAAGTGAAATGCCAAATTTACCTATGCTTGAGTGAAGATATGATATTTGTGTAAAGTGCAGTATGTGATTATATGTTATGTGAAATATTGTGTTGCATGAATTGAGTGAACCATCGATGAAAGTTACCTCAATGAGTTCGCAAAACTCACCAAAATTGCAACGTTGTCTTTTTAGAATCGAGAGACGACTCTAGCTACTAAGAGGCTATACTGCCGTGTAGATTGTGTATTGGAAAGAGAAGTCATGGCTCAAAAGTCGGTCAGCTGGGATTTTTGGACAGATTAGTTAGATTGTGTATATTTTCCTCTTTCATGTAATACTTTTATATTAGGTTTTGATGATGTACATATAGAAAATGTTGAAAGACACAATGTAGAAATTCAGGGGTTGTAAAATAAAATGAGGAAAAAGTTGGTTTTAAAATATTGTGATTTTCTTATGATGCTTTATAAGTGAATTATAGTACCATGTCATGTGAAGTGAATGTAGTGATCGATCGTAGCTCGCCCTTATCATAGGATATGCACCGGAATGACCTCCGAGCGTCCAAGTGTGTATGCTGAGGTAAGGGGGTGCTACAATTCTACATTCTATTATAATTCGAAAGCATATCTGTGCATGAATATGTATGGTATATGTACGTACCTTCATAAGCAATTCAACATACGTGAATCAAGCATTTTCTTAGCTCAACTAGCTAGGAGGCACTTATTCTTGTTTTGAATTGGGTAAACAGTTAGCAAATACGGTCAAATTCATATTATGAAATCGAGACAAACTGGTCCAATTAGAAGAAATTCAGGAATAATAACAAAAAACTATTTAGGTTCCATCAATATTACAAATCTTTTCCTTCTGATGTAGAGGTAAGGAGACATGTTCTGAAATGGATGTCTCCAAAAATTGGAATAGTTTATGTGATTATTGGGCCTCTCCTAAAGTTTAGGTTTGTTTTATTTTCCGTCACATTTGCTTCCATTAATCTTGTTAGATGATTTAATGACTATCTTTTCTTCTTTATTTTGCGAAAAATGTGAGAAGGAAAAGGTCAGTAGAGAAAAAAAATGAAAACTCCTCACAATCAAGGCTCTAAATCGTTTGTTGTTGTCCAAAATGAATATGTAAAATCTTTGTGTACAAGTTATAATTATATAAATAAACATTATATCATTTATTGTGCATTGTATTTTTTTCCCATGAAACTGAGTAAAAAGAACTACATGGACAAGAGTGTGATAAGATCATATTATACAAACTCATTCACTATAAGTAGACCTGGCAAACGGGCGGGTGGTCCGGGTATGGGTACGGGTCTCACGGGTATGGGTTCGCAGGTAAATTTATAGAAACGGGTAATGATTTTGAAAATCCATACCCTGCCTAGCGGGTATGGGTAGACCCGCGGGTTACCTGCTATATATTTTTTTTATTTTTCATTTTTTAAATTTCAATTAATAAACTTATTCAACAAGTTTAAATTTTCATTAAA
>JAOQMR010000212.1:19616066-19644448 GCA_027563865.1 Erythroxylum pelleterianum | reverse complement strand
TAAACTAGTATAGTTGACTTTCGATAGAAAGGGATTTAGGGTTTTGCAAATTTGAGGGGATTAGGGTTTGATATAGCAAGGATTTTAAGAACCAGCGTTGGGGAAGACGAAACAGTTGATGGTTTGGGCTAGCTTTGAGTTGCTTACTTGTGTGTGTAGAAACCAGTTGAGGATTTTAGGAATCAGCGTTGCGTTTTGCTTGCTGCAGAGAGAGGAAGGCGGAGAGAAGAAACCAATTTTGGATGGGAGAAGGCGGGGAGAGGAAAGCAGAGCGCGCGGGAGAAAGAAAATGTTTTAATTAAAGTAGAGCCAAGCCCCCTTATGCAACGTTTTGTTTAATAAAACGACGCGATTCTTATTTGGTGAAGTTTTATCGATAAAACGTGGCAAAAAATGTTATAAATTTATGACGTTTTCATAAAACGTCGCAAAAAGCTTAAACGTCGCAAAAAGTCTTCACAATTCGTGACGTTTTTTTTAATAAAACGTCGCGAATTGTATATTATTCTTGTAGTGGAAGAAACAAAACATTACGGAAAGAAAAGCCTCAATCTGACATTATGAAGAAACTAACTTCAAATGAATTAAAAACAGTAAATTAATCGCATATAACTTTTGAGCACACGATAAAAAACTGAAATGAAAATTTGAATGTATTTATCACCTCATTAATCTTCGCTGATTGATAATGGTACAAAGTGATGGTGTGTCCCATATCTTTAAGATCAATCACTCCCAGCACTTCCATACAATCTTTGAAGTTAGTAAAAAAAAACTCCTTAAATTATAGTTTCCTTAAGCTTTTGATATGTAAAGAGTAGAGTTGAAGTCCCTATAGATCATCCATGGTTTGGAGATGTTACTACTGACATTTCTGACATTGTTTCATATGATTCTTCTCTGAAAAGCAAAGTTACTAGCATATATAAAGGAGATGATTTTATCTATCTTTTCATACAAAAAGAAAATGCTAATTAAGATACATGCTTGGTCATTAGAATCCAGCAAGTCCACTCAACTTTATAGTAGATCCCAAAATATTCAGTTTGCCAAAATTCTCTGATTTTACTTTGGTTTTAAGTAGTGCAAGTGTAAGAGGCTTTTCCCTCTTGAAAAAATCCCTCAAAACTGAAAGCTTTGTAGGGAAATTTATACCTTTAATATTCAAGTTAAAATTGACATTTTGAAAAGGGTTACCTTTGGAGCTTTTCCCCTTGCCCCTTTGAGATTTACTTCTCTGCACTGTTTGAAATTGTTCACTACTATCTTCATCATTGTTTACTCTTATTTCACAGAGTTGCTCACCTGGTGGTTTAGCTTTTGGAGTTACAAGAGTTGTAGAAAATGTTGAAGGACTAACTGAAAATTCAGTTTTGGAACTACTGCAATCAGTGTACAACTCATTAGATGTTAACGGTTCCTACAGTCTCTCCCCAATTAGATTATCACTTCTAGTGCATTTAGTAGTCACCTCAGTTATAACACATATTATAGATTTTTGTAGAGTCTCCCCGTTAACTTCCAGTGCACTCAGTGTTCACCTCATTTGTAGCACATATTAAAGGTTCTTGCAAAGTCTCTCGATTTAAGTTTTCACTTCTACCATCATTCACATTTACAGTATTCTAATTCTCCATAGTCACCAAGATCTCCCTATTTTGCACTTTTCTTTCAACAACATTTGTATTTTCAAATATTTAATTTTCTAAGTCAACTAAGTTTTATTCTTTCTCCTCAATCCCTATTAGTTCCTACTGACTTCCAGATTTAAATGTTTTCCCAATAGCTTTCCACCTTTTGCCTTGTGACTTAAGAGGGGGGCTTCCAATGGTAGGAGATTATATTGCTGTCCTCCCAATGTTTGTTGTCCTCTCCCAATCTCATTTTAGGGATTTCATTGGGAAGATCCTTGGAAGGTTTAACGCTTACACAAATTCGTGCATATCCAATTCTCTTCTTCTTAGCAGTATTCTCATCAATGCAAATAAGTCTTAGCTCGCCTGTGAACTTAACCCTTGAGCAGTCTAATACTCGAGGGGTACATTGTGTAAATTTATCCAAATTAGGATGCTTTGGATTTTAATAGTTTCTAATTTTAGGCCGGGCTGCCAAGCTTGCAAGAAGACTAGTTGATTACCAACATGCTAAGGTCCTTCTTCAAGTGTTTTGTAAGCTTTATAGGTTGAGGAGAATGTAAATACAATGAGATTATCCTCAGAAAGAAGCACCTCAGTTAGTCCTTTCTTCCTCCAGAATTTGTGAGCCCATTTGTCTATGATAGGAAAAGCTGGTCTTTGGTCAAAGAAGAAGACAAAATCGTGGACTCACAGTTGCCAGCTCCCTTCTTTTAACACCTAAGTATAGGGTAGACAATGAGTTTGCCATCTATTTCAATGGGAGGTTTGAAAGATAGGTTTGGAGTAAGTTGGTCAATAACAACCTGTTTCTAGGTTTTTTGGAGTAAGGGTGCTCCAAGGTTGGAGATGGAGAATCTGGTCGGGGAGGTAGCAATGGCAAAGGTGGGAATTCAGTCTTGTCTTGGTTAGGAGAAGTGGGCATGGTGTAGGGTTTAGGCCTGGAAATAGAAATGTCGTATGCATCTGATTTTGTGGTCAGGCAAATATTATTATCTGAAAGCTTCAACTAACAAAATTATTCCAACCATGCCAATTGATTTTGAAAGCCTAATGACTAGAAAGCTCGAGGCCGGGGCAAAAATACCATGATACTGAATGTGAGTTGGTATGTGTCCAAATTCATAACAAATCCAAACACCCAGCCAGCTTTTCGGCAATCTTGGAAAAATTTTACCAACCTCTTAAACCCTTTTGTTGCCTATGTAGCCTGCACTTTGTAAAATCAGGAAGCAAGCATTTAGGTTGCCTTAGAAATCTTAGCTAAGCTTCCCTATGCAATTACATGAACCAACGGAAATGACTTTTTCCTTACAGCTTCATAGCCACGTACAAATATTTTGTATCAAAGTCCCGAATTTATGGTATTGGATCTATTTAAAAATATTATGGGCTTCGATAAAACTTAATCGTGTAGTATAGAAGTAGATATTACCTTTGCTAAAGTATACAATAATTTCATTAAATAACACATTGCATTTTTACACAAGGGAATTATCCACCATCGAAAGGATATTACAACATTATCAGTTCTAGGTACATTCTAGCTTTGCAACAAGACCATAGCTTTGATTTCCATATAGATAAGTATAAATTTTGTGGCATACAACTGCAGTTTCAGCTTAACTTGAAGGGATCATGACAAGAAAACTGAAATTAAGCTTGAAAGGATGCTGTTCCATTTTTTTCTAGTTCCCGCTGTCTTGCACGCTCCATCTTTCTTTTACGCCACTCCTCTAAAGCTGTGCAAGTGGCTTGAGATTTAGTAACATCAAGAAGGGCCACAACGGTACATTGACAGGCACGAAAATGAGATGCTAAAGTCACACATCGCTCACTTGTTCTAAAAGGTCCTTTTTCCCTTTCGGGATAATTAAGCATTTAAAATCTCAAGATTATCAACCTACTAACCTAGTAAATCATGCTCCTGTACAAGGTTCACGGTGAACTCGTATTCAAAGCAAAATACACCCCATAGACTACATGACATATACAAGTAGTTTGAATATGTATATTTAGAACAGAGAAAGGGGAAAATGATTAAGCAGTAAAAGAGAACGAGCACTCACCTTTTAGGCTGGAGGCATCATTAAGGGAACGGAAATCCTTTAACCTCTTAGAAAGATCAAAAGCAGCAGTCTGCTTTGTATCCTTTGGCTCAACAATCTCCGAATTGGGAAAAGCTTCTTGCTGTATTTCCTTCACCTGAAAAATGAAGATAAATCCCACTTTTGTTATGGATGTGCTTAAAAGCTTGATCTACCTCATCTGCATCTTTGGTCAGTGTCCATGCATACATGTATAAGAGAACTAATGTACACATACATACGTGGAGAGAGAGAGTGATAGAAATACAGGAAACTTCTGGTTCCCAATAGAACAGGAGAAATGTAAGCAAGCAAAAAAATAATGCTGAGTCTCATGGGGGAGTCCACAACCTTGGATTCTGCCAACAATTAGATTCATATTCCACTTTGAAGGGCGGAGAGGTTTTTTTTTTTGTAACTTGTACTAACCCACAAGAGGGGGAAGGGAGACGGGAGAGGGGAGAGGTAAAGGAACAGAAATCCTTATACACAGACATTAAAGTGGATCTGTGGGAGTTTACTTAATTATATAGCAACAAAAGAGAACACTAAAAGCTAATGGCATACTCTTTTTATCAATTCCATAGGTCGCATGGCAAGGCGTATCTCCTCAGACTCCTTAATATAGCTGAGTTCAGCTGCATTTTGGAAATTGAACATTGTAAATTCAGCTGATTAGCATATGCTCAGGCCACATACTGATAAAATTGCTGGGAAAACTCTCAACAAAATTGCTGAGGGAAGTGGGAAGTTATGGTAAAGATAAAACATATTGACAAAAAGTATATGGGCAAACTCTGTCAACAAAATTGCTGAGGGAACTGGAAAGTTCCGATTAAAGTCATTTTAAAGTGCAAATATATTATGAATCAGAGCTCCAGAAAACATAGAACATATTGACTAAAACCTTTCTGGACATAATATTTAAAAAATTTTAAGGATAGCAAAGTGTTCTATGAGCTTTTTGGCATAAAATAATCTCTTATTATTTCAGAACATAACTTTCATAGTTACTTTCACTGCTTTGCCTTGAAGTTTATAGCAGAGTTGGAGGTACTGGCCAATGGCATACATGGGCAGTCCATCTTAGACAAACGTCCAAAGAATGACGCCACTAAGGTAGGATCTACCTGTTGTTTTATAGTCTTTTCTGAAGTTTCCAGATCTGTTCAGCATTACACAAACATGTAGCTGCTACTTCTACTGTTGTTATCAATATAATGCTATGTTCAATATGCAACCTAAAACATAATAAAGATTGTCGAGATAACAACAATAACTATGAGATTAAAAGATTAAGATTCAAGTCATCGACATCTTTTTAACGTAGCAACATTACACCAGTGATATAGTAGCCACTTGTGGACAAATTTGTGCTCATTGCGAGATGCACTCTCATAAAACCCAAAAGAATTGTTGTTGGAAAGAAAACTTTCCACAAAGTAACTATAGAAAAATAAAAGAGAAGTGGGATATTAGAAATCAAGAACTGATCGGCCACACCACATAAATCTAGTTGAAGTCGGTCATCTTTCAAACCCAGAAAAAAAAAAAAAACCTAAATCACAAATCAGGTCATTAGGACTGGTAATGGAAGCAGAGGACATAACGCAAGCTAACTGTTCTCTTTCTGAAAGGCAAATACCCTGTATCTAATGGTCAAATTTAAACAATGAGAAAATGACATAAAACCAAAAAATGGCTTCATCAAGCAGAGGTACCCAGCAGCTTGTTTACATATAATTCTTTCAACTTTTGGGAGAGAGATAGAGAGAGTTACCTGAACTGTACTTGGATGAGAATTTGCTAGGGGAAGAGGATGATGAGAGAAAGCTATGAAGCAAAAAAATTGCGGCGATCAGGTTCAGGACGGTGATTAGGATCGTAGCGTTCTTGAAGGACAATCTCAACCTCCCCGATGGCTGTACGTCCATTTCCCTGGTCCTATTGCTGTAGGTAAATTTCGCATTTAAAGCCTTTTCGCCATACAATAAAAGTCCTCACAAATGTTTGTTTCGGTCCCACTTGGAAATCTGCCAGGAGAGTATTCCCATCTAAATATGTCGTCTCCAAAGACCGAAAGCAGGTACATCTCGGTTTCTCCGACAACTCTCGGAGTTATGCAAATATAATACCTTGAAAATAAGTGTATTTATATATAATTTAATTTTCTTCCGGTTAAAGTTTTATAATGTAAACATTTATTATTAATAAAAAAATAGTTTGATTTTATTTGTGTGAGTATTATGCCCCTGTTTGGCAGTCAGCTGATTGACCAGCGGATTGAATTAGCTGTTTGTTAAAGATGTTTGATAAAATTAGTTATTTAGTATTAGTTGTTTATGTGTAAAATGACTTATGAGGACATGACTTTAAAAAAATTATAAAAATATGAATATTATATATTTTAGTATTTCAATGAATATTCTTATAACAATTTAGATTTTAGATATTTAATTCAACACAATTTAAGTTTATAACTCTAATAAAAAACATAGAACATATAATAATAATAGCAATAACAACAACAACAACAACAACAATAATTAGATTGCAATTTTTCACCTATTTATTTGATTTATAGTGAACAACATAACATAGCTTATAACCCCTTCATTTGGTACTAAATCAGATGTTGTTTCTCCTTATGAGGAAGTTGTGAAGCCCTTTTTATGAGAATTGAGTTAAGTTCATCCAATTAAATTGGGTTAATGGGGAGTTGATTTTAATCTGAAAGCATAATTTAAACCTCTACAAAAGTGAGAAGTATATGATCTCAGGGGAATTTTAATTTAATCGAAGGTCACAAGATTCCACTTGGACAAGTAGTATATCTTCATGTTTAGAATGCAAGAACTATGTATCCACTTTAAATGTACCAAACCAGATGGAGTTTGTAGTATATCTTCATGTTTAGAATGCAAGAACTATGTATCCACTTTAAATGTACCAAACTAGATGGAGTTTGTACTTCTCGGCAAAGTTTTGTTATTAATTCTTTGTTGCTTTTAGCATGATACTTTTAAGTAAAAATTGAGTTATGGTTACTGGTTCAGCCGGATTTTGCTGGGCTGAGTGTCGTTGTTTTGGTCCATGGCCTGCGCGATTATGACTATGAGATTCCTGCAAAACAGATAACGGCGGGCCGAGAGTTGATTCCCAGGAAGCCCCTCCGACGCTCAAGTCAGTATATTTCCGAGGTTTTTGGTGAGAATATGGAAGAACAATTAGGGTTTTTGGCTCATACCTGAATCACGGTAGAATGGTACCTTATATACGCTGTGGACGCTAGGTTTACGTAGATATCTGCATTTGCATGGGAATCTAACATCTGATGGGCCGAACGGGCCATAGATATGTGGAGATGGGCTTGGGCCTAGCACAGCCGACCCGACCATAAGCCCCCTACTCCTCGAGTTTGAGCCAAGGGAAGTGCTCAAAAAAGTAGTTGGACCATCTTCCTTCTTTCATCATCAAAACCGAAATTGATAGTTCACATTTAGGTTAATAGACTTTTGATATAGTCATCTTAAAGACAAATGAGAAGAGTCTCATTTAATGGCTTCTTTATTATTGATTAAATGAAGAAGTGATGCATAGGATAGAAAACTCCTCTTTCCTTTGATGTTAACCGAAATGGTGAGGGGGTAAGAAGGTGTTCTTACATTTTTATCACTCTCCTATCTTACATGAAAATTTCGAAAATTGCTTGAGAGTGTCTCATTCTTTGTCTTCTTTCTTCTAAGAAAATTCTCCTCCAAAGTTTTCTTCTCTTTTCCCACCAAAGGTTCTTGTTAACCAAGTTGTCAAAGAAGAACAAGTGGTAGATCGGATTGGTCGAGGTTACAATTTCAAGAAGAGGAAACAATAACAAGAAGAAGAGGATACATCATTTAGGAGAGGATATATATTGTCGAGGATAGGATAGCGTAGCGAGGAATTAAAGCTGTAGCGAAAGAGTTGGTAATATTATCTTCATCTTGTTCTTTTGATAATTATTTTCCATATACAGTATCATGTATGGTGGCATGTTGATTTGGTTATCTTGCTTCCGTTGTGTTATGATTTCTAAAAAAGTTTTGAAATCTACCGTTTAACCAAATCTTGCATGTTTTCTTTTCTAATCCAACAGTAACTAGGCATGAAAGGAATTGAAATACATTTGAAGTCATCCATTCCAAACAAAGAAACAATTTGGAACACAAACGATTGAATGATTTTAATCTTTGTTTGATACATCTTAAAGTTTCGATAAAGATAGGTTATTATCATTATTACTTTGAATATATTTTCTTAAAAGTTATTAATAATTTTATTTTATTTTTATTATGACTCATAATAGAAAAATTAGTTCTACAACTCTAATTGGCCTTGATCATATCATTCTTTTAGCGAATTGAGTTTTTAAGGGACCAAGTTTGATAGATGAAAGTGACTTGAAATACAATCTTGGATAGAAAGGTATTGACATGTCATTTTGAGCAATGAATTTGAATGATGTTAATGATTAGACTCCTCTCAACAATAAGGATTTTGCACTCCGCGTTTGGTTGGCCGGAAAGTGAAATGAATTTGGAATATGATTCCTCGAAAAATAAATCTATGGAAAGTAAAGATATTCACATGTTTAGATACTTATAAGAATTTTAATAGGAAAGTTGGGTGGATTTGTTGGACCCCGTTTCCGGAACTCAACCTTCTTGCAAAAACATGAACACGTGCCTATTACCTTGAAGGGTTTTTTATTTATTGATCCCTTATTAGACATTATCAATTCATCTTCGTTTTCATAACATTTCAAAAATTCGCTCATAATTTGATCAATGGCGTGCCCAAACAAAATAGTCACTATGCTTGAACTTATTTCTCCTGCTTGCGAACAGAATTTGGAAATCTTAAAATCCAAATTTCAATTTGACTTCTTCATAGAAATCATATCTCTATATCTCTTGTTTATTTTGAAACAAGAATCACCTCAAACGGAGCTTTACAGCTCAAGATATGCTTAAAAAGCTAAAGCATGCGTATACTCCAATTATGCTCTCCAAACCGACCCCTCACTTGTTCTAATGGAAACTTTCCAAAACAACTCCAAAAGATATTATTTTTCATGGAGAGATAGATACATATCTTAGGAATCTATTGCTTCAAGATTCACTTCATTTGGAGGTCGGATGAGGGAGTTATGATCAAAAGAATCGAACATGTTCACACCCTAAATCGATTTGAACCTCTCTTGGTGCGATTGTCATAACTTTCATCACAAATGTCCAATTGCTTTCGTTTTTAGACCATTAGAAAGTAGACTTCAAAAGCTACAACTTTCATGAAGACCACAAAACCTGATTCGGCCTCTAACAGTGTCAAAAATCACAATCGTTGGATGTCCGTTTAACGGACATGAATCAACCAAACTGCACCATTTCACCCGAGAAGGTCTGTTAAACGGAATTCCATGTCTGTTTACAAGGAGTCCTTTTTGACCCGAAAAGGTCCGTTAAACGAACCCTAAGTCCGTTAAACGGACATGAGGCTTCCCAAAACCCCTCCAAACCTTCTCTAATGCTTCCAACATCCTTCCTAACAACATATACACTTATAAACTTCCCAAATTCACTTATTCTCATGCTAAAACGCTTCATAATAATGCAAACACCAAGTTTATCTCACAAAGTTCTCAAATCTCAATTTGGATCATCAAAACCCCTAATTCTCATAATTAAGCATAACAGTCATGTTCATACACTCCATGCAACATCCCAATTTGTAACAATCATATCTCTCAACTCTGATATCCAAAAATTACAAACTTTATAACGTCGGAAAGCTATAAAGACGAACTACATCTTTCATGAAGAACATTTTGGTTAATTCAACCTAAATTATTCCAGATTTTTCCTTGAATTCAGACATAATTCTTATCCTTGTTAAAACTTGCAAAACCTTCCTAATTTTACTTCCTTAATTACAACATCATTCTTATCCATTCAAATACCAATTGGAGTTCATCAATTCATCAACTTCAATTTATTCAAAGACATCTCATGATTATCATCATAACATTCCTATCTTTCTTTTTCCATAGTGCCTCACTTGTATATATGTATAACAATAGGTCATTCATTAACTCAAGTGGATAGCCTCATTCAATTATATCTAATTGCAACCCACCACATCATACACAAATCATAATTCATATCCATACGCAAATCCATATTTCATTAACATCATAAATAAGAGTTTACAAGCTCCAATGGCATTTCCAAGCCATATTACAGTATTTCACAAAATCACAAATTCCATCATTACAACTTTGTATTTACATCAATTATTCCAAAACAGGACAAACAAGCAAATTCTAGAGTAATGCCTT
The DNA here is from genome assembly GCA_027563865.1 of Erythroxylum pelleterianum. Taxonomy (NCBI): domain Eukaryota; kingdom Viridiplantae; phylum Streptophyta; class Magnoliopsida; order Malpighiales; family Erythroxylaceae; genus Erythroxylum; species Erythroxylum pelleterianum. The sequence goes on along the minus strand of JAOQMR010000212.1, from coordinate 19,634,354 downwards.
GATTTTCTTTCACTTGGTCCCTTGCTCAATACCTGGAGATGGGGACAGAGAGGGGGTGAGCTCGAAAGCTAGTGGGTAACATGCTTATAACAAATAACAAGCAAAACCTTTCAAAAAGTTCGTTGCTATAAAAATTCTTCTTGAATCATAAAACTCACTTTGCTCAAAATTCTTGTCAAGTAATCAAAATCATAAACAACACAATTAATACATTTTTCAACTTATTCACAAATCATAACACATAAGCACATCATAATGGTTTAGGTAAGTCCATAAACATGACGAACTACACAATTCCATATAATGGCCTTGTGTAATCGTAAACTTGAGGGAGTCCTTGAAGGAGCTCCGTGCCACTAGTGGACAGGCGGGATAAGCCTATTATTGGGTCAACGTGCACGTGACGGTTCTTGGATGGACTACCAAAACCCACATAACATGTAATCATGACTTGCAAATGGATTGCCCAATTGGCAAAATTTTTGGAAACTTGTTCTTCATGATCATGCCATTTTTAAAAAACACTTTCATGTAGCAATTCAAATTTATCAACAGCATTGGCATACTAATTCATAATTCATCATCAAAATTCATACACCAAACATGTAGCAAATTTCACAAATCAATCAAAAGCAATAAAAGAAACCTTTATGAAATAATTGAAATCATTTTACTTTCTTGATTTTGACAAAAGCATCAATGGCTCATTAATCAATTATAAATATGAACCTACCTTGAAATTCCTTGCTTATACTTGTTCCACATGCTTCCCCTCTTGCTCCTCTTGATTCCTTCATCACTATTCACAAAATCCCCAAATCACTAGTGATTCCAAATTGGACAACCCACAATACCTAATCACTAAAATTGATCTTAGAAAACTCATATTCATACCATTCATAAGCTTTCTAAACCACAACCCTTTCAAAAACTCAATAAATCACAAAAGCCCTTACCTTGATCTTTCACCAAATGAGGAGTTTCTTGGATCAAAAGAAGGCTCTCATCCTCCTCTTCCTTTTTCCCTTCTTGAGTAACTTGAAAATCCCCTTTGAAGACCATGAAAAATCGAAACCTAGCCTTTCTTTCTTCTTTCGCTCTTCTTCTCCACGACTCTCTCCCTCTCTTCTCTCTTTTCTTGTCTTTCTCTTCTAATTTTCGTGCCCCACATCCCTTAAATACCAAAAGAATGAACAATGACCCTTATGCCCTTACTTATAAGCCTTGTAACTTAAAAACTTAAGTTGTCTTCCCAAAATGCCCTTATACATAAACTTACTATCTTAATTCAATTTAACCCATGTCATATGATCTTAGTCATATTAACATGCTAATTAACTCCCATTAGTATGCTAATTAATTCTACAAAATACTCTAATAAGACCTCAAAATTCATTTAATTCATGCTTAACTCTTTCTAAAAGTTAAGGTATTTTCTAATCATAAAATTGAAGGAATTTTGATAAAACTTCCTTCTAGACAAATGTTCCTCATTATCTCACTTTCTATTGACACCAAAATCATTCAATTTGGTTCCATAGTCTAAGAGTTATACTCCAAACATTTTCAGACTGTTCATATCTAAAACAATATTCTGTTCTCAACTTCCATCCGAAAATTGACATTCTTAAATACTGAATTTAAGCTCAATTTCATCAAACAATTTGTAGCCTTATCTCTCTAGTTTAATCCAAATCAAAAATCATCTCATTTTGATAAATAGAGATCAATTTATGACTAAAACATTGGAGCATGCTCAATGAACATATTTTTTTTTCTAGCTTTTAACTTCCAATATTTCACATACAATAGTTCTAACTTCCGAGAAAAGTTTGGGGTCCAACAGGATTCTTATTATAGTATTTGGTATCTAATAGTAATTTATATAATGTAACTTAATTTTGACTTGCGTTTTCAATTATATCCTTACAAACAGAACAAAAATTGAAATCATTAAATAAGGAAAAATATAAACCTGAAAATTGTTGATTGAAACTTCTGAGCAAAAATATTCAAAATCCAAATACCGGCTGATACCGAAAATTTTAGAAAATAGGGAGAATTTTTTGCAAAATTTTCAAAAATTTTTAAAATTTTCCTCCCTCTCTCTTATCTCTCCTTTCCCATTTTTTCAAAGTTTTTTAATTAGTTATTTTATTTATTTCAACTTTTATAATTATTGAAAATTTTTAATTTTTGTTTTTAAAATAATAATAAATATTTTTCTTACTAATAATAATTATAAATTAAATAAAAATTACAAAATATTTTTATTTAAGTTTATTTTGATATTTTATATAATATTTATTAATAAAGTGTTAATAAAACATTTTATTTTTAAAAATAAATAATTTAAAATTATTATTTATAAACTAATATTTATTTTATATATTTTTAATTATTAAATTAAAATTTATTTAAAATTTATATATTTTAAAGTCTCAGAGTTGAGAGATAATGAAGGATTAAATTGTCTAGTGTATTTTTTAGATTAAATTCCTGATGAAAGTAATCTAAATACCAAAGGGGTGTTGAGATTTAGATTCTAAGGAAAGTACCACTACTTTCCCTAAATTAGGAAAGTTTTTACTTTTCTAACTACCCAAAAAATGAACCAAACATAATAATTTAAATTTTTAGAAAAATATTACTTTCACTAGCAACAATCCGTGCCAACCAAACGGGGCCTAAACGAAAAATGAGATCATTATGATTTGAGCGAATATTCTACTGAGTAAAGTTTTCATTTGTTCCCTTTTCTTTTATTTCACTTGTATTTGATATATATGTTAAATTCTATATACGTAATATAAATATAAAACTTTTAACTGTAAATGTTTTTGTTTCAGATTCTACTTCTACTTTGATATGGACCTATATTATTCTTAATATATGATGTTTCTAGGTAATTATTCTTTACTATTTTGTGTAAATTGTAACATTTAACAACTTTTGTATTATTATTATGTTTTAATCTATATGATAATTTAATGATCTTTTTCTTATAATAATTGTTGTTATTATTTATATATGAAGTATATGAAAAATAATATTAATAAAAAATAAATAGTTGTTATTTTAAATTTTATTATTATAATTTTTTAGACAATTTTGATATAAAATAAAAATTATATAGTATAATATATTAAGATACTATTTTTGTAAGTTTATAACTCTAGGGATTATTTTATAATTTTAAAAAATTATTCGAAATAATATCCAATATTAATCGTTATCGGTGCCACATTATATTATAACCAAATCAAATATCTAGTTTGTTGTGAGATTTATCAATATTTTAAAAAAGGACCAAAATTAAACTGATAAGTTCAGTTGTTTAATGTTTATAGATTTAATTAATATTAAATTGTTATAAAACTAATATACAGTAAAGATTGAATTAAAATAAAATTTTAAAATTAGAATGAAAAAAAAGTATCTTCGTAAGAAGTTAAAGTTTAGTTAAATAACGAAATTGTTAAATAAAAATAAACTGGTTTTATAAACCTGATTAGTTACGAATATGATTAATTAATAATTTATTGATTTTAAAAATATAAATTATTAAAATAAATTAAAATAAAAATTTGATTATCTCACAATTTTTATAATCGAAAGGCCTAATTTTAAATCATTAGTGACATTGATTTAAAATTAGGCCTGATCAGCCTGACGTTGGTATTTTCAATTTCAAGTATAAACAAACTACTATGCGTCCCGAAACAAACCCCACGGCCACGACCGTCTTCGACAAAAATGCTGCGACGGACCATAGCAGCCCACCTAAAACTACGATCATCGATCCGTACAACCCTCCCGTCGCATCCAAACCCTCGCCTGCTTAAACAGCATATGTCTCCCTCCAAAACCCTTGGAGTCTATTTCCGTTGCCCTCCGTCGTCTCCCATACCAATACTAAACTCACTTCTAGAAGCTTCTGGGCCTCTTCTTCTCCAGCACACTCTTTCTTCTTCCAGAACCTTGTCCTCCCAGTGCCCCACGGCCATTGACTTTCGGTGCAACCCTTTCAACATTTTCTTATTGTTTTTATGATAAAATTTATTTTCATTTTGGTAATTGAAACGCTAATTACGATCTATAATATGCATGCAGCTCTGTTTTGCAGGAGAGTGAATTTCACAAATTAGCTGATTCCACTATCCACGTCCTTCAAGAGAAACTCGAGGTTAGTCGTATATTCCATGAATTACTGTTTATAACGGTCCTATTGTTGTGGTTTTATGTTTTATTTTTACTGGACAGGAATATGGTGACAGTGTTCAAATTGAGGGGTATGATGTAGAGTACGGGGTGAGATTTGTTAATTGATATATATATTTTTTTACATTTAACAAATTGTTCTTGTGCAAGCAATGTTGTGTTCTATTGGATTTGTAGAATGAGGTCTTGACTCTCAAACTCGGAGATTCGGGCACCTATGTCTTGAACAAACAAACCCCAAATAGGCAACTTTGGCTGTCGTCTCCGATCAGGTATTGCACTCTTATAAAACAAATATGTTTAATTTTTTTTGTTCCCACCACCATCAACAAATGCTTGGATTCTTCCCTCTTAATTATCTACTCGAGTTACGATGTTGTTTTCTACTTTGCAAGTTTTCAGTATATATTTTTCCTCAGATTAGCTTCTCAAATCTAGTGCAATGTCGGTTAAGTTCTCAAAGGTCTGGGGTCAGATGTGGCCAAAAGTAGGACAATGGATCACTGCAATATGTAATCTTCATGCTAGCTGTCAGATAAGATAAGCATTTTGGCTAAGAGAAACATCTAGTATTTTATACTCTTGATCTTTATTCATAAATAAATAAATCTGTTCTGATAATATTTATTAGGTTTGCATTTCCAAGTTCATTTTTGAAATTCTGAAATCAAGAGCAAGATTAGGAGCTCTTTGTCACTGCTATCTATCATCTTCCTATGGTTCATATTTAGGACCAAGAAAAACTAGCCAATGTAATACAATTCTTTACTTGTGTTTGGTTGCATGCCAGAAGGATTCTCGTTGGAAATTGCTTGAGACGTTCAAGAAATATCTAGTTTAACTGCTGCATTAGTTGCTCATGTAAGGAAATAACTGTACTAGTCTCCGTGATTAATGGTCTTTATATAGGTAATAATGAGAACTCTATAGGACTCCTGTATCTCCTTTATTTAGCTCAAGTTATCGGTGTGGGATGGGTAAATTCTTGATTTGTAGCCCATTAGAGGTAGGCTTAGTTGTTTTGAGATTATTGACTTCATTAGACTTTGAGATTTTATTTAGGCTGCTTTCTGTAGTGTATTCAAGAAGTCTAAGCATTCCAATGGTTTGTTTAAGAAGTGCTTTATTGGACATTGATTGTTTCGTCAACTTTTTTGGACGCTAAATTATTTTTTCTACCTTACACTGTTTCCATATTGTTTCTTGTAATGAAGTCTTGGTTTATTGTCAAAATGGTTATTGGGAAGTTATATGACAGAATTCATTGGCGTTTCTTGATTGTAGAAGGTCATTCAACCACAAATCTTTTCTTTTCCGTGGGAAACTAATATTCTCCTGATTGCTTATTCTTTTTTAGGTTCATGGTTTTGTATAGATATCTCTCATTTTCTACTTTCTTATTTCCAATTTATTTTGGTGATACACATTTATGGAGAGGTAAAAGGAAACGAGGGGGATGGTCAAGCTTGTATGATGCGTACCATAGGTTGCTTGTATGTTGTAATGAAAATAAGACCATATTCGTAGTCTCAATGATTAATGTTGGAGTTTTAGGGTTTCTTTGATTATACCAAATTTATTTGTCTCCTTTGGTGGTTTTGCTCAAAATTCCACTAGTTCTTCAATTCTAGTACTCTCTTGTCTGGACTTTTCGTTTCAATTTTCTGGGGGAGAAGGAAAGGTTTAAGTGCTGTCTATGCTCTTATTTATTTAGTGCCTAAACGTGTTATTGTTTTAATGCAGTGGTCCATCCAGGTTTGATTGGGATCAGAATGCTGGAACTTGGGTTTATAGGCGGACAAAAGCAAATTTATTTAAAGTTTTAGAAAGTGAATTGGAGAAACTATGTGGTGAACCCATAGAACTCGCTTAATTTTGGCAAATCCCTTAATTATTTATTATAGGATTTGCTTGTGCACTTGTTTTAATACCTTTGTTGTAACCGTATTGAAATAGATTTTTTTAGCTGTGTATTCATTGTTGGCCTGGTATAAAAAGGTAAAAGAAAATAAAATGAGGTCCTCCATTAATGGAATAAGATCTTGCGTTAGTGGTTCTTTGATTAGCTGTTAGGGCATATTTATGTGATGGTTTTGATCACGTAAAGCAATCTTTCCAATTTGCCAATGTTTGGATTCTTCAGCCCAAAGACTTTAACTCTAGGGCAATTAGGAAATTTCCATCTTTTTTTTTTCAAATGCAAGTACACCAGCGGTGCATACAAAATAGTTCTTTACAAGTGCAACATCGTCAACCTTTTAGCGGAAGGGGTTAATTTACCTGTGTCCGACTTCGTGTACCACTTTGTGACCTTTTTCATCCATCTATCTAATAATATTTAATAGATGGATGGATGTGTCACCCTGTGCTCCTAGAGGAATGACAACAACTTATTAACTAGAGTATGAATTTACAGCTCATCAAAAGAGACAAGTAGTGTTTTTACATTATCATATGTGTGCAGCAGCACGCGAGGATGATAGAAATAGGCGCATTTTGTAATAAGGAAACGAGCTATGAGCTATTCAACAAAGACAAAGGATTTCCATTAGACTTCACATAAATACCTTTTGTGGTAAGCTATCTTTAGACCTTACATGTATTAATAGTTGGAATAGTAGCTAGACATGTATTGTGCATCAATTATGATGCTTGAATAATTTAATAGGTTGCTTTAATGTTCAAACTCTTAGTGACAGTAACTGAATAGTTAACTTCATTTTCAGCCTTCATGGCTTAATTCAATTCTATTTTGAACCCAACAAAAAGAGGCCATTAACCCTTTTATTTGTGAGTGGTCTTTTTTCTTTTGCTTATCTAAATAGATAAGTGGAATGACCTATACGCTCCAAACCAAATTATAAGGGTAGGTAACTTAGAACCACCAAATTTGATTAAGGGGACAATAAAATTGTAGGATTGACTTCAATATTAGAACCCTAGATCCTAGTTGGGCGTTACAATTGTTCTCTTAGCACCTTAGGATAATATGAGGTGTTTGCATTCAAAATTTCATAAACTATCTTACTTAGACCTCTAGTTTGGGTCTGGTGGACCTTAGATGCACTGGCTCTTTATTCTCTTGTAATAATTGTCAAAGTGGAGACAGTCATTTAAAGGAAACTAGACAATTGTTTTATCAATGGCTCTTGGATGGATAGCTTTCCTAACATTCATGCTTCTTTTGGTAACTTTCTATTATTTGATCACACATTTGTAGTGATTGAATTCGACAAGTTAGTAAGTAAGAGGAAGTTCTCATTCAAATTTGTCAACTCCTTTCTCCACCACCCTCAGTTAAGGCAAATAGTTGCTAAAGGAGTGAACATTGAATGTACTAGTTGTCAAGCTTATCAATGCGTTTAAAAACTAAAGGTAAGCAAGGATGAATGCACACATTTGTTGAGAGACAATGTTGATCCTTTGTTTCTAGACAAAAATGTTTGCATTTGATGCCCTCGATAAGGCTCAGGAAGTCGTTGCTAAGTATCCTATATATCCTATAAAGCTCGTGAGGTAATTAAATTAAGGAGATATTATACTATACTAGAGATATATAATTTTCAGCTGAGACAAAAATTTGAAATCTTATATTTAGAAACTAGAAATATTTCCATAACGTGATCCAAGGCAAAAGAAGTAAGGGGAGAATTGTCGCACTCAAAGATTCTAATGGGCATATAGTGAATGAACAACAATATAAATTTAAGGATCTAGCTTTGGAAAATTTTAGGATTGTTTTATGGGTAAGCAAAAGTATCTCAAGACTTATTGGGGAAATTATAAACACTTTTATAGATTCCTTAATCCCTCATCACCTTGCATTGACTAAGGAAGTTACCTAAGAGGAAAAGAAGTCAATTTTATTCTCTTTTCATCCAGATAAAGTTCCTGGCCCTGATGATTTCAATACAAGGTTTTTTTAAGCTACCTAGGACTAAACTAGCTCCATGTTGGTTAATACTAAATGCTTGATGGTGGTTCATATATATTTGTAAACAGATTGAAGATGACTTCTCTTGATATTATAAATCCCTGTTAAGGTACATATTGAGTGGGAGAAATATTAGGTAATATTATCTTTGCATAAGAGCTATTCAGAGGGTAAAACTCCAATAAATATATTAACAGTTATGCTTTACAAATTGATTTTACTAAGTTTCTTTTTATTATGTTAATTGGATTTTTATTTTGACTTCTTTGTAAGCTCTTTGTTATCCTAGCAAGTTTATAGGCTAGATCCAATCATGCATTTCCTCAATCTTTTTATTTTTCATAGCCAATTGGGAGCCCTCAAATTCTAAGACTAAGAGATACCTTCTCCCTATTTATTTGTAGCCATAATGAAGATTCTTTCCAGGATCAATGCATTAAACATTGTGAAAACTCCTATTTTTAAATATCATCACAAATATTGCAAGTTGAAATTTTCTCAACTTTATTTTGATGATGACCTGTTAATGCTTTCTGGAGCTCATGCTGACTTAATCATAGCTATAAGCCCAAGACAAAGTGATCAAGGACTTTGCTCAAGTAACTGTACTAGAACTCCAAGTGTTAAATGGAGTACTATATGCCTTCCAAAACAATATGGAGGCCTTGGCCTAGATTTTATAAAAAAAATGTCTAAATTACTCATGGGAAAGAGATTGTGGATAAGTTATATAGAGAAAGAGAGTTTGTGGATCAAGTGGACTCATACTTATCACTTACGAGTTGAAAGCATATGGATTGTGAGGCTCAAATCAACTTAGTCTTGCACCTTTCAACAGATCTTGCATACAAGATTCTTATTGTTACCACACTTGAAATGAAAAATAGTTAATGGTGATGAAATGATTTCTGATTTGATAATTATTATACACTAGGTCCATTGTATCAGCTTAAGGACTTTCCCCCTCTCAAATCCATTATTCATGTCAGCATTAAGGCTAGGATGATTTTATTGAATGGTAACTAACACTGGCTATTTCACTATTAGAGGTGATTTCATGATATAATATCCCAAGGACCACCTTGATCCAACTATTCTCAGCTATTTACACTAGATTTAGGATAAAATTATAAGATTCTCAATAGCTTCCTGTAAGAATTGCTGCTATATAACCCTATATGTAATTATTACTTTGGACTTGTATGGGCACTAATATTGCTTCCCCACACTCCTTACTACTCTTGCTAGTTGTTTCTTAAAGGATAGGTACCAAGGTTAGGGTTAATTTCCCTATTGACAACCTTTACTATGTGTTATGTGGAAATACACAAGAAATTCATGATTACTTATTCTTTAATTGTGCATTCTCTTCAGTGCTATGGAATAGCTTACTCAGACTTTTCAATCTTCATTACACTAATAGTGAGTAGCTAAGTACAATTACAAGGGCCTCGAAAGTCAGTATAATAAGCAAAGGAGACAAGGAACGTTTTAGAGTTGGATTTGGAGTGCCTGTCCATTAGATTTGGAGAGTAAAGAATGGTAGAATATATGATGGAGGCCAATCCTAACCTAAAAAAGTTATATCTCAAGCTCATATTAGTCCCCTTAGCTAAAGGAATTACATTCAAAATACTATCAGAGTTAAGCTTTAAATTGTGCTTATCACTACTTGTATTTCATAGAACAGTTTGAACTAGTTGTGGTTATTGTCAGAGTTAAGATGTCAGACTTGGTGTAATTTCATATATATTGTCTTGGTGTACCAATTGTAATTTTATTTTAATGAAATTATTTCTTTCTAAAAAGGTGTAAATTTTGACTTTTTTTTTAGAAATGAAAAATTGAATTAAGTCTTAGAAGGCAGTCAAAACGTACAAGTTCACATGAACTAGCAAAAACCAAAGATACATTATGAGAAAATCACATATAAACAAAAGTTTGCTTAAGAAAATTGCTTAATGCCACCCTTAATGAACAGTGGTTTACATATTCCAATTGCTACTGAGATATTCCATATCTTGGAATTTATGCTTGTAAATGCTTATGTGGTTTCTAAAATTCTGCAATAGATGGTTGTAGAATTATTGTTTGTTGAGGCTTTTGTCCTAGAAAGTTTGATTATTTCTCTCATCCCAAATAGTTGTAACTAGGAATGACAAATTAAGCTAAGTAGAAACATCACTTGAATTTGTTTTGGATCTTTGATAATGGGGAACCAATTCTTTAGATTGTTCAAATCATTTGGAGCATAAAAATATGGCATCTATACATATTGTTCTCCATACTTCTCCAACAAAATCACACTAAAAACATTAACGATCTATGTTCTCCTTAGCCTTTTATAGACAATATACCAAAATTTGAGATTTAGATACTTAGTTTATTCACAGTTTTCAGTTTGTACTTCACTGCTAGCCATAGTGTAGTGGAGGCTCAAGGTTGCTGATAAATGAACCATACAATCTTGGCCCATAAAAAATGTGTCCCAATTGCCTTAAAGGACTTTCCTATAGAATTGATTGGTGAAGATTCCATTACTGGCATGTTTCCAAATGATGCTGTCATTTTTAAAGTTGATGGTAGTTTGGATAATTTTTGATTCAAGGAAATGGGGATTGAGGCGTATTTGAAAATATTCCTGTTAGAGACTGCTTTAACAACCAAAACTACTAGTTGGATTAGTGATTTGAGGGCTAATGTTGTGCCAAAATTTTCCAACGAACTTGTTGATAGCCAGTTATTTTGCCAAAAAACTTGTTGATTTGGCATTTCCAATGAGGTAATTGAAATTGGTTCCAAATTTATCTCTTTTCTTGAAGATAGCTTTCATTGTTGATGAAGCATAGGTTTTCAGAGCCAATTTCCAAATGCTTTTGTTTTTTATGAAGAAATTATGAATCCACTTACACCATAAGGCTTGTTTATCAGTTAAAAGCCTATATAGCCTCTTGGTGAGCATGATAGTGTTCATTGTTTTAAGGTTAATGATGTTGAGGCCTCCATTATCCTTTGGGACACATACAACACTACATTTCATCTTGGTTCTCCTGGGGGTTTCTTTGCAACCAGACCATAGAAACTTATTGAAAATATTGTTAATGATTTTTATGATATTGGCAGGAAAAGTAATATAGATAGCCTATTACACATTAATGGAATTCAAAATAGAGCAAATGAGAAGTGCTCTTCCAGCAGTGGAGAGATTCTTTGAGCTCTATGAAAAGATTTTGTTGTTGAACTTGCAAATTAGATAGGTAAAATCACTTGTGCTTAGCCTTGAAGTTGTTACTAGAATGTCAAGATACTTTTTTAGAAGAGATTGATGATTGGAACCAGTAATGGATTTTAGTATTTGCTCTTGATTTGCAGCACTCTTTGATAGAAATAAACCACTTTTAGAGTAATTAACTTGTAGGATAGACATCTTGTTAAAAATTATGAGAGCCTTAACGAGGGCTAAAATAGATGTGGGCTCTGCTTTGGAGAGCATTATGAAATCATCAATAAAGAACATGTTTGTAAGTTACAATTTCTTACATCTTGAAAGATATCTAAAGTCCTTATTTTTTAATTACAACTCTTTTAGGACGTCTATTAAAAACTTCCATAACTAAAGCAAAGAGATAGGGAGAAATGGGATCACCTTAGTGACTTCCTTTCCAGATTTTGAAAAATTTTGTAGGCTTTCTATTGACAAGAATGTTGTAAGAGGGAGAAGTGATGCATTGTGTAATCCATTAAATGAAGGGCTTGGGAAACTCTATAGCCGTGAGAATATTGATAATAGAGCACCAATCTACACTGTCATAAGCTTTTTCATATCATTCTTAAGATAGCAAGTCATTCTCCACTTTCTTTTTGAATAAGCTTTCACCAGGTCTTGTAACAACAAAAAATTGTCACCTATAATTCTTCTGGGAATATAATCACCCTAGGTTGCATCAATGTGATTTTCAAGAATTTTTTTTCATTTTATGAGCTAAGATTTTAGAAATCAAATTGTAGATGGAGTTACAACGTACTATGGGATGAAAATATGAGAAATACTTATGCTCACTAGACTTAGGAAAGAAAGTGATGAAAGTTTTGTAAGCTCTAAAAGTAGGAAGCCTTTTTTGAAAAATTCTAGTACAACATTTGAAACTAGGTTCCTTGTAAGAGGCCAGGACTTAATGAAAAAGTTAATGTTGAAACCATCAGGACCACGAGCTTTATAAGGGTGTAGAGATTTCAGTAACTCTTTAACCTCCTATAAAGACAGGTTTATATAAACTTTTTGCTTCCTGAGTTATGATCTTGCTAAATTCTCTCCAAATATTTCCAAACAATGTTTAGGAGATGATGATTATTTCCAATGTTTTCCTTAAATAGCTGCATCATCTCCTGCTCGATAATTTGTAATTTCTTGGTATAAAAATGAATTGCTTGGCGATAATAAACTTTATGCTTCAAGCATTCCATATACCTTTATCAAAACTAGCTAAGTTAGATAAGAAGTCATTGAATCTAATTGGAACTTTAGGACTTAAAAAATTTGTTTGAGTGAGAATGAGTGAGTTGTTTGAGAGACTGTTGCAAGAATAAGTGGAGAAATGGTTTGGGAAGGCTAGAAACCATTAAAGATTTTCAAGGCTATAACCCAATTTTATTCTAATAAAATGTTCTCCAAATTGCTTATTACTAGAAGAAATTTCCACCAAAAGGAATATCAGTTAGTTGGGCATCATTTAAACAATCCCTCTCAGAACAAGGATTCCATTTGATCTGCATCCTTCGGCTTCATCAGCTTTGAGGATTGAATTGAAATCCCTAGTAAGGATGCAAGGATTGGTGTTGTCTACAGCTACATCACTTATTTGATTCTATAGAGAGACCATCTAATAAGAGTTGTTTTGAGCATAGATAAATGAGATGAGAGTGTTTGACTTGATTTCCTGAAAGATACCTCTAGGTGTATGATCTAATTTGACATGAATCTTGTGGTTGCATTCATTACAGATGGGTCATAAATGACCACAATTCTGCCATTTGGTAGATGACAATGGTTTGTTATTCTCTCCATTGATTAGGAAAATATGTGAGATGCTTCATGTGAGATTCCAAAATTCTAGCTATCAGAGCTTCATTTTGTATATTCATACTTCTGATCAAAAGTTTTTTGTTAGGAGTATTTGCTCCACTAACATTCCAAACCAAGATATTCATTACATATATTAATGGAGCCTTCTTCTTCCTATTTGATTTTCTCTTGATTACAATTTTAAACTTTTGTTTGGTGTTCTCCATATGCTAAGCAGTTTTATTTGGAATTTCAGTTGAAGTTCCCTTATTAACTGATTTTTCAATCCTCTTATCTGTACTAAATGTGGTTATTTCCCATCATCTTACTTATCTATTACCTTGTTTGGTGTGTTGATGACTGTAATGTTAATATCATCCATAATTGTCACTGCCACATTAGATGTAGGATTGCTTTCACTACCTAAATTGTCAAATATTGGCAATTGAGGGGTGATGCTTTTCTCTATGAGTTCCTAGTAACATCTATTGTAAATGTATTCCTAGTTGGTCTCTATACTTTTTTCTTGGTAGGTTGTGGTTTTCATGCATAAGAGACTCTTAGTAGGTCCTTAATTGGCTGCATATTTTCATTAAGTCTGATGAATGAAATCACCCCAAGTAAATTAGCCATAGATGTGACTAAGATGCAAATCCTTGTCAATTTAATTCTTTTAGTCTTAGCAGTAGCTTGATCAATACAAATAGGCTTTCTAATGAAGCTAGCTAGATGAATAAGACAACTAGTAGTCTAGTATTCCAATGGCGTATCATGGATGCAAATCCATATTGGAATAATTTCTCGCTTTATCTCTTCCAATTTCTCAACAGCATGCCATTCTTAAAGTACAAGTGATTTTTTTAACATGCCAAAGACTAGCTTGCACAACCTTCTTGGCATCTTCTAAACTTGAGAATTTGAAGAGGAAAACATCCTCACTGCTCAACGAACATCCAGCAACCCATGTTAATTCTAATTGTTCATTGCCCATTATTTAATACCAAGAAAAAACTCCCTTCTTATCTAAGGCATCAATATAACTTAAGTATTCCAAATACTTATTTCCTTTATAATCATAATAAGTCATATATGTCATTAACATTCCAAATTTAAGTAGACCATACACAACAGTTTTGAACTCAATCCCAGTACATCATATAGTATAAAAATTACACACTAGAGACAATGTGTGTGATGACATGGAATGCTAATACAAAAGACATCTATCTAGACTTCACAGGTATCAGCTGATCAAATCTTTGAGCCATTCTTGTCCGTGAAATAACTGTACTAAAATTCTATTAGACCGCTTTAGAAGCTAGATCTCCCTTGAACCTAAAAATCAACGTTGCAATTTTGATGAGTTTGCGAACTCAGTCAATGAACCATCATTGATGTGCTCACTCAAGTTAGAACACCAAAATAAATTACATAACTCAATTCAGCAAGTATATTACAAGATCTAGTATCGAATACCACTTCACATTTTGTCATATTTCAACAAGTACTGTATACCAACATTGCATATCACAATTTCAAAACAATTCAATAATTTCATAAAGCATTCATATGATACATTTATAATTGTATATGCAAAGGCACACGTGATTTCTTTCTTATTTTGCTTTATTGTGACCGAGTACCTATCAATCCAATTTACTGTCCCGTATCTGTTGTGGATATCAAGCTCATTTCATATACTGTCCCGTATTCGTTGTGGATACCGGGCTCATTGTTATCTAAGCCTATGGCTCGTTGTGCACAATCTTGACCTTTAAGCTCTTTTTCACAAATTGGCTCCTTCGGTCACAACTCCTTTATCTGATCATGCATTTCAATGTAATGAGATGCATCAATTCATATATTATGCTTTCAGTACTTTTCATTCAATGTGCTCATGTCATATATCAAATCCTTTGGAACTAAGTCCGGCATTCATCATTCAGTTGTTCACACATTCCACAATACTCTTACAATTCAAACGGAAGCATATATAATTGAGTTTAAACATCTAGGTTAACTCATAGTACGCTTCAGAAAAGCAATTGCCTTGATGATTTGGCAATGTCTGGATGATGACGATCAACTTGTGTGTCTAAAGTTATGCAATACACACATAATTTACACATCATTAAGTTGTTCAATCATATGAATATACAATCATGCATATGTATATGTGTCATGTTCAATGCATGCTCAATTGACCTTTCTGGGTATGTATTCTTATTCACAAATCTTAACCGTTCTATTATTATAGCTTGTATATTACCACTTTGCATTCAGGTTTATACCTTGAGTTAGTTTGATTACTCTAAATTCATCAATCATACATTCATCAACCTTTTCTAGCAATATACATTTACATAATTCTCCAATTCTCATTCATTCGTACCTAATACACCTTACTTATATCCTTTGGATCATATTTGTATTTATAAGAACACCTTTATTCCTTTAACAACTCAAATTTTCCATATTTAAATACATTGATATCAAGTGTAACATCCCGTCCCCATATTAAGGATTAGGATCGAAATTTCAGTACATGTAAGCTCAAAGAGAAATTAAGACAATACTTTTTCTTGCTCGTGCATCATATTAGCATCTATGCACATAAATACGGAATGTTTTCGCATAAAAAGTGGTACATGCATTTATTGATAACTTCCAGGTATAATTGATATCAAATGTGATTTTATTGAAAATGAGGAGTAGAAGGAGTAGAAAGAGTGATCTTGGTATGAGTTGTGATAAGGAAGATTTAGAAACAAGATTGGTAGTGATCTGGAAAATGTTTACTGGGTGTGCTTCGGTCTATTAGCCATAACTTTTTCTCTAGTTATCCAAACGAGATGATTCTTAATTTGGATTTAATTATAAACGTATAGCTACATTTCTTATGAAGACATCAAATTTCAATTCTGCCTCTAAGAATCTCAAAAGTTGTCATGAAGTTAAGAATTTGGTGCAGTACGTTGGTGTATGAATGGAAAATTTGTCTTCGGACTTTAGGGGCAAATTTAGGATTGATATAAATATATTTTAGTAAAAGTGCCTTCTGGAAATTTTAGATCTTTCTTTCATCTTTCTAACGATATATAGTATGAAAAATTTGGACATCGGAGTCAAAAGTTATGTATCTCATATCTCGTCCTTTACAATTTAGCCACGAAGTTCTTTTTATCTATAATCTATTGATATAAATAAAAAAATTATGATAAGTTATGGAGTGTTCCAACAAATGACAATTAGTCAAATTTGAGTATAATATAGCAATATCTGCACTCACATTTATTTTTTAAAATTATGTTTATACTCATACTTAAAACAAGTGAAAATAACAACTTACCTACTTGAAGTTTATAGACTCACTTTTCTATTTTGATAAACTTGTTGGGAATATTTACAAATCATCCTCTTTTTTGTTGAACATTTAACAAATGTCTTTAAAACTCTTTGTAAAAAGAAATTAAGGAGTTAACAATAGAGCTACTCGAATTTCTTTATTTTGGCTTATACTAGACTCGATTTGAATTATGCAATCTAACCTCTCCTTAAACCATTTCACTTGAGTACGAGTCATTAGACTTCGGTTAGATTTGAAAATGATCTACTTTCCTTCTATATCTAAATCACCATTTTTTTGCTCTTATCTCACTAAATCACCAAATATGATTATGAGATAATAAAATTAATAGAGAAGATAAGGTTTGCTCCTAGAGTAGAAGGAGCCAACATTAATAGCGACTCCACCTCCTACAAGATCATCTTATCGTTTGAATTCTTTCCTCCTAAGACTAAAGATAGTATCAAAAACCTCTTTGAGAGAATAAATCACATAATGGCACATATTCTTACCTAATGTGACAACATCTAGAGTGTTGATAACTCCATTCGATCTCATGCCTTGATATTGCTAACCACATGTGAAATATTGTTTACATTAAGACTATGATGAATTTGAGCTACATAAACATGCGTGTGGAGAAGGTTGTAAAGCAGAACAAGGCTAATTGAATATGTAAGGTCCCTATGCTTTGCAACAATCCTCCACTTGGTTAAGACAAGTTTTGTTCAAATCCACTTAGTCAGAGCGATCCTCCATGTGGCAATCTTATTTGCACTCTGAATCTTGTAAAGCATTAATAACCAAGTTAAAACTTGTAGTGAGTAACTACTTGGCTTGCTTAATATTGAATTAATTTATCAATTAAAAATAATATTATTTTGTTACATAAACAAAAGATGTCTTTTTTGCATATAAATGAGGTTCACTCTTGGACTTGATTTGCTTATAAAGCCTAAGCTTGAAGCTCAAAATTAAAAAATTTTGTCTAATCTAAAATTTGTTGAAAGTACATGCAAGAGATAGAAATGATGTGCATTGATAAATTTGATTGAAAGGTTAAAGATTATAGAGGTTAAAGTCAGGAAATAATGGTAAACCTATAAGTATAGGAGGATTTATAAACTCATACACACACACTTATCAAATCATCAAAAGGACTACTCTTAAGATATATACTATCTAACTCCAAAAATCATTCAACAAACCCAGCATCTCAATCCTCACATTTTCAAGGATTAATGTTTAACCACTAAATGGTTGAATATACCTTGACTCATCACCAACCTATCAACGGGTTG
This sequence comes from Erythroxylum pelleterianum, assembly GCA_027563865.1. Taxonomy (NCBI): domain Eukaryota; kingdom Viridiplantae; phylum Streptophyta; class Magnoliopsida; order Malpighiales; family Erythroxylaceae; genus Erythroxylum; species Erythroxylum pelleterianum. Next base: position 19,616,490 of record JAOQMR010000212.1, on the reverse strand, counting down.
TTGGAGGTTATACACTAAGAAGATGGAGAGACAACTCAAAATTTTCACTTTAGAATCCCCACATCCTTCAATAAGTCATTAAAGTCATCTCGTATGAATTTAGTTGCAAACTTAGGCTTAGGAGCAGACTCAAGGGTAGATAAGTTGCCAATGAGTAAGTTATTAATAGTTAGATATGAGTGAATTGACTTAATCAGCCCTCTACACTTGTTAAAGCCCTCTGTAAAGGATATGGCCATGGTTTCACACTTCTAAGTCTTAAAGGACTTGCTCTTAATAGAATCACGATACACATCCATCCTTAACTCCCTCCTATAAGGTTTGTTTTATCAACTTTTGAGATTTAGGGGGCGTTTGGTTTGAGCACGGGTTTGGGAATGGGTATGGGTATAATAGTAGAATGGAATGGGAATGGGAATGGGAA
>JAOQMR010000212.1:19589064-19604661 GCA_027563865.1 Erythroxylum pelleterianum | reverse complement strand
ATTTACTACTGTTTACTGCTTGTTCCGCTTAATTGTGAAGTGACTGACATTGCTTCCTTTTAATGTGGAATGTATGGAATAATAATAATAATAATAATAATAATATTGTATACTGAGTTTTAACCGACCGACTGATGTAGTACGCTACCCTCGCGGGGCACGGACTCGGATATCACCAACGATATCGGGTTCGGGTCACTCGGGAGTGGGGTGTTACATTAAAGTTTATAATATTGTGCTACTAATTTACGAGTCCCTCTATTAGGTTTAACCTTTATTTGGAAGAATTATGTCATCCTATCCCTAGGGTTATAATCAACTCCTTCCAATTAATATAAATTTATTCATTAATACAATTTATCAATCTCTACGTATAAAATCAAATTATGATATAATATTCCAAACTACTAGAACATAAATAAAATAAGTAATTGGATCACAGCAAATCAGTCAACCAATTGCACTAATAAAAAAGTCAATTATACAATTATCTTGATCAAGCCTTTGGTATCACATGTGATTTTTGCACATTGTATTTCTTATTTTGCTAGTACATGTCAACTTGTACATTTTGAGTGCCTTCTAAGGCTAGAAAAAATTATCGATTGAGTGTCATAGGGGGACAGTTTTTCTTAAGTAAATGTTTGTGTTACTTCATATCTTGAACGTGAAATGCTTCCAATAGCACCAAAAAAATTAATAACTAAAAAAATATTAAATATGACAAGTAGAAAAGGTTGCCAATCTTCGCTGACATATACTTTTAAATATGCACATGAATATAAAGTTCGCTTTAAATTACGAGCAGGATCGTTTCTAATATTTTATGGGCCCTGGGCGAAGTATAAAAAAAACCCAATAACTTGGCAATATACAAATATGTAAATTTTTTTAAAAACATATTTTTATTTATTAAAATTTAATATCCATACATAAGTGACTCAATTTATAAGTCCATATACTCAACAAAATATTAAATGATCATAACATCAGCTAACTATAACTTACAAATGTTAGTAACAATAAAATCACTAAAAATAGTATCAGTAACAATAAAATAACAATAGCAGCAATCGAATAGCAATATTAAACTGCAAAACACTAAGCGAATTGTACTAACAAACACATAGATGATCATGATTTGTCAAAAATATTTCTTTGTGCATTTTTAAATGCAAAATCATTAATAGAATTATCAAGATCAATATTGTCTGAGATATCCTTCTCGATATATAAAATAGCTAAATCATTCAACCTGTCTTACAACATTGATGACCTCAAGGAGGTTTTTAATAAGTTTAATTTTGAAAAACTTCTCTCAGCTAATGCTACAATCACACGTAAAATGAAAATTACAATTACAAAAATTAAATTATTTATTAATGTTTAATTATATTTTTATAAATAATAAGTAATCTAAAAATTAAATAAAAAAAGAGAAACACAAATAAACACAATATCATTTAATATCAATGTTCTGATTTAAAATCTTAATATAGTGTCCTTGTGAATGACAAATTACAAATTAAGTATCATATATTCAAATATTTAGTAAGCTAAAAATACATAAAAATTAAAAAATACCTTTAAATTATCACTCAGAACTCATAAGTCATAATTGTGCAAATTATTTGCTGCAAATTTTAAGTTAAAATATCTTAAATTCTTGATTGAAAGTTAACATTAGTCTTGGAAGCTGAAAAGATTATATATTAATACGGGCACTATCTCAACCTAAAATTAGTTGCTCCACCCCTTCTACAACAATTAAATAGCATTTAATAACCTCCAACAACTAAAAGAATAAGTGTTGGAATATTACAGAAAGTAAAAGTGGCCCTAATAGGGTAGGGCAACTGTCCAGCCGACGCACGCCTCCCGTTTCTTTCTGCCGATGTAACAGTTCTAAAGAACTTTGTTTTATTAGAAGAACTCATTAGTTTTGTAAACTCGTCAAAATCTAAGTCACAACAATTATTTTGCATTCTTTAGAAAGTTTAAAAGTGGGCCCTAAAGGGGTTAGGACCTTGGGCAGTTGTCCTGGCTGCCCTGCCCAAGGCCGGCACTGATTACAAGGAACTAGCTGTGGTGTGAAGGTCATCGTCCTTCACTTTCAAGGCACATAATTTAAGCCACTCTTTTACATGTATATATAGCTGGTCTCCTACAGTTAAGCGAAAAGCTGTGAAGGATTCTTCGGTTGATAAAAGGTCTGCGAATAGGCTAATATTGCTTTGGAAAGGTAGGCAACAGCTGAAAGGTTAGCACTTCCTATTGTTTCAACTAATTTTTATCCCAGTTACTCCTGCACGTCACCTTCTTATCCTTCTGCAATATTATTCGTTACACAATTATTGGTTGTTAAAATGTCAAAAAGCGGTACGAGCTAACGCCGTAGCCAACTGTTTAATTTCTAAAGTTTCAAGAAAGGTAATACTGGAGAAGTCCCTGCAACAAGACATATATGGACAACTTTCACTGTTTACATTTCGGAGATCGCCTTTTTTTTTAATAAAAATAATTACTCAATAAATTTTCCTTGCAGCTCAACGTCTAAATAATGGCTACTGCTGCTGGGGTGCTGCGTTCGTCTGAAGAAAGTGATTCCAAGGGCATGGTATTCTCTCGATTAGAAGCTGGAGCTCGCCTTCTCATCACTAAATATCTCAGGGGTTTTATATCTACCGGCTCTTTAATGTGAGCTAGCGCTTTCCAAGAACATAATCTTACCATTTATTTCTTTGTCGGTAGAAATTGGTAGGTTATTGCCATTTTAACCAGAAGGGGCGTTCCATGTTGTATGCAACCTAGCTGTTTTATATTCCAAACATCTTCTTCCCACTACATAAAGCCATCTTGCACCTTACCAAGTTGAATAGTGATGTGTTTTCATGTTCCAAGAGTAAAACGTATCCCTCGTTTATATATATATATATAAAAAAATCAAGATGTATATATAAATCAATATATATATCTTGATTTATATATATACACATCTTCATATTAATTGCTAACCAACGAGATGTATATATAAATTGTTAACCAACAAGATTTGGACATACTACATTCTTGCACGTATATATGTTTGATCTGGAGCTGTCATTGGACTGTAATAATAGATTAATGTCTTTGATAAATCTATTATAACAAAGGACTCCAGTTGTATATACACATCTTGTTGGTTAGCAATTAATATGAAGAGAACCAAACTGGGGCCGTTTGTTATAATAGATTTATCAAAGACATTAATATGTACATCTCGTTGGTTAGCAATTAATATGAAGATGTATATGTTTGTGTGTGTATATATATATAAATCAAGATGTATATATTGATTTGTAAAAATAAGAGATGAAATATTAGTCGAATTAAGTTAAAAATTTGAGTATAGATCGACTATAATAGAAAAAACAAAGTACATATGTTCTCCTTAGGTATGTGTTTGCTTAATATATATTTGAACTCTTATGGACAACAAAATCTTATATTAATTAACAGCCAAATTTTGGTTTGAATTGAAGAAAGTACGAAACTAATTTGGTGTTGCAACGTGGAACAATTACTCAATGTGCTTTGGACTTTGTAGTATAACGGAGGATGGAGGCGCCAACTTTACCTTCGGGGCAAGCACCAAAGATTGTCCTGCTGAATGTGTTTTAAGAGTTCATAATGCTCAATTTTACTGGAAGGTAATAACTTATCTATACATTTTGGTTAGTGGTTACAACAAGAAAAGGAACAAAATTAAGGCGTATTGCGAAAGTGGAATGAAAATGCTTTACATTCTTCTCCCCACCCTTGAAATTTTCAGGTAATGACTCGAGTTGATATAGGACTTGCAGACGCTTATATTGATGGAGATTTTTCGTTGATTGACCAAGATGAAGGTCTCCTAAATCTGGTCCTGGTGAGATCGAATAACAGAACGGAACGTTATCAAAAGTCTGGCTTCATCTATCTTCAACTTTGTTGAATGTTTTCTTGTACACTCGACCAATTTCAGGTTTTGATAGCCAACAGAGATGTAAACAAACGCGAAACAAAAGGGTAAATAATGACTACCGGAATTCCAGTAGCTAACTTTGCTTTTTAAGTAATTTTCTTGTTTTTATATTTTTATTGATTCAGCAGCTGGTTGACTCCGTTGTTCTTCACTGCTGGCTTTGCTGCAACGAAACTTATCATCCAACATGTACTGAGGTCGAATAGTCTCACTCAAGCTCGCAGAAATATTTCTCGTCACTATGATCTGGTATGAGACTAATTCCGTGATCAATTGAATGATTTCCCTCAATTATTGACAAAATAAAGAAACGTTTAAGGAAGAAATTTCATACAATTCTCACATTATAAATGAGTCCTGATTCTGATCGTTTAGGATAGCGTCAGACTGCAAAAGAGTTGTTAACTTCATAGAAAGGTGATCTTGGATCTGGGGTAAGCAAAAGTAGCTTTCTCGTATGAATGTTGATTATTACTATTATTCTTTTGTAATCTGAAATTCTAGTCTTAGAACTGCAAGAAACATGCAGTCTAGACCTAGATTTTCTGATGTCCACAAACTTTCTTTATCGCCTTAAACATGGTGTGGTAATTAGGACAACTTGAACCTTTTTGTACATATCCACTTGCACTCTATGTTTGCTAGAAAACAAAAAACCTATATAGACTAAATGAATTTGCGCTTACAGAGCAATGAACTGTTCGCTCTGTTCTTGGATGAAACCATGACTTACTCCACCGGAATTTTTGAGGTCAGAGACACATCCTTGAATCATGCAAGCGTTGGTGAAACTTAGTCTGCTTTGTTTCGTATCACTGAATTGGGGTCTGCTTGTCTACTTGGTTGTCTACAGAAGGAGGATGAAGAGTTGAAAGCAGCACAATTGAGAAAGTATTCAACATTGATTGAAAAAGTAAGTTCACCCAGTCTCAAATATTTGAGAGAAAAGTCTAGTCACAAATTTTTGAGAGAAAAGTTTCACATACTTGACACTTCATTTAGACCTATGACAAGTACATCAATGTAGGCAAGAATCAACAAAGAGCATGAAGTTCTTGACATTGGCTGTGGATGGGGAAGCTGTGCCATTGAAGTCGTGAAACGAACTGGATGCAAATACACTGGCATTACTCTATCCGAAAAACAACTTGAATATGCAGAAAGGAAAGTGAAGGAAACAGGCCTGGAGGTAATTGTTCTCTCGAGTCTGAACAAATAATGAAAGTATATCAACATACCTTTTGGATATCCGTAAACCTTTTCTTTTTACATTTTAGTAAACAGTTGCCAGCAATGTGGCAAAGCATCAGTAAGTTTCAACATCGCGTAGTCCAAACTATATTTAAAACGAGAAAAGGAAAGCTGCATGATGATTTGGAGTTGTTTTCTTGCCTTTGAACCGCACTTCTACAATAGCCATCAACCTTAATTTAGAAGTGATTTTGGGCGATGGATTAATCATATTTGATCAAAACTCAATCTTAGGTTCGAAATGGACATCCAAACTCCACTTGCCTAAATTCTGTTCCAACCTGTTAAATATATAGGTTTTGTACGGTCAGGTTTCTTTCTGAGTGAATATTTTACAAGCTTCACGTAAAGTTGCATGATCCTCGGCCGAACTTGCCTTTTTAAACCTAAATTCTGACCAAGTCCAGATCTTATGTCTAATTTTATGGTGTCTTATTTTGTCTAATTATTCTCAATTATTTATTTATGTGGACTCTGTATAAGTCTCGTAAAAATAAACTTAAAACCTGCATAAATAAATAATTGAAATTTATTGAACAGAATAAAACACCATAAAAACTGGATCGATAATTTTGTCTCTTCGAGACCATGGCTTCAAATCGAATTTTCAGGTGAAAAATTTGGTCATGATAAATAATTAATTCTTTCGTCAGGAGCATATCAAATTTTACCTATGTGACTACCGCAGCCTACCTAAAAATGTCAAGTACGACAGAATTGTTTCTTGGTAAGTTGCTTCACTATCAATCACATCAATTTCTACAGCGTCTTACAAACATCTCAATTAGATTCTCAAGAATATCTTATGTATATAGTGAAATGATAGAACATGTTGGGCATGAATACATGGAGGAATTTTTCGGCTGCTGCGACACATTACTAGCAAAAGATGGACTTTTTGTTTTGCAGGTAATTAACAATCAGATTGTTTTCTTTAAACCTATATATGATTTTAAACACAAATTATAATGTTTTTAGTCATCTTACACGATCAAAACTTACTGATCTTAGTTCATATCGATTCCGGATGAGAGGTATGAAGACTACAGGAAAAGTTCAGACTTTATAAAGGAATACATATTTCCAGGGGGATGCTTGCCTTCATTGGCTAGGATAACATCAGCCATGGCTGCTGCATCGACATTATGGTATAGCCTTTTTCTCATATATATGGGTAAAAGATGAAATTTTCCATTGCAGTTATAAAATTTTTAAAAAATATTTTCTGATTATTTAAATTTTTAAAAATTCTTTATATATAATTTTCAATTTTTCAAAAAAGATTCTTCTACTAAAATTCGATTAAAAAATAACGATGAAACGCGTAAGTAATATGAACTAAGTTCTTAAACTCGATTTGAATTAATTAGATTCGAATTAAATTAATAATTTCAAATAATTATAAAAGTAAAAGACATAAACCTCCCCTTAATTTAAGGAATATTAGAAAAACCTCCTGACCTTTTAATTTCTTTTAAAAACTCCTAATTTTTAGCTTTTAAGAAAAATCTCTTCTTTTAGATATCGGCAAAAAAATAATGATGAAATATATGCTGTATGAATATCATTCGTAAACTAATCAAATGTTATTAATACGACGATTCAATACAACTCTTAAACTTGAACTGAAATAGTTAAATTATACACAAACAAAATATTTATTTTAATTATCTTTAATTATTAATTTAAGTCAAATTTATTTTATTTGAATCAGGTTTAAAGGCTAAATTAAGTTATTATATCATTAACATTTGATTAGTCCATATTTGATTTTCATATTATGTATGTTTCATCTTTATTTTCTAGCCAAAGTTTAAGAGAAAAAGTTTTTTTTGAAAAGCTGAAAATTAAAAGGGGTTTTTGAGAAATTTAAACATTATAAAATTTGTAAAAGTTTCTTAAATTACATGAGAGATCTACTTCTTTCACCCTAATTATAATAAATTATTAGTTTGAGTTAGATTTAATTAGTTAGATTTGAGTTTAAGAACTTGTTTGAATCGTCATGTAAGTAGCAGTTGATTAGTTCATGATTGATGATTATACTACATGCGTTTTGTCATTCATTTTCAATCAAAGTCTATGAAACTGAAAACTAAAAAAATAAAAAATCTTAAAGATAAGTAGTTATTTATTTTTTAAAAAGATTTCTTAAATTACAAAAAAAGTTATGTTTATTTTACCTTATATTAGAAGGGTTTTTTTTTCAAATTTACATGATCTTATTTCTTCAGATTTCTTAATTTTTGAACCAACTAAGATTAAAATTACAGTGTGGAGCATGTGGAAAACATAGGAAGTCATTACTACTATACACTAAGAAGGTGGAGGAAAAATTTCTTAGACAATCGGAGGTACAAATTTTCTAGCTTACTGCTTCCTTAATATAAAAGAGAGATTTCTATAGTATCTCTTAATGTACATGTCATTGCTCATTTCGCCTTTTGCAATGTATACTTGGGTCTCTCCTGTTTATTATGTTCTATACTTTAGTCATGAAGTTATTTTATTTTCATAAGAAGTCATTAAATGTTGTTGATAGGAAAATTCTTGACATGGGATTCGACGAGAAGTTTATTAGAACATGGGAATATTACTTCGACTACTGTGCCGCCGGATTCAAGTCATATACACTTGGAGATTATCAGGTAATTAAAGTCCCTTCCCGTCAATGAATTAGGAAAGAAAGAATTTTCGAATGTCCTGCATAAATAGCCTATAGACGACAATTGTGCAAGTTTAATTGAAGCGATACTTCAATCATCCTTATGCAGATAGTATTCTCGCGTCCAGGCAACACTCTGGCGTTAGGAGATCCATACAATGGTTTTCCATCTGCTTATCCAGCCAGTCTTATACCATGAGGAGAGAAAATCATAAGTCGAATAACTTTTTAGAAAGTTAGCTTCACCGTCCTTTCGGTAGCCATGCAAATAATTCCACATCATGTATGTATCTATGTCAGACATTGTGTTGTATCTAAAAGTTAGCTCTTTCCCGTTCCTTCCATGTAGCATGAGCATATCAATACGTCGGAAGTCAATCGTGATTGAATTACGGGCCTAACAGAAAAATAAATTTTATGATTTTCGTTTGGGTCCCGATAATTGAATAAATTGAATAATTAAATTTGAATCACTATCTATAAAATAGGAATAAGAATAACTCCCTTATTCTTATTCCTATTTATAGAAAAAGCAACAAGGTTTTCTAATTTCTATTGAAATTAAATACCTCAATTACAATTAAATTCAAAGTCTAATTATAATTATTTTAATTATAATAAAATCAAATATCTCATATTTGATTCCTAAAGTTTCTCAAATTTTATAATTAAGTTCAACTTAATTGAAATTAATTTTTCCTTCATAAACTACTTTTTATGTGTGACCTATTAGGTTCCTAATACATTGACAATGATTATAAATTATAGCTATAATTCATAGTTATAATTAAATAAATTAAAACTCCTTTTAATTTATCTTTAACTCTCCAATTAAACAATTTACAGTTATACATCAAGATTGACGTATAGCAACATGTCATAACTACCCAAATATCAGAAATGTCAAAGTGGTTTGATGTAACCTATCTATGCATGGTTATGATGTATAATTTAATCATTTTGTCATCCAATGTTCTAATTGGACAATGCATAGATATAATGTCCACTCTTTATATCCAATCACGTTCGTTCTTTTTAAATAACAATTAATTTATAATTGATATTTGAAAACACCTTTTCGAATGTCAATTTACGTTGGTAAGAGAATTTTATAAATTACTACTAATAAAAAACAATATAACATTTTATTGAATTATTTTAGAGTGACAAATCCTTTATTGACTTATTAAACTATCTTCATATGATTTATATTGCATCCAAATACTACCAACTGAATTATTCTAGGACAGCTCATAAGTAGCATCAAAACACAATAATTCTCGCATAAGATACCCTGGTAATCTCATTTATAAGGATCAATTATATAACCATCATCATAAGAAAATTCACAGACATATAAATAAATAATATTCCATTTGAGATACTCATAGTCAGGTTAATTCAGTAAACTTATTCTCTAATTGTAATAGTTCGTTTTTCATACTAAGAGTTAGAGCCTTGGAATTTTGCATATGAGTGATATTATTCAGAGTTCATGAAAATGCATTTCATACACATGCATATCATTAGCATACACACATAAATTATGAATTAGTACATATTGCAAAGATAATATATACACTCAATTGACATATTCCGAGGTATGAAAGGGTTAAAATGATCATGATGTGAATTGTGTATTGTTTATGTCTTGAATTTTGGTTTGATTAGTTATTAGTAGTAAATTTGGAATTAATTGTTACAATTAAAAAATTGATGAATTAAAATGTACATTTAGACTAAGAAAAATGCCAAGTGACAAGACAAGTTGACATGAAAAATTAAGATGACTAAGCCTATAAATGAGTGAAATTTGGCAAAGGTAATTAATTGACAAATGGCAACAATGAATGAGTGACAAATAGACTAATAACTAGGTGACATTTGGCGGCTTATGAAGAGGATAAGTAGCTAGCATGCTTAAAGGCACATGTTAATCTAAGATAATGACACCTTGCACCTGATGAACTAAACAAATGCTGGAAAAGTTTGTTCTTCGCTCTCTCCACCAAAACCTGCATTCATCTCATAGCTCTGCTTTCTCGGTTTAAGTCTTGCTAATTCAAACCAATGATTTGTCTAGTTTAGACATCTAAACAAACACAAGCATGGTAGATGCTCATCGGAAGAGGTTTTTAAAAATCTATGAATCTATTTAAGTTATTAGTTTACAACTACCGTCCGTCTTAGATTGTCCTCCACGCATTCCTGGGTTAATTGAGCACTGTCCAAATAATAGATGATTGCAACTTAAGTTCGAACATAAATTAACAGCATCACATTGAACATGGCAATTCTTCATATTCTATAAAGCACATTCCCGGGTATCCTTCTGTAATATAAACAATTCTTCGTAACTCAAATAACATTTTCTCATCTTTAATTAAGCCCACAAAAAAGTTAATATTACACATTGAAAGAATAATTAAAAAAAAAACACAAACTAAAAACGATTCTCTTCTTTTCCTCAACACCAAAAGGAAAAAGACCAAGTGAATACAAACACCAACAGCATCAGCATGAAGAATATCACGGCTTATGAAAATCTTCAGAAGTTTCATTTCAGATTATAATTTAAATTGATGATGTAATTACTTTCAGCCAAACTTTTATTGGTTTTGTAAAATAGCCTGCCATGAACACAATCAAACTACTTCCTCACTCCAAGGTTGTACAAGCCCATCTTTTGTTAACAGTGCTGCTGCTGCTTTAAACGTTTGGAATGACACTGATCTACTCCGTTCGAAAACATCACAACCTAAACAATTATGCCACATCATGATCTCAACACAAAGCCAACTGACCACAAGCTGTCTGCCTCACAAAATTGACTAACCCATCAAAAAATGGAATCATCGATAAATCTTAACTTGTACTGACATGAATCTGCATAACATATTGGAGTGCTGATATGGCCTACCTGAAAATTGGTCTTTCAGGCTAAAACACAATTGCGACTGACCAGTCCTCTTCGGTTGCACGCAGGATGAAAATAAATCCCACAATGAACATACAACCATTATGAAGGGTTCAGCCATGAGTGGACACTTGAGTCCACCTTAAAACTCGAGCATTCTCCTCCTGTACAACACAAGAGGAAATACACGGGCAAATGATTATGCCATCCTCAACACGTCAACAACCACTATACTATCACTACTGAGTTGTGTAGTGACCAACCCAAGCTGCCCATACCTAAACTTCTACCATTAGGAAACTCGCAATTCATCTGTATGTGTACTTGCAGATTAATCAATCAAATCTACAACCTAAAAGCTCAGTAAGCATCTAATTCCTAGTACAAAGCCAAGAAAGTGGATAACATTGATATCAAAAGCAAAATTCTCAGCTACAATTGAATAAAAGCTATCCATAGACACAATAAATTGAAAACTACAATCGAAACAATGCTTCAGAGCTAATAGAAGAAAATTATAAGCACACCAAATTTTATAACTACAGTGAATAAATAAACAAATAAAGGCAGCTAGTATGCCCTGAACTACTTCTTATAGACTGGAAAAATCGTGCAAACTACTAGGATTCAAGCAATCCAACATTTCCCAGAGACGCATCACCATTCAATTGAGCCATCCCCCCCTGGTGCTGTGAACAAGAAATTGTCAAAAGCCCTCAGAGAAAGGCTGTAAGAAATTATAAAATGATGATGAAGGCCTTGACATTTTAACAATCACTGCTGTTGCACTTGTTGGCCCTGAGCACCACCATAGCCCCCATAGCCAACTTGACCATTAGGACCACTTCCTTGAGTCGTCCCATAATTTCCAGAATCTTGTGATGGATCACATCTGCGTCCTGCATTTCCATAACCTGAATTTCCACTTACATCATTGTAGTCACTTCCCATGTATCCACTACCAGTTCCTTGTAGTTCGCTTGAACCTTGACCGCCCACATTACCGTTTCGAGGACCTCCATAACGGCCTCCTGCAGCACCATATCCAGAAGGATTTCCATAAGATCCGTCATTACCGCCATATTTACCATACCCATGACCCTGACTTCCATATCCAGTTGCCCCACTTGGAGATTGACCGGTAGATGCTGTACAAGGTCCACCACTGCCAGCACCAGCACTGGGAGCACCCCATGAAGGAGGATTTCCATATCCCATGCCACCATAACTAGAAGGAACTTGACTACTCCATGAACTTCTGTTGGCACCAGGTGGACCAACTGCATACCCAGCATTCCCTACATTTGGATTCCCATAGGCTGTGCCAGTAGGTGCCCCATATCCGGCAGCAACACCACCATAATTCCCATAACCACCATAACTGACACCATTATTAGCAGGACCATACCCATAGCCAGTTGCAACATATCCAGGTGAACCGTAAGATGGATAACCACCCCCAGAGGCCTGAGGCAGCATATACCTGTTCGAATCCACTCGATCATCATAGGAACTCGAGTTGTTACCAAAACCACCAAATCCTTGATAGCCACCACCACTAACAGAAACAGAACCGCCACCCATAGCTCGACCCCCACCAGGATTAGAATCTTTAGGAAGTGCCTGCTTCACTTCCACCTGCTTACCATTCAAATCATGGAATGTTTTTTGTAAAACCCGATCAACAGCATCTTCATTATCGAAGGAAATAAATCCAAAACCACGAGGTCGTTGGGTATTTTGGTCATACATTATCACTACATCAGTCACATGGCCATAAGCTTCAAAATACTGGCGGAATCCTTCTTCCATTAGATTGGGAGGCAATCCTCCAACAAATATCTTCTTGGTCCTAATAATTCTACCATTGCCAGCATTACTAGCAGTGTTCAGGTTTCCAGCTCTGCCAGTGGTCTGTTGCTCTTCTCGTGATAAGGCCCTCTTTGTATCAACCTGGAAAACCAAAGAAAGAGGATGAGCAAGAGAAACATGCAGAAACAGTATCACATCATGCAACATTGCCATAAACCACTCCTATAGTCTGATAATTGATTGCATGCCTTCTCTATCTTCAGCAGAAAATCCATACGAGAAACAGAAGCTGGTCTTAAAAGTTCAAGTTTTAAATGGACATGATCTAGACAAATCATCTCTCAAGAACACCAATAAAATAGGCTTCTCTGACTATGCCATTAGAATAACAATTCTGAATTACTCGCATGAATCAGCATTACTGTCATATAAAAACATTAGCACATAAGCTTATAAGATAATTAGTAGAACTACCTTTGGCAAATACAAGCAATTAAATTTTCATGATAAGCGAATACAGACACTAAAAATCAAGCACAGAACTTTACAATCTTGACAATCATTATGCATTGAATAACCAAGTTCCACTCTATCTGATCAAAATAACCAAATTAGTATGTACTAATTTCTAATCACTTAGTCAAACATGTGCTTTTCAATTTGATAGTCATTTTAAAAGGAAATTAATGTAATCTCAAGAATCTTACAATCATATAAAGCTCATGTGTGAACAAGTTGAAAGATCTCGTAAGTTTTGAGCTACCAATGTTGAATTGAAAATAAGGATGCGTTAGTAACTACTTATAATGAGTCCACCAATAGTTTAGTGACATAGCTGATTCCATCACGTCCACAGAGCACAAGACTTTTAAACAAAGAAATGGAAATCATTGAGAAAATTAATGAAGTCGTCACTGAAAACAATGAATCAGAATCAAATATGCTAGCCAAAAACAAAGAGATGATAGGAACACATAAATTCAAAGAAAGAACAGAAACCAGCAAGACACAAACACTGAATACAACATATATTAAAATCCCAGAAATACATAGTTCACCAGACACTATAAAACTTCAACTACGGAAAATTAATGTTAGAGGATAAGAAAACAAAGTACACTAACAGCAACAAGTTAAATCCATCGTTTTGCAGTGACACATCCAACATCATCCTCCAGAAAAAATTAATAACCAAAATCGCTAATAGGAAGATAAGCACCAGAATATAGTCCACCAAAAAGCAAAAATAAGAAAAAATCTAAGAGCCGCGTTAGCCCAGCAACCATAAGCAATAATACCCAAGAAAGACCAAACCTAAAAAACAAAATCGACAACTAAAACGACACTAACAGCCTAAAAAGAAAGAGACAAGAGATGATATATTTCCCTCACCGTTCTACCATCAATAGTATGCTTCTCTTGAAGAACCCTATGGAGGATTGAACTATCTGAGAAAACGACAAAGCCAAAACCTCTGGGTTTGCCAGTGGTCTTGTCTCTCATGACTACGGTCTGCAAGACATCGCCATATTGGGAAAAGTATTCCTTGAGCTTATCTTCAGACGTCTCCCATGAAATCCCACCAATAAAAAGCTTAGCCTGATCTGAATCCATAATCCCTTTGATACTTCCCTGGCAGACAACCGAAAAAGAAATGATAAAGGTTATATTTGGACAAAGGTAAGACTGTTAATGGTTTGAAATGAAATATAATAAAACTAAATAGAATGGAATTTAAGTAAAAGTAATATTATAAAGTTATTGTTTAAGAATAATTAAGGGTTAATAATATAATATAATATATAAATTGTTATATTTCATCTTGAAATTTTAAAGTTGAAAGTAATTTTTTTTACGATAAAGTAAGATATAATATGAATTTTTATTCTATTTTATTTTAATTTTTGCCTTTAATATGTAAATAGGTTTGTAAGATGTAAATAGGAAGGTTTTTTGACTCCGGGACCATAAAGTGAGAGAGAGAGAGAGAAAAATTACTATGGACGGTAGAGATTTTACGTGGTTAACAATGGAGATTTGCTTGGATTTTGATGGACGGTAGAGATTTTACGTGGTGGAGTTGCTTTCCGTTGGGAAAAAGGAAATGAATGTCGATACTCGCCTCACGTGCTCTAAACTTTGCACATCTTCTACACGTGATACTGTCTTATTCATTTATAAACTGGAATGAAATTTTGATAATGTTACTGGTTAATTATAATAAATATTTCAATTTTATAATTTTATAATATTAATATAAAATTTAAAAAATAGTAATAAAATATTTATTTTTTATAAAAATAACTCAACTTTAATTTTCGTCACTAATATTTTTTTGTATTTTTAACGTAACTGTCACATGTCCCTTTTTTAATTAATTATTTAATATTTAATAAATTATAAAACATAACAGGAGTGTTACCCAAAGAAACATATAATGGACATGGCATTCTTGGCCTCTTTTCTTCTTAACTTTCATATTGACTTATAATAGTATGGTTGAAATTATAGAAATAATTACGACTTCTTATATTTCTACTTCCATGCGTGCATAACTTTCAACAAATTTATTTTAGACTATATGTTCGATGATTTTAACCATACTCATGTACAAACATAAGCATACTTATTCTGCATATTCCTTTTCGTAGATATGCACTCACACTACTCTTTGAAGTTCATATTGCTTCAGGGGGCGCTTGATTCATAGAGGGTAATGGGAATGGAAATGGAAATAGGAATGAATATAGTGAGGAATGAGAATGGATATAATCATTATAATTATGGTGGTTGGTTAAGATGAAGAAATGATTACCATTACCATTGATAGTGGTTGGTTTGTTAAAAATGTTAATAATTTTTGTTTTATAGTAAATTTTAAGTATATTTTAAACAATTATTTTTAATTTATGCACCCTAATTATAATGACAAAATATTTAAAATCAAGT
>JAOQMR010000212.1:19565009-19581942 GCA_027563865.1 Erythroxylum pelleterianum | reverse complement strand
AAAGTCTTCACACAACTTTGTACAAAACGCGCTAAGGACGATTGCCTTTAGGGCATTACTCTAACAATCTTACAGTACTGTACAGACATAAGTTGAGTTGTATCGACATATAAGTCGACTTACGAGTACTGTAAATGTATAAGTCGAGTTGCGCAAGTGCACAAGTCGACTTACACTTACACAGCGTACGTCGAGTTACCAATGTTAACCAAGCGCTGCATGAGAGGCAACTCATGAATTAGGATATATTTTATTTTATGTTTTTTCATGTTTCTTAGTTATTTTTGTTATTACTATTATTATTATTTATTTCTTTTATCGTTTATCCCTTTTCATTTATATTTTGCAAGAAAGTAGTATATCATATTAGATTGACAATCCCAAAATTAGAAAATCGTGTTACTCAGGGAAGTGCTAACTCCACTTTCTCACTTAATAATATGTGTTTATATTGTATACATTGAGGATAATGTATGATTTTAAGTGTGGGAAAGAGGCTATTGATTTTAATGATTTTCTTAAGCTTATTATGATTTGGTTATGAAATTTTATTAGCTGATATTTTGAGTTAATTAAAATATATCCATAACTATTTTATTTCATTATTGAGTATTGATTTGAATTAGTACGCAAAAGGATGATAGTTAGAATAAATTTATTTTCTAAATCATATTGTTAATAGTCATTGAGATAGTCAATTTGAATAAAAAGTGCATATCATTTACACAAATAAGGCCATTCTTTTTTGTAAGCTTTTGAGCTTAAGAGCAAAATTTCAAAAAATTTTAAGCTCTTGTATTCTTTCATAAATGTTATCAGGTATAGTTGAACAATTCTATAACTTACTTTTATTATACATATTGAGACCGCATTTGTTAAACTAGAAGCATTGAAGTAATAAAGGCACTTAGATTTAACACTTGTTTAAACCTATTTATTTGATAATCACTTTACCATATTTTATCCTTTAGGAGTAACCAAGTTTAAGCTTTAGCCCTTTTCATTGATATACCCATATTATTAACCTTTATCCTATTTTTCTTTGAAGTCTTTTTATTATTTTGAACCTTGAAGGTTACTATAAAAGCATAGTATTTTTAAAATAAAATAAAAGTAATATTATGATTTTATTATACTTTATCAAAAACATTTGGTCCTTATTCTATCAAAAGATCACTCAACACTTTAAAATTTAAACTTACAGAAATTAGGACAAACCTCTAAATATGTATAACATTTATTAATTTTTATTATATTTAAAAGAATAACAACATAAATATCCTTATTAAAATTCAACAAAAAATTGCATGTCACTTTTAATTGTTTTTGTGATATCAACCTCCAAATTTTAGTTTTTAATCATTTAAAAACAAAAATATCTTATAACATTTGTTGTTATAATGAAAGTGCTTGAAATTAATTAATTTCAGCTTTTTATAAGAAGTTTTTTCGTTATCATATTTATTTTAATATAATATATTATTTATTTTTCTTCTTAAAAGATGCATTTATAATTTATTACTTTGTAATATTGTGAAAGTTGTAACAAACTTGAAATTTAATTTTTAAGTATTTAAATCATAGTTATTTTCTATTTTTCTTAGGGATGGCAATAGTTCCATAGATCCATATTTAGGTGTTTTCAATAGGGCGACCTATGGATTCAGGCTCAGGTCTATCTGAGGTCTAATTCTTTTAAGTAAAACGATATCGTATTGCTTAGAAGAGTTGGACCTCAAGCATGTCAAGCCTAGGCTGCCCAAGCCAAAACTCAATAAAAAAAAGACGTTTTACACTTTTAATTTTACAAAAATTATTTTAAAATTTTGATAGGGCTAACTCATGCCTAATTTTTATTTATTAAATAATGATTTGTTTATTTTCAAATAAAAGTTATATTTTTTTTGGTCTCTAATAACACTCAAGAGGAAGGTGAATTAGGTGATCCTGAATTAAAAAAAAAGATTTTGTAGCTTAATAAATACCTTTAATATATTTTGAAATGCAATGACAATCATATAAAACTCAATCAATCAAGAATAAAGTAAAGAATAGAAGGAAGAGAAGTTTCAAATTGATTTTATAGTGGTTTATAGTCTACCAAATTTGTAAATGCACTAAGTTAAATATAGTGATTAAAGCTAGGGGTATAGTCATTAACTAGGGATATACTCATTTTAGACATATTCCAGAGATGCTCCTCTCTAGAGGTGGTTGCTTTCCCTCTGCCCTCCTCTTCACTTTCCTTGTTTGTTTGAACCCCTTTCACCTAACTTGTTTTGTTTACTCCCTATCTTCTTCCATCCTATGATGCCCATTGTCTTTCCTTTATCCCCTTCTTATGTGTTGCATTGGTGCCTTGCTTCCCTTGTTTTAGCCAGTTTGGTCCTCTTTAAAGGGCTATTAGTCTTTTTTCAATGCTTTGTTTCCTAACCAGTTAAATGTATATTAAATATGTGATACATGGAATCTTGAAGGAAATTTCCTAAACAATCCAACATTAATGTACCCTGCTTAAATTTGTGAACACTAACCGTAAAAATCCATGAAAGTTAGATCAAAATTTGAAATTGACCAATCTAAAGTCGGTAATTGAACTGGATTTAAGTTTAAAGCCGCGTGAGCAAAGGTTCTTGTTGGTGGTGAGCAGTCCAAATGATAAAGTTGCTGATGCCATGTTTTCAATGTTTGGAGCCAGAAACACCCTACCAGAGGGCGTGGTCTGGTGCTTCCATCGTGGGCACCATAGGTCTAGGTGCCGAGTCATGGCTTGACCGGAGGATTCTTAACCCACTGTGGTTGGAACTCGAACCTCGAAAGTGTGGTGAATGGTGTGCCACTTTATGCTGAGCAAAAAATGAAAGCTGTCATGTTAACTGTGGACATCAAACTGGCACTGAGATCTAAGGTCAACAAAAATGGCCTCATTCTACGAGAAGAAATCGTCGATGTTGTGAGGGTTTTAATGGAAGACTGGAAAAGGGTACGTAATAGAATGAAAGACCTAAAAGACTCAACAGCACAGGTCCTAAGTAAAGATGGATCATCTACGAAGGCGCTCTCAAATGGAAAACCAAACATTCACTTACAATGTCCTAGATTCATAACATATTTTTCAAATATGTTGTCTCTCCTTTCTTACGCTATTTCTGTGTTTATCAATTACTTTTCTCCTTGTTTTGTATTGTAATACCCCAATTACCTTCTAGTCTTACTTTGATATGTATACTTATATTACTAAACTAACTCCTGAGCTTGACACGCCTGTTGAATTTAAGAAAAAGAATTTAACCAAAAAAATAAAATAGAAAAGATATAATACAAGAGTTAATTTATTGATGAGTTTCACTTTACATTGACATTAAAGGCTTAAATATATAAGCAATGAAATAACAACTTAACTAATATCTAGATAAAGATTAAACAAACAAATTAAAAATTTAAAAGTTTAAATCTTAACAGATAATAAATTTATCTTAATAGATAAAATTTTATCTTTTAACAAATAACATATCTTATTTTTACTACTTTCTAAATTTTATCTTTAAACAAAGACTTAATTTTTAACAACTTTGAATCATTCTCCAACATTCCCTCTTGATTCAAAGTTGTAAGACTTTTTGAATTTGATGATATACTTCCCATCACCTTTCAATAATTGGAGCACTTCTCTTTATTCTTCAACATAAGCACTTCTCTCATCACTTATCTCGATAGAGCACTTAGATACGTTCTCACCAACTAGAGGATGCTGTCTTCTTCAATCACTTGCACTATATTTGTTTGTTCTTTATTGTTAAACTTGCAATACTTTTTCATAAATCATCGAGACTTCCCTTTATGTCAGCCATCTTTCTCTGCATAACCAAACTTCTCATAATGGCTATATTGAGGATTATTTCCTTTCTTTTCTGATGACAGAACCTTTGCCAGATAAGCTCTCACTATCATCTTTTCACTTTCTTGGTTTCTTATTGCCCTTCTTTGCTTTTGAGCTTGTAAAGCTTTACTCACTTATAGGTCCCTCAAGATCTTTGAAAGCTCTGATACCATGTTGGATTTTAAAACCAGAACTTAACCAAAAAGAATATAATAGAAAAGATATTATACAAGAGGTAATTTATTGATGAGTTTCACTTTACATTAACGCTGAAGGCCTAAATATATAAGCAATGAAATAACAAATTTAGCTAATATCTAGATAAAGATTAAACAAACAAATAAAAAATTTAAAAGTTTAAATCCTAACAGATAATAAATTTATCTTAATAGATAAAACTTTATCTTTTAACAAATACCATATCTTATCTTTACTACTTTTCAAATTTTATCTTTAAACGAAGACTTCATTTTTAACAACTTTGAATCATTCTCCAACAACGCCTTCGTTATGTTTGTTAATGGAGTTGACTTCAGATCGTGTGTGTGGGTGTGTGGGTGCGCGCGCGCACGCGCCTGTGTATCTGTCTATGAGAGTCTGGTTCAAGTACAAAAAAGTGAGAAATAGAGAGATGAACAGCAACCAAGTTCACTTGAACTGTGGGATTACAATGCCAATGCTTAGACTATGCACTTACTCCTTTGAGAATGATAGGGACATCACAGAACAGCTCTTTCATGCAGCTTTGAATGAACGTTTGTTTTCTCCTATTTTTTTTCATTTCTTGTTTCATGGGGGTTGTTAGATAATTCGATATCCATTGTTGCTTTTCAAGGGCATTGCAGCTCTCTTTCCAAATTATATCTGGTACATTAGTTAACAAGAACCTGCATGCAACTTGTGATTGTTATTGGGTTGCAGTAACTTATAGGTTTCATTCATCGTTGTAGTAACTTGTAAGTTTCTTTCTTAAACCAAAGGCAAATACCAGAGTAATTCCTAGTCTGATACTCAATACTTCAATTGGAAATCCATCAATTGTCACAACATCAAATACCCTAATTTAGTCCTGCGAGTTTATAAATTTATAAAATCTAAATAGTCAGTATTTCTTCTTATCATTATCATTACTGAATTTATAGCTTAATATTTTATAAAATAATTAATTGATTCTATTTTTATTTATTTTGTAGGAAACAAATTAATAGTGAAAATTTTACCTTGGAGAGTTTTAGCTTAAATTAGTACTTGGTAATTTGAGATAATTGAAATAAATATAATTATCTTGGAAATTAAAATTTCCAATTTTATACATTAGAAATTAGAATTTTGTACATTTTGGTGATTTTTATATATTTTTATATATACTAATAATTTTTATTTGCTTGTGTGACAATATCTTGACACTAAAAATCTGTATAATTTGTGACAACTTCTATTTTATGGCCACCAATGCAAAAAATTTTCAATTAAGCAATTAATTTGTTAAATTTAATAATATTATTTGTGACAAACATGAACACATTAGTGATAAATTTATTGTAACATATAATCTTTATTTAGTAACAATATTATTGTAACATATAACTTTTATACTTGTGAAGAAATACGTTAGACAATATGGTCATTGATGTAAATTTCTTTTATCACTAATGGAATTCCATTGTTGAATTAATAGTTTTATTTATGACAATAATAAACACATTACTGACTATTTTTTGTAAGAACAAATTTTTATTTTTGTGAAAAAAATGATGTTGACACTTTTTCCTTAAAATACTAGTGATCAAGAAGTAATGGACGCTGATAAAAATATTTGTTACTATTTTAAATTATTTTAGTGGCGATGTTGTTGTCATAATAAAATGAACTACTGTTACGACTTTATTCGTCACTACTTTATATTATTTATATTGATAAACTTATCATAAATATGTAAAGTTACTGTGACCATATAGTTTTGTCACATTCAATAGTTTTTAGTGTCAGTACTTTTGTCACAATAAAATGAATTATTGTTATGACTTTACTCGTCACTACTTTATATTATTTATGTCGACAAACTTGCTATAAATATGTAAAATTATTGTGACCTTATAGCATTGTCACACATTCCATAGTTTTTAGTGTCGGTACTTTTGGCATAAAAATGTTTCATAATTGTGACCATTTTCTTAAATTAATCACTATTTCAATAGTGATGAAGGTATTTATGACGGGAGATGACAGCTTCAAAAATTAGACACTATTAATAGTAGTGACTAATATTACTGCTTTTAATGACAACATTTACTTTCACTAAAAATACAATTTCTTGTAGTGATGTTTATATGAATATTGTTAGATATTAGACAATTATGCAACTGCGGTGGTTGTAATGAACTAGTTTCAAAAGCAATTCAAAGGAAATAACAAGGAAAAAGATCAAGTTTCACAATAAGGCAAATTGTCATTCATATTTTATTATGTTTTGTACATCAATCATTTTATAAATTTTGAGCAATTTTGGCCTTTAGAAAATTCATTGAAAAAATTACACGCTGGATCATATCCAACCCTGATTTCCCGATAATTAGTGTTTTCATAATGTACTTGTTATATAGTTATTGATCATGAAACAAATGCAGCTCTAATTCTCTCATATGTCTCTTTAATATTTATTACTGTTAGAACATGGTACTCGGGAAAGAAATTCTGTATATTGTGTATTATCTTCATTCCTCTAATCCAAAGATATAAAAAACCCTAAACACAATCCCTAAGAATCAGACTAATTACAGAGTTTTAGGGACTAAATCTGGTAAGTCAACGTTACCATAAATTCTGATATCCTAACACTCCCCCTCAAGCTAAGTGATGGAATCCCCAATGCTTAGCTTGCTCAACACGGTTTGGAGTGTCTGACTTGTAACAACCTTTGTGAGTATGTCTGCTAGTTGATCTTCGGACTTTACAAAGGGAATGGAGATAGTGCCATCCTCCAACTTCTCTTTAATGAAATGTCGATCAACCTCCACGTGCTTCGTTCTGTCGTGCTGTACCGGGTTCTCTGAGATGCTGATCGCAACTTTGTTGTCACATCTTAGCAGACTTGGGCCCTTTTGTTCCATGCCAATTTTTGCCATCAATTTCCTAAGCCAAATAAGCTCTGTGACTCCTTTCGCTATTCCCCTGAATTCGGCTTCGCACTAGAAAGCGCCACAACCTTTTGCTTTTTGCTCCTCCAGGTTACCACATTTCCACCAACAAGTGTGATAAATCCAGATGTGGATCTCCGGTCATTCGGGTTTCCTGCCCAGTCGGCGTCTGTGTACGCCTCAATGTTGAGATGGCCATGTCTCCCAAACATAATTCCTGTCCCTATGGTACCCTTAAGATACCGAATAATGCGTATGACTGCTTCCATGTGTTCTTTCTGTGGCTGGTGCATGAACTGACTCATAATACCTACTGAATAGGCAATGTCTGGTCGTGTGTGAGACAAATAGATCAGCTTCCCTACCAAGCATTGATACCGTTCCTTATCTGTTCTTTCCCCATTCTCTTCTATCCTGAGTTTGTGGTTTACCTGCATCGGGGTTTCTACAGGTTTGCAATCAACTAACCCAGTTTCTGCCAATAGGTCGAGGATGTACTTCTTTTGTGATATAAAAATTCCTTTCTTTGATCGAAGGACTTCAATGCCTAAGAAATACTTCAATCCACCAAGGTCTTTCATTTCAAATTCTCTAAACAGATTCTCCTTAAGGTTTTCCATCTCATCCCTATCACTGCCTGTTATAATCATATCATCAACATAGATTATCAGGCACGTGATCAAATCTCCCCGTTTCTTCAGGAATAGGGTGTGATCAGAGTGGCTTTGCACGTATCCATGGCGTTGCATAGCCACTGTGAATCTGCCAAACCATGCCCGTGGTGATTGTTTGAGTCCGTACAGAGCCTTTCGAAGTCTGCATACCTCATTTCCCAAAAAATTCTATGAACCCTGGTGGAGGTTCCATGTAGACCTCCTCATTCAAATCCCCATGTAGGAAGGCATTTTTTACATTGAACTGATGAAGTGGCCAATCCTTATTTGCTGCTACTGATAACAGTACTCGAATCGTATCAAGTTTCGCCACTGGTGAGAAGGTCTCCGAATAGTTAATTCCAAACGTCTGAGTGTATCCTTTCGCGACCAGTCGGGCCTTATATCTTTCCACTGAGCCATCAGCTTTATGTTTAATTGTGAAGACCCACCTACAGCCAGCCGGTCTTTTTTCCTCAGGTAATGTGCACTTCTCCCATGTATCATTTTTTGCTAATGCTTCCATTTCGACTTCCATAGCTCTTTGCCACTCCTTACTTTGTTTGGCTTCCTGTACAGTTCTGGGAACCTCCTCTTTGTAGAGTGTACTTAAAAAAGACTTCGCTGTATGTGATAGACTCCCCCTGACCATATTTCCCACAGGGTATTTGGCGGTTCGGGATGTATGATCAGGTGAATATCTCTGCGGAGGTATCCCTCTAGTACTTCTCTGTGGCAAATTGTACCTAAGATTTGTTGCATTCTCAGGCACAGTATCAGGAGCATTTGGGACATCAATAGTATCATAAATGACAACAGGGAGAGGAGAAGGTTCAGTTACCTCATTTTGGACATCATTCGGAGGAGAATCGTTGGGCGTAGGTGTGGTACTGAGTTCTTCAAGAGCAGACGATGGTGGTGGTGTATGATCAACCAGATTGGTATAACTCAACCAGCTCAGAGATCTGTCACTATAAGTCTCCCCCTGATCACTATGCTGGGATAAATAGAAATACTCTGTTTCTACAAAATGGCAGTCCATGCTGATAAGAAACCGTCTGGAACCAGGATTGTAGCACCGGTACCCCTTCTGACTGGGTGCGTATCCCATGAAGACACATTTTTCCGCACAAGCATCTAATTTGGTGCGGTCCGACTTTGGTATATGAACGAAGACCGTACATCCAAAGATCCGTGGTGGTAAAGTGAGATGTGGTGGGACTGTAGTTTGGGTTTGAAGGACAATCAGCGGTGTCTTGTGGGCCAGGATTTTGGTTGGCAGTCTGTTGGTTAAGTAGATTGCAGTGCTGACTGCTTCAAGCCAGAAATGTTTCGGGACATTTGCTTCAGTGAGTAAAGCACGGGACATCTCAAGTATGGTTCGATTTTTCCGTTCCGATACCCCGTTTTGTTGAGGAGTATTCGGGCACGAGGTTTGGTGGAGAATACCCTGCTGCTGGAAAAAATTATGCATGTCCTGGTTAACATACTCTCGTCCATTATCCGACCGGAGTACTCTGATTTTCTTATCAAACTGTGTTTGTACCATCTTAAAGAAAGCCACAAACGTACTAACCACTTCTGATTTGTGTCGCAGAAAATATACCCATGTCATGCGAGAAAAATCATCAATAAACAACACAAAATACCGAAATTGATTCTGATTAGTCACTGGGGCTGGTCCCCAAACATCTGAATGTACTAACGAAAAAACTGACTCAACTCGAGTATTATTCGATTTGAATGAAGTTCTATGACTTTTGGTAACAAGACACGTTTGACATGACAAATCCAAAAAATGATTGTTCTGAAAAAAGGACGGAAATAACATCTTCAAATACCCAAGTGAAGGGTGGCCAAGCCTCCGATGCCAAAGCCAGAGTTGTGTGGTTCCTGTTCCTTGTGAAAGAAGGGCCTTGGACTGGTTCTCTACTTCATCCACATAATACAACCCTCCACGCTCAGTACCACGCCCAACGATCTCCTTCGTTTGAATGTCCTGCAAGATGCAAAAATGAGGATATATGAGAACCACACAATTCAATTCCTTCGTCAATTGGCTCACAGACACTAATTTGCAAGATAGAGACGGAACAAAAAGGCAGTTTCTCAATTTTAGCCTTTGTTTGGATGGAGGGAAAGCAAGAGAAGAGAAAGGAAAAGAAATTGTATTTCTCTTCCTTTCCATTGTTTGGACAAGAATAAGGGAGAGAAATGAGAGGAATGGAAGGGAAATTTGGGCCATTTTGCTTCTTATTTTGCAATTTCCCTCTCTGGGAAAGGGAGAGAAATGCAAGATTTCCTTTCCTTTCCATTCCCTTGTGTAACTAAGCATCCAAACAAAGACTTAAAGTTGGAGAAATAGAAATAGAGCCTTCTTTCTCAACCGAGATCTTGTCCCCACTCGCAGTCAAAATATGGGACTGCCTTGGAGTGATGGGATCAATAATGTCACTCGGGTCAAAAGTCATGGAGTCTGTAGCGCCACAGTCAAAAATCCACTGTATTGTTTGATTAGGTTTAGTCTGAGAGTGTAATCCACAAGGTGCAATAATCTGTGGGCCCATCTGTAAGTTGTCATAAGTGCTTTTAATATAAGACTTCAACCTAGGGTTTGGGTCATTACCCCCCAACCCTCTACCTTGTGCGCCGTCGTTAGACCCACTGCCGCCTATGTTGCCGGCGATGTTTGCCCGGCTTACTCCGACCGTCGTCGCCATGGTGGCTCCTCCGATGACGCCGGCGGCGGCCGTCTCTTCTTCTCCGTTGCTGACGGCAAGGTTTTCCCATTTGTGGCCTCCCTTCGCCGCCTGTCTTCGATCACCGGCGTTTTCCGGGCACCTTCCCACCAACTGGGTAACCAACGATCTCAAAACATTGATCTATGGTGTGTTTCAACTTCCCACAGTGGTCGCAGACCAACTCCGACTTGTCCTCACGCAATGATGGCCGGCGACCGCCGTTATATGTTCGGTCGACGCCTTCTGAGTGTCCAGATCCACGCCCACTTTTATCCCTTTTCACCATAAGTCCAGATCCCGGTTTCTGGGTTTCTGAGTTGGGAGATTCCTCGCCGCTGGTCACCGTTCTCAGGATTTGGAGGCGGGCGGCTTCTCGCCTCACGGTGGCATGCGCTGCTTCCACCGTCGGCTTTGGGTCCTGTTTTAGTAAGTCCCTTCGGATTACATCAAATTTCTCATCTATACCTGTAAGAAATTGGTACAGACGTTGTTCTTGGATGATCTTGTTGAAGATAGTGATATCTTCGGAACATTTCATTGGGTTAGGTTGTTTTCTATCAATGGCCATCCAAATCTCCTGGAGTTTGGCCCAGAAATCCTCCAAGCTTTCGTGTCCCTGTCTCTGAGTATTCGCCCTCCGATGTAAATCGAAAAGCTGAAGCGGATCCCCTCCGCTGCCGTAGGTGGTGGCAAGACCCTCCCACAACGCCTTCGCCGTTGGATATTGCAGGACGTTGTTGAGAAGGTTTGATTCGATGTTTTGAATCATCCAGGTAAACACGCTCTGATCTTCTTGTTCCCACTGATCGAATTTAGGGTCTGTTTCTTCCGGAGGCTGTGGAATCCCAGTTATGTGTGATCGGTCGCCCCGGCCTCCAATTGCCATCTTCATTAATCGCGCCCATATCGGATAATTGTCACTGTTGAGTTTGATTCCAATAGACAAATTATCAGAATTGGGCAGAAGGAATTGGTTTTGGTTTTGGTTGTTGTTCCGCAGCAGATTTGCCAATTGTATTGACAAATCTGGATTGGCTTCTGTTGGATTGGTTTCTGTTGGGGTTGACATGATGAATAAAACTGAGTCCCCAAGGTTCTAACACTGCTCTGATACCATGTTAGAACATGGTACTAGGGAAAGAAATTCTGTATATTGTGTATTATCTTCATTCCTCTAATCCAAAGATATAAAAAAACCCTAAACACAATCCCTAAGAATCAGACTAATTACAGAGTTTTAGGGACTAAATCTGGTAAGTCAACGTTACCATAAATTCTGATATCCTAACAATTACAATTTAATCATTTGTTGCATAAGTCTGTGATTAATCCATTTAGGTAATCTGTCAGTTTAAGGTTACAAATGCATTCAAGTATCACTAACATGTGGAGGTTCCACACCTGTGAAATTCACTTGGAAGTTTTGGGTTGTTTTTATTACTATCAATTTGATCAAATTTAATATTTAGTTGTCAAAAGTTGTATTAAATAATTTTTAAGTTATTCTATGCAATCCGACAATTTACCTAAAAGATAGCGATTATAAATTATATTGATATCAAAAATATTAATTAAAATTTGAAAATTTATTAACATTAAGGGAATAATAGTTTGATCAATTAGACGAAAGTAAAAAGAGGTGATAAGATACCTTCAAATATCTAAAAAGGATGTAACAAGTGATGACATGCTTGTCAATGGTATTAATTATGAGAAAAAATACATTGAAACGCTGATAACAAAATAGTAGGTAGGTAGGTAGGTAGGTAATTGCTTCAAAGGTTGCTAAATATCATTGCAATAGATTCCAGCTTAGCTTTTACTCAAAGTTCATATAAACAACTTGACATGTGGTATTGTATATCTGAGTCTGCATGTTAGAGGACGGAGAAGAGAAGGAAAGCATGGCATGCTTTGAGAGGGTGTCACCGGCACTGAGGGAAATTTTGCTCAAGTTGTATCGGTAAGTGCTTTAAGAAATGTTTCTTCAATTCGCTCATAGTGAATTAACAGCCTAGCTGCAACCTGAAGCCAGTATATAGTGTCATAATTATCAATAAACTTCATTTGTGGCAGGGCTGAGAAGGCCGTGGATTTTGACCATCACTTGTACGAGTTTGGTTCGGTGGAATACCACATTGAGGTAAAAACTTTACTACTGTGTTATTTTGTTAATTTATGTCCTTTTGAGACTTCATGATCCTGTAACTTTGTGGTTGTATTATGATGTCGAGAAGTCTTCAGCGGCTGATCCACAGCACAAATACTTGTCAATTGCAACCCCACTACTGTCCCAAGGACTCTTGCTAGCATCTGGGCTTTCTACATACACGAAACAAATGGTACAGGAAGCTTGCTCCGATGTTGTCGAGATTGTTGAACCCCAAAAAGAAGGATACCAGCTTACTCTAAGACTTAATTTTGCTAAAATTCCTCGTGGAAAAGGTATGCAACTGCTCCTTTTTCTCACATCACATCAAACAATAAGGTTATATGATAGTTCTTCTAAACTCCAATGCTTCTTCCAATGCCCTACAATTATCAGAATCAATAGAGAGACTACTTTAGGTCTTTACGTGCATACATTTTGAAGCTCTGGGTGTAAGGCAAGGATGAATCCTAATGTTAGTGTTCATATTTAAAATTCATATTAAGCTGCCTATATCCATAAATCCCTGCGTTTCATATTGCAGCATTTTCGTGTTCCAGATTTTGACCAAGTGATCAGAAAACTTTCCTCGGTGCAAGCAGTAATACTTAGTTCGCAACTGAAGGAAATGCTGCAGAATGTCAATTCTCAGGATATTCCTGAAGGGATGTACAAGCCAATCAAACTTGTCTATCAACCAAGGGAGCCTTTCTACATCATCAGACAGGTAGGTCCGATCATATCCAGGCATTCATCAATGAACTCAAAATAAGGCCTCTATGTGAGACTATAAAAACACAATTAAACTTCCTTGAGAGGTATCTGACAAAAAATACACCACTCATAAATTAATCGTTCATGATATATACACTGAATTACGGTCTTCAAATTGCTAAAAATTGGTAACACAAGCTCGGAGAATTTCCAGAAATCCCAGAGTAGAAGTGAAACTTAAACTGGCTGAATGGTTTCAAGCACGAGGAAGTAAAATTTCTAGTTTTGATCATATAAATGAACTAACAGACAGCATGACTCTACCAAAATTTGACCAACTTATAATTTTTAAAATCATGCCAGTTGAGCGTAGCTGCTCATTGACACTTCATCTATCTTTTCTTTTATTTAGCACTTCCCTTGCATTAGATTCAACAAGATTCCAGAAATTCAATAGTCACTTAAAATTTCTAATTCAATCCTCAAAGCTTTGAACCTTTAACAGGAGTGTGGAAATGAATCAGAGTTAATTAGGAAATATAACAGGACCCCACCCCTACCAACCATCCAACATGTCATTTCCTTCCTTCAAAATGCTTAAATACAATTACATTAATTTGCTTGACAGCCAAAGAAAATCATTGCAGTATTCCCAATTCGTTTTAGAGAACAGACGGATGTGATTATAGCAACAGCCTTCTTTCAGGTCTGTAGTAGTTCAATATTCTTTCACCTTGATGCCCTTCTCATTTTCTTTTAACGGTTTGTCCTCCTATTTCCTTTCTCGTTTTTCAAATTCCTTCTCCACTAGGAACTCATGGATGTGGGAAGTTCAGCAAAGTGGGCCAAAGCACCAGCTTGCACCTGGTCACCAATTCCTCCACCAGAATTGAGAGGAGAACCTCTGGAAGATTTGAGCACAAATGGGGGTTTCGTCTCTTTTGGTATCCTTTTAATCCTGGAAATAAAGTCATGCATTTAGGTTTTTGCATAATATTGTCGTTATTTCAGCATAAAAACAAATTCAAGACAGTTGCTCAAGCTGTGAATTGACAACTTTTAACTCACAACTATTTGTCATTACATGACTCCATATTTATTCTAGCAATAGCATACAATTCTCCTCCACCGCCTATCCTCATGCTCATACTGGCAAATTTGCTGTGGAAATCAGATATTTCTTTTCACCATGTTGAAGGTATAAAACTAGACAGAACCGTTTGGAGTTTGCTTAACTTCTACGCCTACATCAAAAATCATGTAAAGGTAAAATCACTATCTAGTTTTCTGTCTGCTATTCATCGAAGTTTTTGACTGACAACAGTTTCTGAATAGTGCACCAGAGGTTTCATACAAAGACGAATGCAGAAGCGTCTGGAAATCCTGGTTGAGGTTCACTAAAATCCTTAAAAACCCAAGTAGAATTATAATTCGTAGTTCCATTTCATTATGACATTGTCTAGTCTTTATTTCTTGCTGCTAAGCATCTTTTTCTTCTATAGACAGTGTAAAAGAAATATCAGTCAATAATTTTGTTTTGAGTGTTCCACACGGATGTTTTTCTTTTCTTTCATATCAAAAGATAGTACGAGAGTAGACCAAGCAACTAAGTGCAGTTGAGAGTCCACCAAATTATTCAAGCCCTCAATAAGAATGTGAATTGAAAGTTACAGCAGTTCTAACCTTCTTGGTGAAAATTGCAGGTCCTCAAAAAGGCAAACTCAAAAGAAAATGAACATGTCAAAGAGATTGAAGGTATCTTTTGCCCCTCGTATACGCTTTGAAAAGGAGCCTTCCAACAGAGGGGGCAATTCCAAAGGAAAAGTGTACTTCCATACATTCAGACCAAAATTGCTATTTACAGGAGCAATGAAAAAACTTGATAAGCTACAAAAACAAATCCTAATCGATGCTTACATGACTTTTTAAACAAGATTGTTTTCAGAAAAGTGTAGTTGATAAGTTAGGTATACTTGGCGTTATTTTGACATCTTCATGTCTTCCAGCAAATGCAGGGCGTAGGGATATCAGGAAACTGGTCAGTTTATCAAAGCTTAAAACCCTTAAGCATAAGTGTGGTGACTTCACCAGGAGGATCAAACAAATACGTTTTCGAGTAAAAATACACGGATTCAAACGTTTTCGCAGACGATGGTTGACACTTCCAAAGTTTTCGTCTGCAATGGGATATACTAGATTAGAATAGTTATGATAAATTGGTCCTATATTATGTGTTCCAATTTGCAACTATCGCATACAAATTTGAGTTTCATATGTAGATTTTCTACTGCCTCCATGTCTGTTAATACAAGGTGATTCTCAGAATATTTCAAAAGTCTGCCACTTGAATCTACATAAAACTTTACTGATATTAACTAAAAGTTTTCCAAGTATCAGAATAAATTAAATTCAAGAAATGTATAACATCAAACCTAAATACGAGTGGAAGTGTTTACAGTTACCCTGTCAGATCTGAGTTATTATTGTTACAATATATTTATGATTCCGATAGCTAGCTCATAAGCGTAGGAGTTAGTTAGTTTGTTAAGTAGTCAGTTAAATAGCGGTTTCTATTTTAGCTTGTATATATACAGCTACTCAACAGTTGAGATGAATATACGAAAATCATTTTTTCCAGTTCTCGTTTCTATTCTCTTCGTTATATGGTATCAAAGCTTTAGGTTGCTACACGCGTACGGTGTTTGCTTGATCTAGCTTCGTTGTAGATATGGCGACTTCGTCTGATAGTTTTGGCCATTCTGCTGCGATGAATAGTGATATTGATGGAGATCCGTTGCTTTTACTGAGTTCGGATCACCCAGGCATGACTTTGGTTGCATCTCCTCTCACAGGTAACAATTATCTTACCTGGAGTATAGCGGTTAAGACGAGTCTTGAAGCTAAAGACAAGATTTGTTTTATTGATGGGAGTTTTCCGGCTCCTACGCACTACAAGGAAACTGATGATTTGCGACCGAACAATACTGACCGAATTGATATCCGTTGGAAATACCGACCGAATAAATCGTTCGGTCGGAGAAGTTGGCTGACTGTTTAGAAATAGCGACCGACCAGCATTCGGTCGGAAAACTTAAGTGATGGTTATTTACCGACTGAAAATTCGGTCGGTAATGGGGTTGGTAAAATTGACGGTCACTTAAAACATACCCCTCTCTTTTTTTCCTCTCCCCCGCGCATTTTCTCTCCTTTTCTCTCTGTCCTCCCTTCGCCGCACCTGCCTTCGTCTCCAACGGTGTCTCCGGCGACTTGCGTTTCTTCTACTCCCGCAACTGGTGTTTCTCCCTCGTGTTGCTCTCTCCTCTCTTCCTCTCCCTTCTGGCCGCACACCCAGCAACCATCATCGGTCTTCCTTCTCCTCTGTTCCTCGCCGTCGCCTCGCCGGTCTTCTGGTCTCCGACAACAGGTAAGTAGCGTCTTCTCCCTCCCCTCTTTCTCCGATAGTTGAGGCCGATGAAGTTGGTTTATTTGTTTTTAAAATTAAATGTTTTATTGTTTTTAGATTTAAATACAAAGATGAGATTTATATTGAAATGTATATTCTTACCAATGCTGATTTATATTTAAATGTTGAGGCCGATGGGTATGGTTTTTTTGTTTTTAAAATTAAATGTTTTATTGTTTTTAGATTTAAATACAAA
>JAOQMR010000212.1:19501347-19526797 GCA_027563865.1 Erythroxylum pelleterianum | reverse complement strand
AATAGAGTAACATTTTATATCTCAGGGTTTA
Organism: Erythroxylum pelleterianum; assembly: GCA_027563865.1. Lineage (NCBI taxonomy): Eukaryota > Viridiplantae > Streptophyta > Magnoliopsida > Malpighiales > Erythroxylaceae > Erythroxylum > Erythroxylum pelleterianum. The sequence goes on along the minus strand of JAOQMR010000212.1, from coordinate 19,526,766 downwards.
ATTAGCTACATTCGTATAACACAGGGGTCGCTACAGCAATTTTGTCGTTCTAAGAGCTTCACCTCCTTCTAAGAGTACAAGTATGTTGTCTGATCTCTTTCGCATGTTGGCACCCCAATTGAAACTGAAATTACAATTGGCAATCAGACCAGCTAACGCATATATAATCAAATAAAAGTATAAAAACGGTAATCGGGAATTACCCTTTTTCATCTACGTACTTAAAGCTCCCCAGTTCTTCAATGATATCACTATCGCATTGAAATTCTTCGGCAAAGTCTTCAGGTCCATGTGTTAGCAAGAATTCGAGGAGTATTAGCGACTTGTAAGATTGCCTCCATTGCTTCCAATCAATATTTTCAAACCTGAACTTTGTACATAGGATATGTTAGGTTTGCTCATGGTATCAAGTTTTCTACGCATCACATGTGTGTCTTTTTACCTCTTGTGAAGAACATCAACAACTCTCCAGTAATCCTCTATTTCGAAGGATGCCTCGGCTATCATGGTCATTGTTTTAGCATCAGGTCCCCATGGATCATTATTTGTTGCTTCCTCAGCCAACCTTTTTATGAATAATTAAAGCGTTTATCAAGATACGTCAAACTTCATCAACAATATATTGGATATAATCAGATCTCGCTGAAGCTTTAAAAAGGAGAAGTTAAGCGTACACCGTTTCTTGCACCAATATAAAAGGTAGTATTAAATTCAGCAACTAGTATTAATAATAGATCTCGATGAACATGAATGGTTCAACATTGGTGCAAAGTATATGGACTTCAAAATGATTCCTTACATTTCTGCCCGCGTAACGTCAGTCAAGGCTAGCCTGGCAGTTCTGTACTTGTCTTGCAGGAAAGAGCGTGCCTGCTTCTTGATCTCATTTAATAGGAACGTCCCCATAGCTTACTTGTATATTGGAGAATCTATTCCTTCCTCAATTTCTCTGCATTAAATCTGGTGAATACAAGTGAAAACTTTAGGGCTAGCTACAAGCCTTTCTTAGTCTTTCTACCAATAAAGATGAAGAATATCCACGAGTTGCATGCCTCTAATATGGAAAGGTTAGAGAGACAAAGTCTTTAAATGCAGTTCCTAAAGAAGGGATAGAATGACCTTCCTTAAGTGAGATAGAACGACCTTCCTTAAATCAATCACTAGTTCATGGATAAGCATGATTATAGCTCAAATAGTGCAGGTAAATTTCCTTATTAAATTACATCATTTGACTGTTACAAAGAATTTGACCAAGTATATGCTATTCAGTAAATACAATTGTATAATATATATTAAGTTTAAAATATTTAACTTGTTATTGCTAATAGGAAAATTGGTCTTTATCAAGATTTGAACTGTGATAGAGAAGGATTTTGTCTTTCAACGTACGAGTTACAAGGGCTATATGTATATTTAACTCATTCTTGTATCATATATTTTTTAATTATATTTAAAATTCTCAAACTTTATATTAATTTGATAATTAAATTTACAAACTTTCAAATTATCATAAAATTAATCTACTGTTAATTTTTTTAATCGTTAATTGCCAAAAAAAATAAAAAGGATTAACCAAAAGCAAAAACAGAGTTTAGCCTCATCCCAAGGACCATTGATCTCAAACTTGTCTTCCTGAATTCTTATAAGCCAATAAGGACACTCGATGCTAACAAGCGCCAACAAACCCAACAACAGCACAAAGAGCAGCAGGTGCAGTCTATATAAGAAGGATCAACACAAAGGAAATCAAGTGAAAAGAGTTTTTTTTTGTACAATATGTGACTCGCATGGAGCAAAAAGGAAAACTTGCAAGGAAAATAGCATGACAGCATAAACATAAAGCCTCGCTGGAAGACAAGCCATAGACAGCAAGTTTAAGTTCGAAACTCAGGAGTACTTATAGCTGAAGAAGAGTAGTCAAGGAGGAAAAGATGGAGTCTGATAAGTGAATCAGTTACTGCCCAAATGAAGTCTAAGCTAATTATGAGAGTGTGATATGTAAGAGCCAATACATTTGATCCAGTAGCTAGAGGGGCAATGATGAGTATGTAATAGGCAAGGAGATTACGGAAAATGTAGGGAGCAATCTGGGTTGATAGTAGTAGACATGGGACATGACAGAATAGAGTTTTCTTTCCTGTTTTATAAATATTTTTATATATTGATAATTATTACATCAAACTGCTCATTTGTCAAAGGCCAAATTTGTGTGACATACTATCCCAATATCATTAATTATAGAATTAACAGTCAGTTAATTTGTAACCAAAAATGAAAGATTGTGCATTTAATTATTATAAAATTAGATAAAATTCAAAATTTTATATACAATTTATTCTTTTTTACGGAAAGATAAAACTTTTATTCTTCCATTTTTAATACTTAATAACACACGTAAGATCCTTAAATAATATCAAGTAAGATCGATGGTCAAATCATTATATAAGAATCTAACCTTTTATTTTATAACAAATAATTTTTACTTATTAATATTCTAACGCTAGATCATATTATTAAGTAATAATTTTAATAATGAAATTTTTTTCAATAAAAAGAGATATGTGGTTTAACACTAAAACTAAGTGATTAAAGTTAAATATGGAATACTATACTATTGACTTTGTAATAACAATTATAGGTTTAGCAAAATAGCTTCAGTTTCGAACCGGTGTTGAATTTCTTTTCAATTTTGACTAGAAAAAAACCCTAGTTTCTGCTACAACACTACTTTCGCCTTCTAACTTTGCCACCTTGAAATTGCAGTGAATAACTACAATTTCACTAAACAAGGTTCACCACGCCACTGTCCCCTTCTAATCACCATTTCTTCTTTTTGTTCCCCGAAAACTTAGAAAACAAATGGTTTGGAGGCAATATTTTTGTGAAGAACAAGCACAACACATAAGGGTTGTCATTGTATCTTTCTCAAGCTAAAGATCTTTTCTTGGGTTTTCAAATTTTGATGGAGGATAGTTCTTCTTCTTGATTAGTTATCATATGGTCCTCAAAGCGGATTTTTTTTTGCTACAATGGATTGAAAAACAAAAACAAAACAAAAGACACCCTAACTAACGCAGGGTTCTACGGTATTTAGCACCTTACTGATCTCGGTGTAGTAATTTCAAGGCTGTCATCGGGGGATCTTGAAGCATATGTAGACCTAGACTAAACATCACAGCGATAGAGTGGATTTTTAACTTTGTTGTGATATTGTTAAATTATTTAGCAATGATGAGACTTCGATAGCAACAAACTCGCGACAATGAACATGAGATGTAAGATTTTATAGGTTAGGGGATGGAGAAACTCGGAGTTTTGGGTAGGATTTAATACTACTTTTAAATGATAATGTTAAGTGATGTGAAATTTTGTAATGTGTATATATATAGCATTGAATAGAAATGCATGTCTTATGTCGTGACTGTTTGTATAGGAATTTGTTTGCCATGTACGTGGGTGGTTGCAAGTTCTGTATAGGTGGTGTTACACAACGATGAAATCATAGATAGCAACGATGGCTCAAATTTTACTGGAATGCCAATGTTCAAGGCTCATGAAGTAGTAACAGAAGCATTACAGAAAAAGGTCATGGTGTTTTTTTTGTATAATGAGCTTTACGATCAACTTGGTTGAACTTTTGACAATTATGTGATCAAGTTGTTACATTTAGGGATTGTACAAAGGAGCTAACGAAATATGCATTGGTCGCCTATGTTCTATGAGCAATGAAGTTGTGGAACCAATGATAAAAATATAGGGGTTTATTGACTGCAATAATATGGCAAAACAAATTCTTTTTTTAATTAAAGAATATATTAAATTTCCAAAGAAATCTTTACGTTTACTTATGTTTATAGGCGAACTAAGAGAATTGTAACAAAAGAAATAACACTACTCTAAAGAACTTATAGACCTTGATGCATAAGAGCAATTACCAAACATGTTATATCTGTTACTAATAAAGGGAACATGAAAATGAAATGGTAATAAAATGACAATGATTAAAACCATCTAACTCTAGAGAGTCCTTTTACTAAAGAATATCTAGTCTTTGACCTCAAAACATAGGAAGTAGTCTTATCTAATCTAGGTTCCTCTAGATGGCTACTTATGTTCTTAGTTCATCTATTACCAAAAAAGTTATAAATTCCTTTTAGGTGTTGCATAATTGTCAAAACAATGCTTGTGACTTATCTACCAATTTGCATTTTTTGTAAAGTTAGAAAAGATTACAATAACTTACATTGTTGCTGAAAATGGTTTTGTCTATCTATAAATTTTTAAAAATTATCACACACAGTCACAAAAAGTTGCACGAATGTGGGACACAACTGTGTACCTTGATTTTTTGGAGCGTGTCAACATACAAGCTCACAAGTCATATATTCATCATAGTGACTTAAACGTTTAGATACATGATCGTGTACTTGACGTTATAGGTTTATGAGCCCTATTTTAAGCCTTCACCCTTCTTCAATTTTCAGTTCCCCTCTCTTCTCTCCTCTCTTTGATGTGCCCCCTCCTACAATCTAGTTCAGTCAATTTTCAAGCTATTTTGTGACATTTAATTGGATATTTCTTGCATTTTACATCAATTGCACTTTGATTTTTAGTTATTTTTGCAATCTCTCCCTTAAATTTTTAGGTTTTGCATTTGTTTCAATTTAAGGTATATTTTCCTAATTTTCTTGTTGTTTTACAATTATAAGTTAAATTTCATTCCTTTCCATATGAATTATTTGATTGAATTGATGAATTACGTTATGGATTGGATGAAATTTGAATTTGGGATTGTTAGTTTTACTCATAATGTTATTGCGATAGGCTTTTTAGATTATGTATAAATTGGTGTTTTTCTATCATTTAGTTAATGTTTGTTAATTTAAGTATATACATATTTCGTATTTTGTATGGTTCAGGTTTTAATTGTTCATGTATTATAGGTTTTGTTGTTTAACTGTTCAATTTCACTCTAAATTTCAGGAATTGTATTTAGGAATTGTTTAATTAATCTAATTTCTTTTCTTAATTGAATTTTAATTTTTTTAAATAAATAAATTACAGTAATAACTAACCAGAGTTTACATGGAATATTCAAAATAAAACAACAAGGATAATTCAAGACTATTAAAGCTTATGAAGGCACCATATATGTTACATGTTAGGACTATGACAACTTACTAGGAGTCATTAGAGGGACCATTTTGATCTCAAAGGAGGAGAAAATAACAAGAATTTTCCTCTAGCTATGACAGCTCTTTGATACGTTTAATGTTCCATTCATTTACATGATATGGAGAGTTAAACTTGCCCTTCAAGACCCTTTGGTTCCTTTCCTATCAAACACTATAAACTGTGCTACTAAGAACTAAGTTATATAACAACCTCTCATCTTTATGAATCCTAGAAAGGGAACATAGCCATTGGATTATACCCAACAAGCCTTTGATTCACGAATCTAGGTTACAAAGAGATTTTTGGGATAAGAAGCTTGTTCCACATAAGAGAATACCAATTCATAATTATTTCTTGATTCCTATTTATACAAGATTTGTTTGTAAATAAGCTAGAAGGATTCTTAGGCCAGACTACTTTATCCTCCATTTATAGGTCTGTAGGAATTTGGGGGAATCAACCTTGAAAGAATTGCTCACCTCTATTTTCACAATGCCATCTTCCATTTATAATAAAACTACAAACCTTTGCATTTGCAGGGAAGAAAAACTTTAACTCTAGCAAAGTTGGGGAGAAGATAAAGAGGGTTAACAACACTCCAACCGCCGTACCATAGCTATGTATCTCTTCCATTCCCTACCTTATACTTGACAACTAGGTGGATGAGGAACCTTAGCTTTAGCATTTGAATCCAATACCATGATGTATTTGTAGTTGGTTTAATTATCCACTAGTTGGATCTTATTATATAGTGCTCGTGAAGCTATTTAACCCAAAGTGATTCCTCATCATTTATTACTTAATAGAGTCTCTTGATCAACTAACCTTATTTACCAATTTTGCAGTTTTAACTCCCAAACCTTCTTCCCTTTTGGACATACAAGGATCATTCCAACTTACTTTCACAAAAGGCCTAGAGGATTCATTGCTAGCCCAAAGAAAATTCCTAAGAATTTTTTCAATTTCCTTACAAAGCTTCACTGGAAATGCAATCTGAGAGGACATTGATGGATAAGTTAATAGGCACTAAAGAAGTTAATTGTAACCTGCTAGTAAAGAATAAGTGCCTAGACATTTAGGCCCCATGAGTCCCATGACCCACACTTACGGCCGTAAACAACATATGCACGCCCTTGAAAGCATGACAACTCACTTGAAAACCTTACTTTTTGGTATAAAAATAACATTTTGTCGTCAAAACAAATATTAAAGGCTGGAAGAAACATTTGGGGGCTTTGGGAGAAGAAAGAGGAAGAGGGCTAGACGCAGTTGAAGACCTATGGAGAAGATGGAGAGCTAAGCTTCTTGACACTAGTTCGGAGTTGATATCGACGTTGAAGAACCCAATTAATCATTTCTTTCATTGTTTTTGTTATTTTTTTCTCTCTTTAGGGAATGCTTATGTTATCCTATGCTTATAGATTTGGGTTTTCATGTATGAATGATCTTTATTCTCGTTATTGTTAGATTGTTTATGTATGAGCCATTGCTAGAATCTTGAACACAATCCATAATTTTTGTATTTGGATATTGCTAGAATCTTCAATATAATCTGTAATTATTATGTTGAGATTCATGTGTAGCAACTAATGGTTTCAGATCATTAGGGATGCAATCCAAAATTGTTGTGTTTCCAATTGGTGTCGAATCATTAGGGATAACATAACCTATGTTAAATGACTTGAGTTTGTGTGGTTGTTGCCTTGATTAATCTGTTTTCCTAATTCGTAATGCAGTTGTTCAATTAAATCTAGATATCGCATTCTAGGTTGTTCGATAGCCATGTTTACTTAACAAGTGTCTCTTAATTAAATACGACTTAAGGGAAACTGAGGTTAATATAGTTTATCGTTAACCTATGATTCATAGTTGCTGGGAGGGGGAAGAGAATAACAATTCAATGAAGAATGTTTAATTGAGTGTAGGCTAAGATAAAACCGATGGTCAGGTCCCTAATGATTTCATCACTTTCATCAATTTTTAATGTTTTCTTTAATTTGTTTTTATTAATTTAGTTTCATTTTATTTTATTTTAACCCAAACCAAACCTCCTAATCTAAACATTGGTTCTTTTCATTTCAAAAGCTTTACACGCACACTCTATAGCTTCGACCTAGACTTAATATTGTTATAGTTGTAGGTTTACTTATTTTGAATAGTGTTACGATGCGTTATGTCAATTTTGACACCAAAAGCAATTGAGGTCAATCTAAAAAATAGGTCTTCTTTGTACACACCTTATCTTACAATCGTCAATGAACGATAAGAATGACAACTTTACTCTCTGTTGTTTGTAGCAGGGGAATTTTTTAATCCTAATATCGATTTTAGACAAAATTTCACAAAAGAAAGTTGAACTTAATAAGGGAGTGATATTAACTATTACAACAATTATTACCCATCAGATGATGCAAGATCTCCTAAGCTTACAAATGGAGGTTTATAGTGATGCTTCTGGTGATTTTGGGATGTCTATTGTTATTCGCCAAAAAGATAAACTTAATCCAGGTATATATATTTTTTCACCTTTGTTACTTGTTCAAAATTAATCATCATTCTATTTTATTGATAATATTACTTTTATTATCTTACAATTATTTGGTGGGATCAATTCAGGACTGGTGTTCCAAAATTGCAAATACTTGCATTTCGAACTCTAAGTCAATGCATGAGTGTAACAAAGTGTAAAAGAAATTTAAGTATATTTGAATTCAGCCATTCCAAAAAAAAAAAGAATAGATTGAAACACAAAAAATTGAATAACTTGGTCTTTGTTTGATACAATTTGAAGCTTCAAGAAATGTATGCTATTATTATTGTTAAGTTAATATAATTTCTTAATAATTTTATTTTTTATTAGGACTTTAAATAGACCAAGTACTTCTGTATATCCAATTACCTTGGCCATAATGTTATTTTAATGGATTAGGTTTTTAAGGAATCGAGTTTTATAGAAGAGATTGATTTGGAAGATAATCTTGGATGTGAAAGTATTGACATGTCATTTGATGCAATGAATTTGAGTGATAGTGATGATGAAGCTCCTCTCAATGATGATGATTTTGTACTAAATGAGAATTAAGGTCAATACGATTTGAGTGAGTATTCAATTGAATAAAGTTCTAGGTCTTCATTTATCTTTTTCTTTTAATTTTACTTATATTTGATATGTATGTTAAATTCTATATATGCACTATAAATATAATTGTAAATATTTTTGTTTCAGGTTTCACTTCTAGTTGGTTGTTTCCTCTGCACGAACTCTTATTGTAAATTGTAATTATTAGAGAGTTATGGATATTTATTATTCTTTTTTAATGTTTTGATATAATATTATTTATTATATGATAAAATTATAACATTTTAAGTACTTTATATTATCCTTAATTTTATATTTGTATGATCTTTTTTCATATTAATTGTGCTTCTTATTTATATGTTAAATACGTGAAAAGTAATATTAATAGAAATTTATATATGTTGTTATTTCAAATTTGTATTATTATGATTTTTGGAGACATGATTGATGTATACAGTACAATATTTTGATGGACTATTTTGCAATTCTAAAAAATTTAAGGACTATTTTAGAAATTTAAAAAATTACACAAAATAGTATCTAGTATTGGATTTTTATTATGTTCCTACACATAATTGGAAGGTTCTCTTATTTTTCCCCCGAAAAGAATAGTCATTCTACTAAATTTGGATGTATTGCTTATAAGTCGATAGTTAGAACAACAAAAACATTTATTCCTAAGTTACCATTAAATTTTCATAAAGAAAGATTCTTGAAATTTAATCAATTGTTAAATGATGTTTAATAATAATAATAATAATAAAAGGCATTTCTTTATTCTTCTAATTTATCTCATATTTTTTTATGCTTTTGAATTTAACTAACCATTTTTAAATTGATGCGATGAAATTTTAGGATCGTTTGATTTTGCTTTTATTTTTTTGTTGTGATTTTTATTTTATGTTTTTTTACAAATAAAAATCAAAACCTATTTAATTGTTAATGTCAATATAGTTATATTTTTATTACAGGTAATAATTAAATATTAAATAAATTTTTAAATAAATTATATTAATTTACTGCTTTTCTTGTTTTAAGCCACTTCAATGACATTGTAATTTATTGTCCCAGCTAGGAAAGACGAGGTTCTATTAATGTTAAGCATTGATTTCTAGATTTTCTAATTTAAGGTTTGTACTCTGGACATATCATATTTGGGTTGGAGCTATCAAATAGAACGTTGGAAGCTTTACAGGAGAGTATAAAAGTCATTTCATTCGGTTGTAGCTATCAAATAGAACGTTGGAAACTTTACAGGAGAGTGTAAAAGTCATTTCATTCTCCCAACAGGAGATCTCCGCCAACTCTCCGTAACAATCTGCGTTTCTTTACGTTTTCCAATGTCCGGTCAGCGTAACTGGATTACCAGGACTACCCTTGTTCTGCTGCCTTATTTACTGCTGCTAAAGATGATTCGACGCTAACGTCAGACTTTTTTCTGTAGCCAACAAAAGGTCTCCATCACTCTGCACTTGTTATACAACTGTCTCTCGCCGCTCTCCCACCATTTCTCTCTGTAAAGCTTTAGCCTTTTCGGTCTCTGCAACTCCCCTTTTAGCTTTCTTTCACATGGAGCCAAACATATAAATGACCATCACAAGAGATTTGAGCAAATGACTTGATCCTCAAGAGGCTCATTTCTGTTGATCTTTTCGCTTATTTGTTTCAGGGTATTTAGTGATTACTGTTTTTGTTGTGGAGACGATTAAAGATCGGGTTTTTGAGCGAAAGATGAAGTCTTCAACTCAACTTGACTCGGCTGTTTTTCAACTCACTCCAACCCGGACTAGGTAATTTTGTCTTCCATTAAGTTGCCTATTTATCGGAAGTTTTAGTCACGGTGTTAACGTTATGGTGGTTTTGTTAAATTTGGTTTATTTAGCAAGAAAAAATAACCAAAGTGTTTTAGTTCTAATGTTCATATGGTTTGCAGTTAATGAGCATTCCGCTTCTCTTTTAACCGGTCTTAATTTGTGCTTCATGGATACTTCTTATGGGAATTTGAGAACAGATGCATGTTTCTTTTCCTTTTCTTTTTTTTTTTTAAATTTGGGGCATACACCATTTTCCCCTGATAGAGTTATCTCAGATATAAACCAGTCCTCGAGTACTACTTCAGAACCGATTCCTGAAAAACCTCGGAATTGACATCTAATGTTCTACATACGTCAAGGTCAGGTGCTCTTATTTGTCGGAATGATATGGGTGACCGACAGTGAAGTAGTACCTTGAGTGGCTTGATTTTGTTAGTGATAACATCTCATTGTCTTTGGCGTGCAGTCAGTCTGGAATAGTTATGGTAGTCCAAATTCTTTCACTGTCACCCATTTGAGAATATAGTTAGATTTGAAACTTTGCCACCTGCTTTTGAAGACTTTTCTTATTTCCATTCCTAAGAAATGGTTGGATATGAAACTGTTTGAAGATTTTGCAGCTTTGGTTGTCATTGGTGGCACTGGTTTATAAGTGGACTACTGTATTGAGGAGGGTTCAATAAAGATAATTCATTTGCAGGTCATTTGTTCCTACTATATGAACTGATGAACTTCAACTTTTTCTGATGATGGTAGGTGTGATTTGGTAATATCTGCAAATGGGAAGACTGAGAAAATAGCATCTGGTTTGGTGAATCCATTTCTTGCTCACTTGAAGACAGCACAAGAACAGATGGCCAAGGGGGGTTACTCAATTGTCCTTGAGCCAGCGCCTGGGCACGACTCATCGTGGTTTGTGAAGGGAACAGTTGAAAGGTTTGTATTTTTATCATATGTTCATTTTTATGCCTGTATGCTAGTTAGGTTGAACATATATATGTGTTTGCCTTCCATAACTGTTTGCATCGCATGGACAAGGTTCAGGTTAAGTTGCTAATTTATTAAACTACTGCCACTATGTAATAGAGATTAGCAATCTGGACAGGTATTTCGAACAAAGAAAACTATGAAGATGTTCATTAATAGCCACTGGAAAATTTAGTCAAATCTTACCCACAGAAGTGAGTGAAATCTTTCGCATTATATTATGAACATAACAATGTCAACTGTTGGCTTCTTAGAGAAGCTTTAAAGAGTATTTAGCATTCTCTATTTGGGAATGTGAATGACTTAGTTTCCTATTCAACCATATTTGCTAATCTTCAGATCATCCGAACTTGAGTTTGAACAGTACTGAACCACAGTTTATGCAGCTGTAGATCCCACAAGATACATGTTGCTGATTTTATATTTTGTTATAGGTTTGTTCGCTTTGTCAGTACTCCAGAGATATTGGAAAGAGTCTACGTGTTAGAATCTGAGATATTGCAGATTGTGCAGGCAATTGCAATTCAAAGCCATAATGAAATTGGGATAAATGCAGTAAGTACAAGTTTTAGCAGCTTATAATCAGCATTTTAGGTCTTGAAGTTCATAATTTTTTTCACTTGCAGGTGGAAGAAAGCAAAACAAAAACTTTAGAACGCATAGAAGGTACTGTGTTAGCAAAGACATTCATGCCCATATTTTTTCTAAATTGGAAACCATTCTCATTTGTACTCTTCGACACCTCTTCTATTTAGTGTCAGTATATTCTCTTGTTTCTTATTTTTTTATTGGTTTTTATGGTTGTGGAGTGGAATGGGCTTCTAAAAGATCTCTTTATTACATACGCAAACATGTTCCCTAGCAGATATGTTATTAATATGAATTTTCCTTTATATGGAGTGAATTTTGACAGGTAGCTACCCTATACCAGATCCTGGTGAGGAAAAAGCAATTGTCCTTTACACTGTGAGTGGAACTAGATAATCCTTGTATCAGAATTACTTCTTCAGCTAGTTTATGATTTGAAGTTTTTGCCGTATTGCAGCCTGCAGCTCATCCACCTGAAAGAAAAGGGTCAACTGCACAGGAAAGGAATTCAAAGTACGCAACATAATTAGCACAAACTAAAAATTTATGACAAAGCACTTATAAAATATTGCTTGATTATGGAGTCCAAATGTCTCTCAAAATAACAATATAGTGAAAGTAAATTCAATTTTGCACCTGCAATATTAATAACAATATAGTTAAAAGTAAGTTCAATTTTGCAACTGAAATATTCTGTAGTTACTTGAAAATTCTGAAACCATGATGCAATTTTACATGTTGCACTTAGAGATCCATGAATGTAGCACACAATGGGGGTTCCTTTAAGATCAAGAAATGGTTTCCACTGTTTGATTGGCTAATGGAAAAGTGAACTTTTTTTGAGCTGTATTACGATTGCGAACATAATAGGCTGAAAAATAAAATCAGAGTATAAAACAATTGCACCTGTTTATTTATTTATTTATTTTGATTAAGTTAATTAGCAAAACGTCTAATATTAAAAAATTAGTGACTTGACTGAAAATCCATTAATATATATATTCTAAATGCTATTGAATGTTGGTGACTCTTAACATTTGTCTCATTAGCATAATCAAATGCATTAATCACGGTGTATTTGATTTGTGTATGATCAGAGTTCAGCTAATGAAAGTTCTGGAGACACGGAAAACTGCACTTCAGAAAGAGCAAGGTATGGCCTTCGCACGTGCTGTGGCTGCTGGCTTTGACATTGATCGCATGGCCCCTTTAATGTCTTTTGCTGAAAGCTTTGGAGCTTCACGTTTAATGTAAGCTACCTCTCTTGGTTTTCACCATCTTCCAGCATATTGATTTTGACTTGTGCTATCCTGTTTGCATCAATTCATCTTGGCTGCAGTAGAGTTACATGGTATATAATTCCTACTTTATTTGCTACATAATTTTTTTTAACAGGGATGCATGTGTAAAATTTATGGAACTATGGAAAAGAAAGCATGAAACTGGCCAATGGGTCGAAATTGAAGCAGTTGAAGCTGTGCATGGCTGCTCAGATTTATCTGATTCATCAGGCATCTTCCTTTCAAATACCACTAACAAGCAGTGGGATGCATCTTCAGAAAAAAGCGGGAAAGCCTGTGCTGACCCAAATTCAGGTCTAAGAACAATGTCCAAAAGACTATTTTGTCCGTTGTTATCATGCTTTGACTAGTCCATCTGTTTCTTTTAGGAAAGAGGTCACCTTTATAATCACCTGTTTGGAATTTCTTGATAGGCATTGCTAAGGTTTATTGCAAAGCTTTGAATTCTATTTCCATTACCATCAGGAAAGATTATCATGTTTTCTTGTCTCACCCTCTTTTATGTTTCTCCATATATAAGAGCATGTTCAGCTGTATTGTTACATAACATTTGCTTGAATCTGACAGAAACATACTTTGTTGAACTTAATCTGATGCTGACTTGAATATACAGTATAAAAAGAGGTAACTGGGTATCTATTGCCATTAATTCAATGTCATATTCAAATTGCTGGATTTCAATCTTTTACATTTAAGTATTTTGGTGGGCCAATCAATTAGTCTCCAAAGATTGGGAGGAAGCTATAATCAATATCACCATACATTCTGACATACTTATACGTTATTGGTTCATCATGCAAACACTAAACCTTTTGACTACTATAATCTGTTATTGGAGATTATAGTGGAAAACATATGAACCTATCGTGTTTGGTTGAAGACCATTTAGATAGTTTTTTGGAGACACAATTAACATTACAGAATCTTTTACATTGCCCTTTGTGTGATTTTAGTTGCACAGTAGATTCTTCAAAGGTGCTTGATTAAATAAAATTCTGGCTTATTTTTAAAGCTAGGATGTTTGCACAGTTTGGATACATGGATGTAAAAGCCTTAAAATTTCTAAAAGATAATATGTCTAAAATCACATGTTATAGAATTTCCGGGTTGCCATTATTTTGTTAAGTTTAACCTAAAACTTAACTACTTATCGTAAGGATACATGTGGTACATTTTTTAATAGAATGAAAAATGTAAAGTTCCATTCTATCTTAATTCTCATGGTTTCATTTTATTTTGCTCTTGTTTGCTTTAGATTCCTCTTTCAGTATTCTGATATTCTCCTCTTGGTCTTTTCTTCTTCAAAAACTTAAATGGAAAACCTTTCTCATGTCAGGTGATGCGACTACAATAGATCAACCACACCCAGGAAACCAAGACTACTTTCCTGGTCAATTTCCAAGTCCTCTGTTTCTTCCTTGGGGAATGCATTCTCCACCTGGGACGATGCCTGTCTTTCAAGGCTATCCCATGCAAGGTTTCCCATACTGTCAGAACTATCCAGGAGGTAATCCATACTTCCAGTCACCATATCCAACTGGTGAAGATCCTAGACTTACTTCTAGTAAAAGAAGGGGAAGGAGAAGGCATTCAATGGATGGCAATACTGTACCTGAAACTTGGGAGGTGGATGCTCTTAAAAACAGATCTCGGAGTGATGAAGAATTGGAGAATGAAATTTCTGAATCTCAAGAACCAAGAAACCGAGGTGGTCAATCTGGTAGAAAGCAATCAGACATGGTGGTTATAAAGAACATTAATTATATTGCTTCTAAGAAGGGGAACTCATCTGAGAATGGGTCAGATGCTACTTGTGGTTCTGAAATTGATGAAGAAAATGAGGATTTACTGGCCACTACTGCAAATATGAAGCATAAAAAATATTTAAGATCCATCAAAATGAAAGGAGATAAAACAAAATCCAAGGGTAAATTGGATCCATATGAGGGAAGAACATTTTCTGGTGTGGCAGATGGTGGACACTGGCAAGCATTTCAGAATTGCTTACTGAGAAGTGCTGATGAAGCTGATCATGATATGTTTGCAGCAGAAAATGGAGGTAAACTGAAAAGGCGAGAAAATATAGGAAGCCAAGATCCTTCAGTTTTTGGTGGACGAGATATAGATAACAATCATGAAAGGAATATGTCAGATATTAAAAAAATTAGTGAAAGGATAACCCAAAGAGAAGCTCAAGAGGATGAATCACTGATATCAAGACGAATGGATCAGTTCAATGACAGTGGAAGGGTCATGGATGGACAAGTTGATGCTCAATCTGCAGAAATAAGTGGCAGACAAGGTAGGTACAGAAGAACTATAAACAATGATTTTATGATTCATAGACAGGAAAATCAGTTAGGATATGCAAGTTCTTCATCAGTTCCACTTGCTCTAAATGGATATGAACACTCAAACAATGATTTGGACCAGCCATCGGTAAATATGGATGATGATTCTTATGTAGTATCTTTGAGGGCAATTTCTGAAGATCAAGGGCATGATGTAAGAAATGCGATTAACCTTGACTTGGAGCTTCCCTCATCAGTTCGGGAGGATGGAAACTTAAATGGAAGCAACAGTAAATATCAGCCAGATGAGTTAAATCTGATACCAGAGCGTCGGATAGAAAAGGATTTGATTGGATACGACCTTGCTTTAGAATATGACATGCAAATTCGCACTGAAAAGAATGGCTCATTGAAGAAGCAAAATAAAGAGAAGGATGGCCTGGAGGGTTCTAAAAAGTCAGATAAAGACCGGAATTCAAAACTTGCAATCCATGCATTGGATAAGAAGAAGAAAGTGGGACCAATAAGAAAGGGAAAACCTTCAAAACTGAGTCCCTTGGATGAAGCAAGAGCTCGTGCCGATCGTTTGAGGATGTATAAAGCTGATCTTCAGAAAATGAAGAAGGAAAAGGTATTTTGTTGCCTGATACTATACCCACTACAGTCAAAAGTTTGATGATTTATTATGAAGGAACCATTGTTCGTGGGTGCATTATATCTGTCCACTGCCAGTTGCATCTATCATCTTTTGGCACCTTGCTTATCAGGTATATTTATGTTGTAATTCTGCTTTTTTGTTTCATCTCTTTTGCAGGAAGAAAAACAGATAAAACGCCTGGAAGCTTTGAAGTTAGAGAGACAAAAGAGAATTGCTGCTAGAAACAGTTCCATTCCTGGTCCATCAACCTTACAACAAATAAGAAATCCTTTACCCACAAAACTTTCTCCGAGTTCTCACAAATCATCAAAATTCATGGATACAGATCCTGGATCATCCTCACCTCTGCAAAGATTCCCAGTCAGCTCTGTTTCTAGGGGATCTATCAATTATCTTAAGTCCTCTAAATCCAGCAAACGGATTGCTGGGTCTGCTGTTAACAGGTTAAACCGGTCAGTCTCATCATTGCCTGAAGCAACAAAAGAGAATGGCACTATAACTCCTGATGCAAAGGCGTCAATGGCCAGGATTAGAAGGTTATCAGAACCTAAGTTAACTACCAGCCATTATGATTCTGCAGTTAAACCATGGAATCAGGAACGCATTTCAAAGCCAAAGGCCTCTGGTGGGCCTGAGAAAAAAAAAATATCTGCAATAGTGAAATATGATCAGAGCAAGGCTGCATCTCTTTCAGAAATAAAAATTCGAACTGTAAAGGAACCTGATGATGTCCATGGAAAATCAATAACAGAAACACTAGATAAGGTAAGTGGCAGTAATTATCACATTAAGTCTAAAGGTAATGAATACAAAGTAAATTCTGAAAATATTTCACATGATGGGGATAACCCAATAATCGAGAAGACAATAGTGGTGCTAGAATCTGATAAGCTCCGTCTTCCTTCCGTGCACACATTGGAAGGAGATAAAGATTTACAAGTGACGCTGTCAAGTGATTCTAGTACTGGAGAGAAACTTGGGATGGT
The DNA here is from genome assembly GCA_027563865.1 of Erythroxylum pelleterianum. NCBI lineage: Eukaryota > Viridiplantae > Streptophyta > Magnoliopsida > Malpighiales > Erythroxylaceae > Erythroxylum > Erythroxylum pelleterianum. Next base: position 19,509,887 of record JAOQMR010000212.1, on the reverse strand, counting down.
AAAGGATCATGCTGGTACTCCACGTGTTTTGCCACTCACCATGGTTGTGGTTGGAGAAGAAACTGGTGAACATCATCAGGTAGAAGTCCAAAACCATATTTTAGAGGTAGGTGAGTGTGGAGTTCAAGGATATGACCTCATATAATATACTATTCTTAAATTGACATAGATGTTCTTGGAAGCATTTGACTTCTTGGTTTTTGATTCAACTTAGAACTTTTGACCTGATTTTGGGTTTGATTTGCATATGGTGCTAAACTAATGGAAGCACTTCAACTTGGTGAATGCTGAGTACCCTTTTTGTTTAACTTGAACCAGATTAATTCTGTCCACTCTTTTGTAACATTTTGAATCTTGGAAATCAATGGATCAATTTCTCTTTGGGATTGATTGATGAGTTGATCTTTGTTTCATGCTGTGTATGCTGTCAGACTGCTACTCGAAGTGCATCTAATGAAGAGAAAAAGAAGCCCAAACATTCAAGGAGTAGCTCCACTGGACCATACCAGCCCCCTTATGCTCGGATCTCTTCTTTGGAAGACCCTTGTACTGGGAATTCTGAGTATGGAAAAGCACCTCCAGTGAACTTACAGACTGAAACAACTGGTGCAGAGACCCTAAAAGCTTATGTATCTGATTCTAAAAACTTGAAATTAGAAAAGATCCCTGAAGCAGCAAATAAGCCATCTAAAGGAATTAGACAGCAACTGAGGTTTGGAAGAAAGAACCATGATGCAGGTGAAAAAAATACTGAACCGGACAATGTCAGTGTAAGTTCTGGAGCAGACATTGGTGTTACCAACGATGGCCCTGGTGAAGGTAAGAATTATCTAATTTGTCATTATTTAAAATCCTTTTAGCTGCTTATAAAGTCTGCTTTATATAATAACCACTGACAAATTGTAGAAAGATCCATGTTCTAGTGGCAAACATCCCATGCTTAAGAACTGCCTGCTCTGTACTGCAGGAAGGGTTTAACCCTTTTTCTTTGCCCTCTTTCAACCTCGAAAAAATGAACTATGGAATGAAAGAACAGATTCTTAAACCACTTGACCACATGAGGGCATCTCCTTCCAATAAACATTCAACCCAAAAGCTCAACCACATAAACACTCTGATACCATGTCAAGAAACCAGTTAACCTAAAAACTTAAGCTATTGGTTGAGGACAGAGAATGGATCGCATATTATTCTAGTATCTTGTTTGAAAGGTCACACTGCATTGTAGTGAGATTGCTTGTGCCAATATTATTGGTTTTTCGAGTTAAATTGATCTCCCACAACATTCATGATTGTGGATCCATGTCACATGCAATGTTTTTGATGCGTTAAAAGTCTTTACCTAATAATACATGCCGCAGCTAGAATTACCTGCTTGCTTCATTTTTAATTGGATGAAAGCTATGCTCAATAAAATCTTCCTTTTTTTAATTTTTTTGTCCAAGGGGTTCAATTTAATTTATCATTTGCTAGATGCATTGCCTACAGCACTGTTGGGCTCTGCAGCTATTTGATTAAGCAGTGCGTTTAATATATATCTTTGTTGTGCATTGTTGCTTTTTTTCATATATAGATGGAATTGAAATGAACCTTTGTATTTCATATTGGAATGCTAATATTTTACAGCTATCTCTTAAAATAGTTTTGTATGCTGCAATATGGCATATAGTCACCACAGTAAAGGCTTTGAGAGCCTTTTGCAAGTTAATATACATTGGCTTTTCCCATGCTTGTCTGGCTCAATAGCCGTAAAGTAGGAAGTTGGTCGGAAACATGTTTATGTCATGTGAGAAGCATGAAATCTAAACTATCTGATTATTAAGACCATCCATTTGGCTGTCTCTAACAGTTCAAACTTTGAAGAAGCTCATCTCTCAAGAAGAAAGTCTAAGTGCTGGCACTTCTCCTCAAAAGAGTAATAGCACATTTAACATGCATTTAATCACTTCCTCTTCATTTTCAGATCCTATTTGTCTAAAATTACACTTTCACTGCAGCTTCTCGTTATTTCTCTTTGTTATCACCATTCAAAAGCAAGATCAATGAAAAAAAGGGCTGATTGGGTTGCCATATGATATGTTATACATGGAGGTGTGGAGGTGAGGGGGCAGCAAGCTCATCTGTGGGTACAATCTGCATTTTCCAAGTCTTCTTTTCTGTTGTGGAAAGTTGGTTGATTTACATCTAATTTAGCTGTGAAATGTTTGTGGTGAATTAGTTTGTAAATCAGCATATGTTGATACTTGTAGGTTGTTTCAGATTGTCGCTAGCAAACCGAACTTGATGACGTATTTCCTTGCGGTGGCAACAACACTGGAACTTACGCAGTCCATTGTAGCAACACTTGTTCTGCTTATTTTTCTTTGTTCTTTTAAGTTAATTGCTGTCAAGAAAAGGATTTGTAATATCAGTATATGTTGTAGATTAAGTTTCTTCTATGTTTATGGTTTAGTGGAATGTATCTTATTCTGCCAGCGCTTGCTATGATCACAACATCCAGACTTAATTGGCTGGCATGGCAATGGCATCCTACATTGGCCTTGGGAAGCCTTCTTTCCGTAATATAAAGCGTTGAAGCCCGAGTGACAGTGACTACTGACTAGCCATCAAAAATTTATTTATACCGTAAAAAAAATGAAATTTCCATGTTATATAATATAGTAGTAGTGGGAAAGAAAACGAGAATTTGATTATAAAAAATAATGAAGCAGCCCCTTTTCATAAACGTTTTGAAAGTTTGTTCAAACTGTACCTGGAGCCTGAAAAGAAATCTCATTTTCTGTTCAAATCCCTTTTCATGTTAAGGGGAAGACGGTCGGTTTCATTTCAGACAGGGACGGGGTCGGTGGGAGAGTCCCATTTCGCAGGGCATAAAAGAAGTTAAGTGACTATCGACCCATAATTCTTTTGCAAGAACTTCTAAGAAATTATTCCGAAAAGAAAGGGGGCAAGAATTACATGATCAACTTTGATCTGAAGAAAGTTTATAATAATGTAGATTGAAATTTTCTTGTAAACATCATGAGGTCTAGGAATTTTCTAATGAACTTTGTTGAATGGATGCAACAGTGCTTCTCTACATCTATTTTTCATATAATAGTAAAAGTTATAAATGGATCAGACAAGGTGACCCTACTTCTCCCTACATGTTTGCCTTAGTGATGGAGGTTTTTAACAGGCTTCCTAAGTAAGCAATGGAAGGAAATAGGGTCTTCAAATTTCACTTCAAGATGAGAGATATGATAAGGCCTAAAATCACAAAAAATGGGTATTGGAAGAGGTACTTTCTTTGGGAGGATAATTGGACATCTGCAGGTCTACTAAAGAACATCTAGGAGGTATCTACTTTGAGGAATCTCATATTGAAAAGCATTATGTTGGTTGAAGTTTTGAACTATAAGAGTGAAATCATCAGAGTGATCAATCGACATCAACTGTGATAAGAGATACTCAATACGACACTAAAGAGGAATGGGATGGATAAAAACATATGGAGGCATTCTAATAATGGAACGTTCACCAACCTATTGTATAGAAAGTTCCATCAAGACACGCAATCTACAATACCTTGATATAAAATAGTTTGGTGTACGAACTCAACAGGCTTATGATGCTACCAAATTGGTGTGTTCTTTGCATCTGATCCTACTATACTACTTTTTCCTATCTAATCTTGATTATATGGGATGAAAGAAATAGACGCATTTTTTGGGACACTTTTCAAAATACATAGCAATTTAGCAGAGAAGTGTTTTCCAAGATTAGAGCTCCCATTTCCTGATTCAATAGCATGACTCAACTATCAAGTGTCACCTTTAGAATCTGGACATTAGCTAATTGGAAGGACAGATGATGGTACCTGGAATCTGGCATGTACAGTGAAATCTTAGTGAGCAATACCCGATATATATACTCCCTTCCCACCACAACTTCAATATGAAATAAAGATGGGGATTGATGGCTCTTTGAGATTCACAAGGTAATCGTACCAATACTCAGACAAATCTTAAGGAAACATTCTCACATGCATGGCCTTGTTGGTGGTTTCTCTTATTGAAATCGAGTGTTATATCTTGAAGATGAGACATGCATATCCAACATCGGGCTTAGTTCAAGACTGCAGCAGACATCTATTTTAATAATGTTGTATCAGTTGCTTGATGGCCTCCTTATCTGTTTTTTTTTTTGGGTTGTTGTTAAAGACCACATCAAATCAATCCAAATAGGAAAAGTAAAACTATTTTAGTAGTAGAAACAAAAATCTAGCAAAAACTATTTCATTGTTTACTCACTTTTATTATTATTTTTATTAAGATCGTATCAAATCAATTCAAAATAGAAAACAAAGATGCACTCGATTACTCCAATGCATGGAGATAGAATACTTGCGACACTTAATAGTCAAGGTGTAAAGGGATCATGTGCTCCAATAAAGTCAACGTCAATAAGATACGTAAAAATTGCTTGACAGAACCAACTAAATAATCTGTCATCTGGAAAAAAAATCAACAAAACTGGAGTCCGCTGTTAAAAAATCATGCTGTAGTCTCCCTCTTCAACTTTGCAAGCTCTTGCCTTATCAATCCAGCCCTCTGCAAACACAGTCAGAGGATTCCAGTTTAGCTCAAATTGAGGGACTCAAGTTGTCTAGAACCAAACAAACATCCAACAGTGGTAGCAACTAAATGATTGTAAAAATAGTACTATGACTAACCTTGATCTTGGCCAGCATCAACTTAAACCTATCAAAATCATTGAGAGCTGCTCTTCTATTCCTAACAATCAGTTTTCTTCCCCACGAGCTGTTCTCCCACCTGTTCTTAACATCTTCCACAAAGAGGGAAGAAAACACATTAGTACAATAAATGAATTAACAGTGACAATCAGTTACAAAATGACGTGCTATTTTGGTTAGCATTAGTAACCTTACCAGCTTTTTCCATTGCTTCAATCAGGTTCTTTTTCTTTGGAACTCTGTTAATCTCAATTTTGATATCAGTGAGTGAAAGCCTCTTCAAGTTCATTTGGCTCCTCACCATATCAGGCGCATCAACCAACGCCTGTTGGGACAAGAGAGAAAATCCTAAGTATAAGTTCAAAGTCTTACAAGCAATAACTTGATATGTTTCATAATCCATACAACAATCATTAGTAGTTCTTAAAAGCCCACAAATGTTATCCCTCAATCCCATCAAATGATTCCCCAAACACCCAGCTTAGAAATGGACTTTAGAATTTTTAACACTGAGCTTCTTGTTTGGAAACACCACAAACTACTACTCTCACGTCACGCTGAATTCAATCTCCAAGTTTTCTTCCCATTCTCATTTCTCGAATACCGGGTAACATAACAAACACAATCAAAACATAGGAAATTGAGAAAAGAAGAGTACTCTGTTCTGGTCGACGACATCGACAATGACGACAAGTTGGCCGTAGTCCTTGCCGTAGTTGACGAGAGCTACTCTCCCGATCTCCACGTATCTTTTGAAAGGCTACCACCATCAGAAAGAACTTAACCCATCAAAAATTGAATACAAAAGATGAAAGAGATCAAAGAAGTGATACAGAAATGAAAGAGAGACTCGCCATCTTCCCGCCGTGAGGTCTGTGACTGTGCGAGCAACAGGGCGGAGGCTCAGAGTCAGAAGTTAATCAAACGAGGCCCTTCCCGCGGTCTGAGGGTTTTGTGAGTTTATATGAGTCGATTGTGAGTCGACTTTGAGCCGCTGGATCTAGGGTTTTCGATTGTCTTTGTTCTGATGGCATAGGCTGAAGAAGTATTCGTGTTCATTGGGCCCAGAAATATAACGGGGATTCGTTAGTTGAGATTTTAATTTCTTGAAGATTTATTAAGAATTCCATTTTGATGACTATTTAAGTTAGTTTTAGTATAAATAACTTAAAACTGTCTTTCAAAAAAAAAAACAAAACTTAAAACTGAATTGTGAGAAGAATATTTGGCATGTTAAAAATTTGTTAAGAGTCTTGAGAAGTTAAAGAGAGCATGTATACATTGCATAATATATATCGAGCTTTTGTTCATTAGTGGAAGCAAGATACTTCTCTCTTATGTATCTTACGAAGATTAACATATTTGATCCCTGTAAAATTATAACAAGTAAAAAAGTAAGCCTTTTCTTTTTGAGGACCAACAACATTTTATTTTTTTCATTTTCTAAAAAAGTCAACAAGAAAAACATTTTCAAGAACCAAATTACTATAAAGTGAATTTGTAATTACAAATAATATGAAAAATTTTGGTTTGTAAGTTCAATAATCTTAGGAAAAATTTGCATTTACATATACAATAATACATAAACATATTTGTTCCTTTTCAACTTGCTTTCTTCTAACCTCAAAACTTGTATACGATTAAACATCGTCATTAAATATTACATTATTCAAAATATTGCAGATATAATGGAAATCGTAATTAAAGTTTAATCTTCAGCAATCATTCAATTATCCATTTCCTTAGTTAAAAAATAACCTAGTATACATAACAAGTGAAATTAGTGGAAGAAAATTCAAATTCTTGAGAAAAGGTCATCTAAATAATCTTAAGATAGTAGTCAAAAGAAAAGCATAAGGTTTAGAAATATAAGAATAATTTTGTGTTAGTACGATTGCTGAAGAGTTTCATCAATAATCAAAACAACATCCTAATAGTTAATCATTGACTTGGATCCGACCAAAGTGGCAGCATGTTTCAACTTCGTGCATGAATCATATAACGTACATTTATGTTTTCATATAACTCAACGGATAAAAAAATAACAGAATCACCTAGGCAGAGTAAATAAAGGAAAATCTACAATAAGAAAGAATTGTTTCCATCCTCTAATATGATTCAACAAGCACAAGGTTAATGGATTAATTAAATCTAATTGGCTAACAAAATAGGTAGACAATAAAACAATAAAATGATTTAAGTCACTCATTCCTCATGTCACAACCTTCTATTTGGGCATATAATAATCGAAATTATACATGAAAAAAGGAATAGGATACCATAAAGTATGAAAGTCACGAAGATATAGTTTCGCAATGTATAAGTTCTGTAGCAATTACTTTGAGTTGTTTTTGTTGGTTGCTTAATATAAAGTAACTGTGTTAACAACTGTTAATTTTTCATAACTAAAACGTAGGCAAAAAAATCCAATAAGCAATAAATAAATCAACAACTGAAATTTGGTAACACAATTCGGCACATCCGGTCTAGATCTACGGGACCCTCACTTAATTTAATCACTTTCATCGAAGTACAATAATTTTATACAAGGCTTTATTGAACCGACACCATTCACCCTTTGACACTATCTACTTGTCCTCACACCCTGTAGAAGTATTTCACTCCCAATAACAAGACCACTTCGTGCTAACCTTAACAGAGAATTTTTGCAACAACGAACACTAATAAAGATGAAAATAATAACCTAGTGATTAAATCAATAAAGATAAACAAAGGAACACTTTGAGTCAAAAGACACTCCTTTATATTTGCATCCTCATCAACTCAAAATCATGGAGAGTTGTCTAACAAATATTTTGCTGTAAACCTTCGAAATAATCACTGAAGAATCCCGCACACAATATCCACAAAGATCATCAAACGAACATGTGTTTCACCACCGAAATGTCCCAAAAACACAGCTGCAAAAATCAATCAATGGATTGTTGTATATTTTATAATCAATCACGAAAAGCACCACAAAAAGCAGTCGCTCAAAATCGTCAATCAAACTAGCAACCCCAAATTATCAATCAAACTAGCAACCTTAAATTGTCAATCAAAACCAACAATCCCAAATCAACAACAATGTAGCCACACAAATCATCAATTGAACATGTTATTGATCATCAAAGCACATAAAATGAAGCTGTATTAGAGATAAATAAATAACGTAATTGTTCAGCTAAACATCAAGAAAACCCAACTGAATCAATAGTCAATTGACTGCATATTTTTTCACAAACGCAGCTGTCAAAATGATGGATAAATCGTGTAATATTTACCCTCTCACAAAGAAAACACAACTGCAATATTTTTCCATTCACAAAGAAAACATAACTGCACACTCACAACATTTCTGCTCGTATTTTGCTCACAACATTGATAACTAGAAAGTAACATTTTGAAATCCGTTCCGTACCGGTCGGAAAATGGTACTTGGATCTCATCTTCAGTACCGGCCAAAAATACTGGTCGGTACCGGCCAATTTCGGCTGTACCGGTCGGTATTCAAAATACCGGTCAAATACCGGCCAGTACCGAAAATTTTAAAAAATTGGGGGACTTTTCTGCAAAATTTTAAAAATTTTAAAAATTTCCCTCCCTCCCTCCTACCTATCCTTCCTCACTTTTTTTTCTCAAATTTTTTAAAATAATAATAAATATTTTATTACTAATAATAATTATAAATTAAATAAAACTTAAAAATAATTTTTTATTTTTATTAATAATAAATTATTTTTATTTAAATTTATTTTAATATTTTATATAATATTTATTAATAAATACTAATAAAAATATTTTA